>WOFM01000108.1:911633-1511633 GCA_011428145.1 Ericerus pela | reverse complement strand
GTCAAGTCAAGTCAAGTCAAGTCGTAGTCGTAGGTACACCGACCAGTGCCCTGTCACCCAATTTATAGGACGTAGTCTGACGTAAAAAAAAACTATAGCTACGCCACCGATGAGCGTGAAAAGAGGAATACGGCTGTACTCGGCCAGTCGCCCAGTAGGTATATCGGTGGACCTCATTTTCGGGTTCGAAATATTGTGGTGGCTGCGTTCAGACGCGAGATACTCGCGCATGTTCGTGCCGAGCCGGATGCTAACCCACGCAGTCAATTTCGGAGCTCTTTATGCTCACTGGGTGACCCTGACCTCCTCCAAAATTTTTACTTACCTCGATCAGAAATAGAACGGTGCGTTTAATTTTTCAAGATGGTTTGAAATTTGAATGCATTGAAAATGAAAAAGAATGTCACCACCAAAATATTAGGAACGTTATGGGGGCACGAATAACACGACGATAAACGAAGATAATGAAAAATTAAATTAACGCGTCTTTGTCTTTTTGAGGGCAATATAAGATATTACGAGAACTTTACCAGTGTGACCAATTAAGGAGAAATGAAAATATAATTTAAAAAACCTACGTAATAACCACCAGTCGGAGCATCAAGGTGAGAAACTCCCACATTTAACTACTCTACAGAAGTAAATTTTCCTTATTTTGGGTAATTTTCTCGAGGAGGCGCTGAGCTCATTGAGCCCCCTCGAAAACACCCCTGGGCGTAACTGAACGAGTTTTCGCAGAAAACCAGCTAAAAAAACAAAACAAGAAGTGTAAGAACTACCATTTTTGTGTTCGTACGTTGACGAATACAGAAATTTTGGAAATTCAAAATTGCAACTCATAGGCAGTAGGCCGTACTTAGCTACCCACCTATCTACTAGGCTAAGCCATCAACCGGTTGTTCATTGCTGTCTAACGAGCCAACGAGAGTACCCATTTGTGATACTTTGCAGGCAGCATCCGAAAATTCCCTCGACGAACAAAATTTTGAATACGATCAAAGGCAGAACGAAATCTGGCAACAGCTCAACGCGCTCCAAAATCAAGCCAACTTTGCTGCGGGAAACCAACTGAATTTCGCCGAAGCGAATGAACTGCTGCAGCAGCAGCGACACAAGCAGCCATCGATCGTCGGTCTGCAGCAGTTCAACGTCAACGGATATCTGAATCTGCCCACGGACGCAGAGCAGACGCCCACCGCCGCCCAAGTCACAGAGGCCTCGCAGGATGTTGCTTTGCACAACACCGGACCAAATACGTTCGACGCCAACAACGACGTCAATCCGCCTTCCATTGCTGTGGCCACTTTTGACCCGCACATTCTGCTACAGAATTTACCTACTCTGCCAAACGCAGGTGAGTTAGCTTTAGCCACGCTCCACCCTAGTTAGCTGCTAATCTTCTGCGTGAGTGTAGCCTCGCTTTTCTTTAAAAACCTCGCGACTCGAAACGAATCAAATTTCACAGGAACAGCAAAAAGTGACTTAAAAAATCAGAAATACTTTCCCATTATAATAATTAACGTCGTCGTGTCATCGTACCGCAGAGCAGAAGGTAAATCAGAGGAGTAATTCACCCTTCATCGTTTTATTCAAAATTGTTTGGACTTACGAGGTTTTTAATCTGAAAATCAGTCCGTGTGAAGACTTGCGTGGTTTTAAATTAATGTTGATAGAAACCTCGTAAGTCTTCGGCTAATATAAATTTTGCTTTAAACACCTTGTAAGTCGTACTTTTAAGGTTTTTTAATTTGCCTCCACGAGCGTTAATAAAAACGGTTTAGAATTTAATTGGTCGATTTTTTTACTTGAAAAACCTCTTAAATCTGAAAATCACAAAAATTCCGACTTACGCGGTTTTTAAAGAAAAGCGACGAAGTAAGCTTCAAGAAATTGCAAAAACATTTACGTTGACGTATTGAAATTTTACCGAACTTAATACCTATTACTCGTAAATACCTACAGGTCTAATGCTGGTACATCTATACTTTCAATGGTATTAGTTACCATGAACTGACCACTTGGTGCTGACTACACGAGTTTTGAAAATTGTCAATTTCGTTCATTTCGACATCCTGAATAAGATACTGAGTTTGCAACTTTGCTGGGCGGCCGCTCCTCTCGCCATATTGGAAAATATATTTAAAAATCGAAGTCTATTCAAGTTTCGACTCGAACAATAAAATTTTTCACGAGTCGATAGTTTTCGAGTCCAAGGTCACGTGCGACGAACATTTCATACGTTAATGCTCTTCCACCTATCACCCAAAATTGAACTCTTCGATTATTTGTCAGTAAATTATGATTTATATTCGTTTCCACTTAATTTATAAAGCGTTGATATCATTTTTGTCAATTTTTTTCGATCAAAAATCGATATTTTTGGGAATAATATGGTGAAAAAGTTGTAAAAATCTCTAAAATTCTGGTACTTGTCTAATATTTGCGGCCTATTGTTTCTTGATTTTATAGACCTTTTTTAATTTAGGGAGATTAGCGCCACACTATAACGTTACCTAACAATAGTTTTTAAATTACAAGGTACCCAATTGTTAGCTCCCCTGTCGACCAATATGGGGTACTATTAAAAAATTTATTTAATATTCGACCTTGTGACCCCAATATGATGAGCATGGACACGAATAGCTAGGCTAAGGAAGAAAATAAAATAAAAATTCCATCCCACGGTAGGTAGCCAAAAAAGAGCGCGATGCAAAAACTAATCTTAGATTCAAATTCAGTTTCTCGAAAACACTAAACTAAAACACTATCAAAAGTTTAAAATTGCAAATCACCCGTTATTCGTAGATCTGCGGGCTAAAACAAGTTGGGTAAAAATTTCCTGGTCTCGAGGTGTGTCAAATACCATAGGAAGTGACGAGTTATTTTTGAACTATTGTCGGTTGTTACGGTGTGGTGCCAAACTATAAAAAGTTTGTACAATCAACAGTACTAAATCAAAAACCCGAATTTTACGAATCGTCCGAATCAGATCATCCGAACTCTTCTACGATACTATGCCCAAAAATGCTCATTTTTGAGGAACAAAACTGATAAAAATAATATCCGTACCTACGCCGTAAATTAGGTAAATTATTATCAGGTAATTAATAAATAATCGATAACGAGTACAATTTTGGGTAATAGTAGAGCAATTATGCAATTTTAAAAAACACACTCGACTTAGCGTCGTACTTACCTCGAAAATTATTAACTTGCGAAAAAACATAAGTTCTAATTTAAAACCCAAATATATACGATTTGATTAAGTACCATTTTTATGACAACCACTTTGTGTAGAACATAATATAGGTACCTACTAAAAATGAGATACCTGATTCTTTTAAAACCGATTTTTGACGATAGTTTTCGGAGGTCGAAAATTTTGTGTGTTTTGTTCGACAACTCTGAGAATACCCAGTAGAAAGATAGACAGTAGACACACGTATGTCCACGTATTTTAGTGGAAAATATTTTTAGAGAGCTTTCCATAGGACTTGTCGACGTTAATGTGCTTGATTAGGTATCCATAAACGTACGAAAGCGTAACTAAATTTCAAAATGGTTATCATACGAGTTGATACCCCACAGAGAAAGGTATACATAAACAGCATCGAATGCAAAACTAATGCGAGGCACCCTTCGGGTTGCTTCTTCAACGAGAACTATAACTAATTTTTGAATGCGTAGCCTATTGAAATTTTACGAACATGGAGCAGCAAGTAGAGATGAGGAGGGGTTTTTTGGTGGGTCCCATACATAGCCTGGTACGTTCATTTGGTTGCCATTCATTTTCATCGAATGAGTTTCATAAATTTCACTTTTGAGCAGATAAATAGGCGGAATACCCCATTGCGACACAATTATTATTATTACTATTATTATTATTATTATTATTATTATTATTATTATTATTATTATTATTATTATTAGGCTGTTGACAGCCGCGCCGCCGTATGGTGCTTTCGAAAACGAAAAACGATTCGTTCGACGATCGCCCGAAAACGAAACCGGTTGCGACACTTACTTGCGATCACTTTCATTGTCCTATTGGCTGTTTCAAAAGTAGGCCCTACAAAGGCCAACTACTCACCCGTACTCATACCGCTGTACGTATTTATTAATCGACGATCGTCGCATCCGTCTTTGGTCTGTTGCAGGCCAACCGGACGACCCGCTGCACAGCAACGAAGCTCCGCTGCCCACGTACTACTTTTACAAGCCGGAATCGGATCCGGCCGCCGATGGGAACTCGGTGGACGACGGCGACCCGCTGAACGCGGCCTTGAGGCCGCTGGAGGGCGACCAGCTGCTGGGACTGGCGCCGGGCAAGAAAATCGTCGTCGAGCCGCTGTTCGTGGCGATGGCCGGATTCGTGGGCATCGCCATGATCTTCATGAGCGCCGTCCTGTTTCTGCCGAAAATACTGAGTCCGCCGCCCGAAGTGTCCGGCCTGAAGGGTCCGCAGGAGTTGGCCGCGCTCACCAAGCTGGCCGTCGAGACGATCGAAGGCAAGGACTGCACCGAACGGATCGCCTGCGAGGTGGGACGGGCCATGCGCGGCATGCACGTCGACAGCAAGCCCATCAAGTGAGTCCCGCCAAAATGGCTGCCAATGCTTTACGCCCTTTGGCGCAGCCCTGTGCTTCCCGAGGCGCGCGCGAAGCAAGTGGCACGCTGCTGCGGATCGCCCGAAATTCCACTTCTTCGATGGGGGTATTTCGTTGGCACCAATTTTTCGAAACGAACTCACCTCGCTGGAATTTGTGGCCACTGTCCTCTCCATCTACACGGGGGCCAGTAAATTACCCGTCGTTTTGTCTCCATCATTCGTCACGGGCCTACACACTCGCAGCCTCGTAGGCTCGTGCCATACTGTACCCACGTGCTGGAGTGAAGCCTGTAGGCCTTCCTATAGGCGTAGGTGACTCGCTAACGCGTGAAATAGAGGCCAGCAGACTGTAAATGCCCGAAAACGATCGCAAGATAATGATAACGACGAGAACCTCTTATCGAGGTACACATTTCTATTTCCACAACAGCGGTAGGAAATGAAGGGTAAAGCCGGCCGGCACCAGTTTTGGCACAATTTCTCGCATGAAAGAGAGAAGAAAAATAGCTCGTATTTCTTTCAAACGTAAATTCTTTATTACCATTACCCTATATTTTCGATCACAGTCACGGGGAGCCCCACTCACCCAATGATTCAGTCCAATCCACGCAGGCACTGACCAGCGATTTTCGAATTTTTTCATCATAGGTCGGTATGTACTGAAAAAGTGTCAATGATAGGGTCGTGAAATATCTCAAGAGTATAATCTTAAAACAGCGAATAGGCAACGAGTCAAAAAAACGAAAAAAAGAAAAAAAGAGAGATTCGTTTACAAAGAAAAAAGGAAACAAATTTATTTATAAATTCGAAAAACTTAAAATTTACGAACCAAAAAGTGTTTTTATGAACATGTCGAGAGTTTGCTGGACGCGTATAGCGCATACGCAATGAGCTAATCGTTGGTAGGTAAATGCTCTTACAGAGTCGCCTAAATCTGAATAGGAATACCAGTTCAAGAATTTTCAAATTCCCCCTTCAATCCTTGGATAGCAAAACAAAAAATAGGAAAAATAATGAAAAGAAAACCAAACATCTTCAACTCTCGTAGGCAGGTACTGTGTGATGATGTAAGGGTACGAAATTCGAGAAAATGCTGAAAAATGAACGCTAATTTTGAATTGTCTGATCACGTGGACTCGGCACGAACTTGAAAATATCGAAGATTGTTGCCCACTCAAAGCGGCCCAACTCCGTAAATGAGAACGAAGTGTCTGCAATATCTCAATACATTTTCTGTAGTCTTCACTTCTTACCTTGGCTTGGTTTTTGTCTTCTTCACGATACCTTATGACGTGGTAAAAATGTAAAAACATTCGCACTTACGCACGGATGGGTACATCTCGTAAAGACTGCATAGGTTAGGTTTGATCAAAGTCAATAATCCCACCTGATTTGAGGCGAAAAAATCGTTCAATAAACGGGCAAAAGTAAAAAAGAAACACGTTTTGCACGTACACCTAATGTGCATTATGTACGTATGTGGATGGGTACGTTGCGATGGAGGAGGGGAAACAAAAAGTACTCGTACCAAAGGGATTTTGTTTCGGTGGGTACCTACCTACCTAATAAAACGGTCGAGGTGCCAAGGAAATCGGAATCTCTTGGGAGGGGTAGATTTACAATTTTCATGTAATATTATATCATATTACCCACCTCCTTCGATTGAAAGGCGAATTTCGGAAAACGTACCAAGTCTTAGGCGAAAACGAATCGCTTTTGCGGATCGAGTGCCATAACGAAGGCGTTTTTCTCGGCTAATGGGCATACTAATTCGTGCGTCGCTATCTAATCGAACTTTTATGTCACATAGGGTTCTGGAAGTTCTTCTGCCGGCCAACCTGTCCAAGCAATTGGCGCAAATTCGTCGAGCCGTCGCCAACAAGAAGACCTGTCGCCTGATTCAGTGCAAACGCGTGCGACCGAACGAGCAGCAAAAGTCGAAAATAGTCGAAAGCAAAATACTAGCCGAAGCGGAAGCGGAAGCGGTGGCGGCGGCGGCGGCGGCGGCGGCGGCGGCGGCGGCCGCGCCACCGCCGGAGCTGACGACGAGGACCGCCGACAAGGCACCGAAAGAGCCGATCGAGAGCCGCGCCACGACGACCAAAAAACCGAAAACGACGACGAAAGCGCCCGGAGCGAAACCGGCGGCGGCCGACAAAAAGCAGCCCAAACCAGCGAAAAATAAGCCGGCGAAAGGACAAGCGGCGGGGCACAAAGTGCCGCCACCCAAACCGTCGGCGGCCCACCAAAAGTGCGACGAAAAAAAACCAAAACCAAAACCAAAACCAAAACCAAAACCAAAACCGACGAAAGCGCCGAACACGACGACGCCTGCTGAGTGGGACTTTTCAATTTTTGGATAGTCGACGAGTGGGTGGCGGAGGAACCCAATTAATTCCAAATGGTAGCCACCGTACCCGCTGTTCGCTCAACGTGTTGATCGACGATCCAGCAATTAGGTAGGTAACCGGTGGTAGGCTACGAGTGCTCCGAGACGATGGCAGGCGATCCGGCCACCACGGCGTGTCCGTTCGAAACGACTGCGAACGCAGCAACCGACACATTCTGTTCGTAAGATTTCTGCAGCCACGCCCGCAGAAAACAAGCCTAACTGACAGCAGCTACCGGCTGGAGACGAAATATTGTAGGTCTAGCCCTAGCCCTAGCCCTAGCCCTAGCCTAGGAATTAGGCAGGATGCCGGCCGACGGTTCCAACTGGTCGAACTGCGAACGACGACGACCCATTCGTAGCGAAGGCGCATCCCTGCGGGGCAGGTGCCTACCCATACGTCTCCCTTTGTGGTTACACCGTTGAGGGGCGCTGGTCGACTGCGTGTCCGCAGGCATCGGTACCTGCGTCAGGAATGTGATTACAACGACGTGCCGCAACCGACGTCGTCTTCAAAACAATTCAACGTCGCCGTAGTCCCAATGCTCGGATCCGTTCGCAGTGATTCGTCTACGTTTGCGAAGCGCCGCTTTTTCATTGTACCGCACATTTGAAACGTCAAAATCGCCAACAAGTATCGCTCACAAAATCGCTTACGCGTTGGACTTTTGGCGCCCAAAGATTTACTCATTAAACCATACACGGGGTACTTAAATTATCAGATAGCAGTTTTGTTGAAAATTGGAAATATACGTAGTATGTCTCAACTTGGGTATTAATTTTTCCACTTTTTCTACGACCGTTTCGAGGTTGTGTTCGCGCTGGATGCTGTAATTCGTTTCGAACAGATTAACCATTTTCTAGTCGCTTAATATTTAGTTGAGTACGAAAATGACGAAGACCAGTCTCGTTATAACACTTAAACCGCTTGCGCAGATCCACGGGCTGTCTTGAAAAATGTCTCTTTGACAACCTACGTGTTTAGCACCGAATCAGTGCGACACCAAAATCAATCCTTAGACACTGTCAAAAATTTTGAATAGGTACCACAAATGAGACAACTCATAAAAAAATTTTTTCATTGATTTATTATTTCAACTTGAGCCGTTAATTTACTGTAAATATGCGCACCTACGGGGACTCTTCGCCTCTGGCAATCGAAGGCTAAATGTTGATGGTTGGTAGTACTCGGGTAAGTACCAACTTGGTGAAACGAGTAACGTCTCGACAACATTTATTAAGTAGGCAACCTGCCTTCCTAGATTTCGCATAGCGAACCGACTAACCAAGGCCAGCCTATTTTCATGGAAACGTTATTCAAACGTACAACTTCCGGTGGAACCTGCTTCAGTATGGAACATACCCAGCCGACACGTCGAAGTACCTAACACTTTTCACCCGCCTCGTCCGATAGTACTTACCCGCCTTCCAAGTTTGCCAGTCAGTTCCCAGCATTTCGAAAGTACTCCTACTAAAACAATGCTACGCAACCTTGTGTACACACCTACATAAAAGGTAGAATCTCTCTTCAACGTGGGCGAGTCGTTTCAAGTAGATGTCTACTGAAAATCTAGCTACTTATTAATTTTGGTGTCACGGAACGGTGTGGGAGTGGAGGCAGGTTAAGTACGTTTTTCGTTTCATAACTCGAGGAGAATTCCAACACCAAAACTCAAATTTATATACCTACATAAAATAAAAATATTTGTATAGGTAGGCGTACCATACGTCCCGGTGGCCCGGCCCGTTGAGCTTCATACTCCGCCGTTTCTCGTTTTACCCCAAATTTATCAAAAAATAAAAAACAAAAATAAAAATTGAAGAATTCTGTTCAAATGGGCAGGCTATTCTAGAGCATAAACTGGAAATGCAACGGCAAAAAAATATCGGTAGAATTTTAAAACAGAACAAAATCAACGTCTGTCCCAAAGTTTTTGACTAAAAGTGCCCATGCCCAACCCTAAGTTGTTTCTTGAGATCAGTTTTAATAAGTAGATATTCGTAGAAAACCTGGGTACCTACTTTAAAATTTTCATCAAAAGAATTTATGGTGAACCTATACTCATCCTGTAGGCACTCCAATCCCGATTTGGAATTTCGTAATTATGGTAAGCCTATGTATAAGCAAATTTCTTATTAACACGATACAGCTCGCAATTTTTATCCCACAGTCATGAAATCTACAACGACCATTCGTACTAATATAAGGACGAGACCTATTGATTTTGTTGTACATCGGCCAAATGGCTATAAAATTTTTACTTTTCGACCAATTGCTACGAAATTTGACGCAAATATTCATTATAATTATAATCTATTACAACTTGCTATCAATTTTGGTGCGGATCGGCGATATGGTACCTCAGTTAATACTATTTTTGTTTTTATTTTGGCTACGAAATGCCTAATTTTGGATAAATAAGAACGCAATTCGAAACAAATATTTATTATGACCTATTCTAACATATTACTGATTTTGGCGCTGACTGACCGGATGGTACTCAAGATGCAACAATTTGGGGCATTATTTTGGCTATAAAATACTCGATTTTGAATCTATACCTAAGAAGTATTTAAAAAATATTAACTATAATTTATTACAAAATGCTAGCAATTCTCGTACGGATCACTAGGAAGGTATTATCGTGGGCTACGCCTACGATCTCATGCGCGCCTGGCGGGTGAGCTGGGAACTCGTCTACCGAAGAAATGTAGGTAGACGAGTTACTGGGCTGAGGAGGTTGCCAACATTCGTCGTTGCGCGACAAGAGAGAACAGAGGTGCGTGATAGGAGTGTGACGACGATATTTTATAGTCCCTTGACGTAAAACGAACATAAATATAAGTACCAAAACCCGTAGTGTCTGCACTATCTAATGAATTTTATCGTGGGCTACGCCTACGATCTCATGCGCGCCTAGCGGGCGAGCTGGGGAACTCGTCTACCGAAGAAATGTCGGTAAGACGAGTTACTGGGCTGAGGAGGTTGCCAACATTCGTCGTTGCGCGACAAGAGAGAACAGAGGTGCGTGATAGGAGTGTGACGACGATATTTTTATAGTCCCTTGGACGTAAAACGAACATAAATATAAGTACCAAAACCCGTAGTGTCTCTGCCACTACAGGTATTACCTGAAAATTTATTTTTGTTTAGATATTGAAAGATCAGGTATTGTTTTCAACTACATAATTTTACATCAGCAGTTAAAAAATTTAATACAGTCGTAATTATGATCTATTAATAACTTTTTATATAGGTACTAATTTTATAATTTTCGAAAACCTACTTTTTCTAACGGAGCTGCTGCTGCGTTAGACTTTTTTTTATTAATGTCATTAGTTTATCAGATAGGTACTGTGGGGACTCTCCCGTATGAGGTATAGGGGCTTGGCTCCCTCAACGACAGTTGTCGCCCCAAAGGGCAGGCAAACAATCGTCCTTGTGACGTTAAATACACAAAATACGTTCGATTGTAATTACCTGTACGTACTTGCAGGTAATGTACGAGTACCAAATTGTGACACAATAAGATGATGTCACGATTTGTACACAAACCGGCCAGCCATCTCTTATCTCGATAGGGGATGATGCGACCTGGCCATTCTCACCAACGTACGTATTATCTTACATACGTGTGTTTGTGTGCGTGCAAATAAGCCATATATAAACCACCCAAACCGGCTCTAAAATTGCCAGTGTTCGCCTTGGTTTTGGCTTACCCGTACTTATGTACGAAGTGGTTGAACACGCTTAAATTCTGTTGAATTTCCTTCTGGTGAGAATATCTCTCACGACAAGGTATTCCACAGTACCTATCTGGGTTCTTTTATCAAGAACTACCAACCATAAAAGTTTGGTCGTCGATTTTCAGAACCCATTCACATAGTATCTATGTATTGAATATCTAACACCCAAATACCAAATAATGTTGAAATCCCTGCACATTCTCTGAAGATAAGTAGGCTACAAAATTAATTTCTGAAGAAGTACCTACGCGACCTTTTCTCGAAAAATAGTTGAGGCTCAATATAAAATGTGTTTAAAAACCAAAAAAAAAATAGTATGTACTGGGACACTCGGTAGAAGTGAAACTTGTAATGCTGAAATTTGTATTTAAAAAAATGACTGTATTGTTGGCAGCGTGATTTTTTTGTTTTTGGTTTTGTATAAACATTAAAATGCAGAAAAAGTCATATAAATTTAAAAAACCTGGGGCAGCAAGCCTCGCTAGAAAAAGTAAGTTTTTGAGAAAAAGAATTATGAATTTTGATGGTCACATGTAAGTTTATATGCGTTAAAAGTTTGTTATGGTTGTATGAAATGTGTTAGCTGCTGACAAAATATTAGAAAATGTGAAATTTAAAAGCATTGTTTCTTGAAAAAATTAAAAATAAATTAAGATGATGAAGTACGGTACATATAATCATACAATTTAAAATAAAACCAAAGCAATAAAATAAAGTTATGAAACAAAAACAAAGAAAACATGTCACGTGGTGAATTTTTGTAAAAAGAAATGTTTATGCAAATTAAAAAAAAAAAAATTAAAGAAAAACTTTCCTGGAAGTACAGTACGGTTGCTCTGCACCAAAGTTGGCAGCATGTTACAATAAATTATAATGAATATTTATATTGAATTTTGTACATATAGTTCCTAAATTCCGCATTTTATAACCAATATAAAAACAAAAATAGAGATACCAGAAGTACCGTCTGGCCGGGCCGATCCGTGCCAAAACTGGTAGCGTGCTACAATGAACTAAAATAAATATTTATTCTGAATTTTGTGGCTACTGGTGCAAAACTAAGAATTTTATAGCCAAAATAAAAACAAAGATGGTGGTATAAGAAATGTCCAGCCAATCCGCACCAAAATCAGGTCAAATTCTTGGTTTAGTCACAATGTTGGTATCAAACTTCGTGATTATCGGACAAAAATTGCGACGTGTACCGTGGGAACAAGAAATTGAGTTTGTGCCAAAATTTTCCTGAGATCATGAAACGAAAAACGTACCCATCATCAACCTTAAAGGCTAATACCGATCCAAGTGTAATAAGTGGATTTTCTAAAAAAATCTACTTCAAAATTGTTTTCACCAATTGATAGAGAAGGTAAAGAGGGAAATGAATCAAATATGGAGTTGAATGGGCCTAGTTTTCATAAGGAGGGTCAGTGGTAATGTTTTATCGTTTCACGTGCTTCACTGCATTACTATTTTTAGTTTACTTCATTTCACAAGCTTCGTCGCATGATTATTTTTAGTTCAGTACGCAGCGCAAGGAAGTTTCACTTCAAAAAAAATCATGGAAAGATGAATAAAAATATGAGAAAATATCAATTATTCCGTATAGCCGACCATTGAGAATCGCTGGAACGTAATCGACCATTTCTTTTGAATTACCTATCTTAAACTAGAATAACAAAGCTATAAAAATTAATTTAAAAAAAAAAACACAAATAAGCTTTTAGAATTCTGTACAGGCCTACTCGCGGAAATATGATGAAATTTACGTACTTACTACTGTACCAATTATATTGTTTGATAGTTGACTGTGCATAACAGAATGTGTTAATAATCGGTCTACCAGTAGTTCTAGCCAGAAATGAGAAAGTTTATATTTCCTAAAAAAGCCAAACTGGAAGCCCGTAAAATTTCATAGATATTCATCACTGGCCATAAAGGCATAGAGCATTACAGCGTGGATACGACGAATTACACAGCATAGTGTAGTGTCTTGAGGTTGATCAACTTACCAAACAAACGACAAAAATGATAAAAAACGATAGTCATCTACATAAAACGGCTGAAGTGAAAGCTTAACAAGCTACATCGATAAACTATGTTACAATAGGGTTTTTGCTTCACATAGTGACACGCGATTATTCGAAACCCGTTTAATTAATCGATTTACCACTTCTTACACCAACTTGCAAACTTAATTTTTTCAACATGCATTTACTTTGAGGTAAAATAGAAAACGTTTCTTCCCCAACTTTCAAGTAGGATTTTCCTCATGTTATATTTCGTCTAATTCTTTCATAAAAATTTTGTGATTCTTGCCCAAGTCTGAATGATATTGATTAATCAATTAATTTTGCAAAAATAAATGAAGTAACGAAAAATCAACTGGTTGATTAATCGCGGTAATCGATTCGATTAGTTCGCATCCCTAGCTTCACTAATGAAAAAAAAAATATGAAACTAACTGAAGGAAAAGGAGAAAGGAGAATAATGGTGATTTTAATAGGGTTTTTTCACTACGTGCAAAAACTGTAAAAACGAATTAGCCGACTATTTATCAGAAAGAAATGTGCATCGGTTGTTGCCTATACAACCGCTGCGAATACCGTTTCAAATCGATAAATTCTTCCTGCTGGCCACAGCATTCTCATATTTTTCTGGCACAACGCTTCTTCCAATGCCAATTTCTAATGGAACTTGAAAAGCTTAACGACTAATAGAGGAATAGGCTCACTTTTTTTTTCCCCCAAATAATTTAATAGTATTATTTTCCCAGTTCTCTAATGTTGAGTTGGAGGATTGATTCTGTAAGATCTGTCGTTACACCAGTAACGGTGAATATCATGAAAATTAAGCCTACTACAAATTATCAATAAAAAGCAAACATACATTTGTCTTATTTCCTCTTTACCCCCGAACACTTAATTCCATTTACCGAGATCAGATTCTCACTAATCTAGTTTCAAATTTTTTTTTAATTGGCCCTAAAAACATAGAAGTGCCTACGTCAAAAAAAAAAAAAAAAAAAATTCTTCGAAGCAATAGCAATAAAGGGAATAACAATCCATTTAATACGTGGTAATTGATGGAAACAAACATAAAACGCATCTTTCAACTTCAAATGTTTTATTCATAGGTAGAGAAATGTTATACAGATGCTACATGGAAAATTCAACTTACGAATAATCGAAGATGAAATCATTTTTAGGTAATTAAGGAAGAAAAAAACTAGTAAAATGAATATTCACGAATTCACACATCGTTTACAGTTGGTAGAAAAGGGGGAGAAAAATAAAAAAAACACATGGCTGGGGTAGTGGTTGAATGAGGTAAGTAAATTTACAAAACATTTTTAAAGTTAAATTCGACAGATTTTACAAAATGTTAACAAGAATCGATTTCGAGAGGAAATGATACATCTAGAAATCAAGTTTAATCACATCGTTATGGAAAATATGAACAACTGATTTCAAAAATTTTCTAGGCCTAAAAAATAATTAAAATATTCGGTACCCACTTACTGGAAACTTATTCTAAATTTTCAAAATTACCTAAACAAATAGTAATCAAACCAAAGAAATCGTCGATTCGAGAGCCCATACTGTAAAACAGAACCCAAACTACGAGTATAACAACGCCAAAAAATTAAGAATTACCTTCTAAGTAAAACAAAACCAGTTCTCGAAATAAAGGCACGGAACGGGCAGTTTGAAGATAAGCGTCGAGTTCAGATATTGTCGGCTTTTAACTTGGTTTTTTCTTTTTTCAAAAAAACGCACAAATGACATGTTCGTAAATATCGTGAACTTGAGCAAAAAACAATCCGAAGAAATTTCAGACTTATTTTTACACTCGCGGAGTGAAGGAGACGGACTGGTAACTACGCGGTTAAATTTGCAGGGTAAATCACAACCTATCATTTAATATTCTATATTTTCAATAATTTAGGAGAGAATAACATTTTATCGAATGTGGCAATTGAGAGGACGGTGTTAGTTCATATAAACTTCGGATGACTTCATTCTTTTCTCAAAACTCGAGTCACATCACTGTCTTAAATCTACAGAATAACAGCTGCAAATACAAGTAACAATGCCGCTGAATGCAGTAACATGAAACGAAGAAAAACATCACAATGAACAAGTATGTCACCTGCATCACGTCGGTAAATTCTGATAGCAAATAAGAAATAAGAAAAATCGAATTCACAGAACGATTGAATAAAAATGTTAATTATAAATTAATTGACGGATAATTTTTATCTTTTACAACCTATAATACAAAATACGATCCACTTCTTTTTTTTTTCTGTATATTAAATTAACGCAGATTGTGGAAGACCAATTCTATTAATAAAAAAAAACATTAAGAAAAAGAAACAAAACAAAACAAAATTTGAATTACTTAACGAAACTTAACAAAGAGTATTAGAATTTCTTGTCGTCAAGTTATCGATACGACGGGCGAGCAGACGAAGGTGGAAATGGATTAAGAGGACAAAATACAAAAGGAGCGTCCAACAATTCTCTCGAAAGATTATACTTGTAAAAAATTTGCGTTCCAAGAGGGACGATGTTTACTTTTTTCCACATTGAAAATGTAATAGGATTAATTTAGAAATGCAAGATCGCGAAGGACCTCAACTTTAATATCATACAGAACAGATCCAACTTCAATTCCATAATCACTTCAACTAAAAACTGGAATCTTTTCTAAAGTTCACTGAAAAAGAAATCAATTAACAAGACAGGGGATCACACTTCACATAAGATATAGAAACCAAATCAGAGAATTTGGAACGTTTATAACAAATTATAAGATACTAAAATAGGATTTTCTTTACTGCCAAAACGAAACCAGACAAGAGTTTCAAAAAGAGGGTTCTGCAGTACCCAAATGCAGAATTCAATAACAAAAAAAAAAAAAATTTCGAATAATCAACAAAATACGACACGCCTTCTTTTCTCACTGAAATTTCTTCCTTCTCCGCTTGGAGTTTTTGACAAACAAAAGAGGAAAGGCTGCTTGCACCTCTGACGGACTACTTTTTGGTTTTCAAACCCAAAATTAAATTAACGCCAAAGAGCTGAGGAAGAAACTTCCTCGAAAATTACTCAACCATGTATTAAATGAAAAAGTTCTTACTGGGAATAAATAAACAACTATAAAAATAATTTGGCCTTTTTTCAATTTTAAAGTAAATCTCAAAATTGTGATCTCAGCTCTACTAAAGACAATCACCAACTCCGGCATAAAGCTCGAATTTCAAAATGACCTAATGTATGAACAAAAGCGCATCTGGACGGAACTGTGAAAAAAGAACAGGAAAATACCGATGGACAGTGCAATGAATTAAAACATACATGGTCGATGGGAAAAGTCGGCGGAGAAAGTACTCAAGCTCTTTTTACAGTGTGAAAGGAGCATTACGAATGAACGTATTTTAATGAAACTTCGAAAAATTTCGTTAACTCATCTTATTTCAATGGTTCTTCTGATATTAAAACCCTATTATTCTCCACATCTATGTTTCAATACTTCGCAATGTTTTGAACAAATGACTATCTCTTGGGTGAATTTTGATTTCAGCGCAGCTGCATCAATATTCGGACACAACTCCAAAAATGTTCAATTTTCATCCTCTGAAGTCATAAAATCGAGAACAGTTTTACAACTCGAACATTTTTCTTAATAAACCCTATATCGATAATTCAACGATCAAATCTTAAAGTAAAAACTTTTACTTATTCAATTTAACGTCAATAATAATGCCATTTGTTAACTAATGGAACACACACACACACACACGCACGCACACGCACACACACACACACACACCAGCACACAATTTAAAATTTTCTCAATTTTGGCAACAAAATACCATTAATGAATGTCTTCACTCACACATTATATTAAAATAAAAAAAATAAAAAACAACCTAAAGATTTTAAAGAAAAATCATAACTCAGTGAATTTTTTCCGATCAGAAATGTTTATCAATGCGAAATTTAGGTAGAAAAGAGACTCCGATACACTCCAACTGAGACGGAATGGCACTTTAATACGCACTGTCCTAATTACTTTCAAATAAAAAGAATATATAGCCACCGGAAAATAGTAAGTCTTTTCTAACCTACGCCAATGTAATACTCACATACTCATAATTTTCATTTTTAAACTAGAATTAATAATCAATTTTAATGGCTTTAAACGATTATTAAATGAGAAAAAAAAGAAATGGGGAAAACAATTAATAATAATAATAATAATCATAATCATAATCATAATCATAATAACAAATAACAAAAGAGAAAAAATCCGTACAAAGCAAAATACTGTCATGCTTTTTGCAAACAAAACGATGGTAAAAATTTTGAAGAATGCGCAAGGCAAAATCTTATCCTTTATTATCACATTTTATTTTTTATTTTTTTGTAAAAAAAAAAAATGAATGAAAAACAACAAACTGGACGATAGTGTCACTTTTTAAACAGAACTCGACGTTCTATATCAGTGCTTCACCAGATGGTACTTCGTGGAGTTATGCAGAAAATGAACACACGGTATACTGAAAATCGATTCATCTGAAATGAAAAAATTAAATTATTTTAAGAAAACAAGAAAAAATGTATTTCAGTTTTCTTAGAGGATATTTTTGAATATAATAAATATTATTAAAATTCCCCATAGAACTCTACCATAACAATCCGCCCATCAACACCCCACCAACTGAGTCGCAGGTCCCAAATTATGGTGGACGTTTTCAATAATACTCGCTAATCATTACAGCATTCACTTTTGTCGGCCATTTGTTAACCTGATATGGGATATCAATAATTGTCTGCAGGTACAATAGTGAATTAAATCAGAAAGAAACAAATCAAAAAGGTTAAACTAATTCAATAACAATAGTTTTTTGAAGTAAATTTTGCCAATGAGTCATAAGTTATTTTTCCAAAGTCATGCGTTCCAAGTCCTTCAAATGCAAGTCACAGAACTTCTTCACTTTATCACTATGTTATTCTCGAACGAGAAACAACCAAATATGTGATTTAATACCTATTTTTTCTGGTAGAGTTACATATTCCACACCTACTGAAAAAAAAAAAAAAAAAAAAAAAAAAAGCATTTATCTACATGAATAGAGAACTAACACAAGAGAATAATTTTATTTAATTTTTAATTCAGCATAAAAAGAGTAAAGTTTCATTCAACACAACACATTTCTCCAAATTTATTAAAGAATCTATTCAACTACTTTTTCAACGTTTTACTATAAATTTTAAAGTAAAATGAAGTACTGATACAAAAAATGAGAGAAATTTGATCGAATAGGTCAATTTTTCAAAAAAATGACCAAATTGAGGATAGATAGAAATTACAAAACCACTGCAGATGTAATGACACAAATATCATCCATAAAAAGCCATTTGAACTTACTCTATTCCCACATACATCGCACAGATTAACTGTTAGAGCTATCATTACTATAGCGCCAATAAACAGGCAGTTTTAAATCATATTTTCTATAAATACCTAATAAAATTATATATCAACTTTTCTCGAATTCAATAAAAATCACGTTTACAGACAGGCCTACAGTTTTATATTCTTTCTACTATTTTTATCCTTTCTTCGATTTATTTCTAAAATTTTCATTCGGGTCAACGTTCCATTTTTCGAATTCGATGTTACTTTTTCAAAATAAATTATTTTTCAAAAAATCATCGATAATAATTTCGGATTAAACTGAGTAACCAAATAACTTGAAATGAGCTTTCACTCTTCTTTTAGCGATTACTCTGCAGAATGACATTTGGTAATTTGCTAATAATTTTGCTACGTACCATCTGATAAATTCAAGACTTCAAGTCCCAAGTCTTGGAAATATGGATGATGCATGGCATCTATGGCCGAGATCCTTTTTCTGGCGTCATACTGGAGGAAACAAAAAAAAGTATTTCAAATATAATTAAAAGATCACATCAATTATTCGCTATGGTCACAATAAGTATCCGCTGCGATACTCATTTACGCTTCATTTATATTCATTAAGTACTATACGCAACATTAATTTGTACTTCTACGGATTGAATGTATAAATTTCATAAAATACGCGCTCAAAAAAGGAAAAAAGCACAATTCAGTTTATCTTCAACACGATTAGTATAAGCATGGCGTCAAAAAATAATTACGCTGTCAATATTTGGTAAAAAATTGAATTCGATGCTTACTTTGACTGATGGAATACTAATTCGAGATATACACTGTTTCATACTATCGCAAAAGCATCCATAAAATGTAAAATGCTCGAATTTTATATTTTTACAAGCAAAATAAACACAGGAAGGATGAATTTTCCGCACATCTTTCTGACAGATATTTGACAATTTTACATCGCTAGAAACAATATACGAGGAAGTTCGACTATAAAACTTACGCGGCATAAAGGATATGACCAATTTCGTACACTCTTTTAATTTCTGATCATTCTTACCAAACAAAACACGCCAAAAAAACTTTTTTTTTAAACTTGAAATAATCTTTGCGAACGTACTGACAATAATTATACAACCAAAAATAACAGTCAATAACGCTACTAAGCCAAAAATAAAACCTGAGAAATTTTTATTTGAGGATAAATTTTACCAAACGATAGTCAGGGCGACACATTCATTCCTCAAAAATTAGAAATAAAGTTTTCAAAACTATATTACGAGCATTAAAAACTTCGTGATACAAGCACGAACGTATTTGGAACTGACACGTGGGCGTGGCTTCAAATATCGAAAAATTCGTGAAACTTTACGCGCAGCTCAAATATAAACATTATTGTTTAATTTTAATTCATCACAGAATTTCGCGTACGACTGAGTTGAAATTCAGGCGAAAATCGACGTATGTCAAATAAATATTCTGCGAAATTTAGGCTGAAATCATACGTTTGGTACTACAAGTGTCGTTGAAATTCTGTTCAATTATTTGATTTACATATTATCACTTTAATTGCAGAATTTTAACGATAAGTATCTCGTGAACCAAACGTAAGATTGAGCTTAAATTTTGATGAAACATCGACGTAATAAGTCAGCTGAATATTCTGTGAAAGTTTGGCTGAAATCATATATGTTTGGTTCTCGATGTATAAACCGCAGAAACAAACGCATAAAATTTTACTCGATACTATTCATAGGCAAAGCAATCAACAAAATAGGCACTTCTTTTCGTACAAACGAATGATAAATTTGGGCTTTTATACGCAGCGCAACATCTTTGATGAAGTTTGAGAATATTTAGTTTTACGTGGTTTGACGGAAAACTAAGACATTCTTCATCACAGACCCTTCTCCAACACCCACTCTCTTCATGTCCTTACGCGATGCAATACCTACTCTGATGAATTTCAAACTGTCTTGGATACCGCATATTAAGAATACTCTACTCGTCACTTCTAAAACTGGATGCAATATTGGAGAGTAAAAATAAATTAGTACTTCAAAATACAACCATGTCAACTACATTCTCCATACATCGACTGCCCCGTCAAAATTGGCATCAACATCATATCACCAAAATTGAAGAAAATGATTAGTATCTGCTCAATAATTCGGTATTTTCTGAACCACTTATAGTTCGGAAGCGGCATACTTTTCTTAATGGCCTCTCACACATTGAATTCGAGAAATTATGAGACAAACGTCTCACTTTTGAGCAGAATTTGAGAACAGACCACTAAAGCGATACCTACGCCACTCTTCATTTTCATTTTATACGCCATCCGCTATCATCTATGAAACATATATTTCGTAATTTTTTTTCATCAAACAAGGAAAATAATTTAGAATTTGACTACTTTTACTATTCCGCCAGCTGTTTAATCGAAAGGCGTAAGATCTTATATTTACAGAGATCGGTTTCCATTCACGACTTGACGTTCAACCAGCATGTATGGATACTCATTAACGTCATGAGTATACAGTCATAGAAATTTATGGTTTAAATGAATACTTACGCACAAAAACCTTTCCAGCAGGTCTATGGCAGTTTGCTCTAAACGAGGAACTTTGGAAGCAAGCGATTCACGCGCGTGCTTTGGAAACGAGTAGGGTATTTCTAAATGCGGCCAGCAATCCTTCGTTGGCGTGCCCAAAACGCTAAAAATCAATTTCAACTGGTCCTCCACCGAGGAACCCGGAAACAGCGGGCGTCCGTTGACCATTTCGTAGAAAATGCACCCAACACTCCTGGCGACAAAAAATAAAAGTGGGTTCGTTTTTTGTAAGTACCACAGTCATTAATCGTATTATTATCAAGCGGAGACCCTTCACTCGTACATTTCAATGTGTGTAAGTGGCTGGGAAATAACAATGAATATACGTTCGGCGACGACGACAATACGTACATACCACAATTAATAGCAGGATTTCGTATTAAAAAAATAATAATTACGCTAAAACGTGATTAGAAGAACGAATTTACGAACCACATATCGATTTGGGTTGAATATTGAGTGCTACCGAGCAGTACGTCTGGTGGTCGATACCACAGAGTAACAACTTCGTTCGAATAAGTTCTCGTTGGTACGGATTTAGCTCGAGCGAGACCGAAATCACCTAACTGAAATGGCAAATAAATTCAACAAGAATAGTCGATGATTCGGATGTAGTTTTCAAAAACCGTAAACACACAATTGTACAATAACAACACTATATCGGCTGATGTGGTCTACTTTGACACGCTGAATCAGTAAAAAAACACTAGACACTTGAACATTGGACGATAGAATAATCTTATATATATCAAAAATATTCCTCTGTTCCACAAAAAATGGGTAGACAGGTCAGAAAATAAAGCAATAAAGTTAAGAATATTTAAAGTCAGCATATATACATATATGAAAAAGGTGAGAATAGGATTAAAACATTTCATTTAAAAACCTATTTCAAACTTGTTTATCCAGCTACAAAAAATCCAAATTAAATCGACCACGTAATAACGTAGGTACTTAGTATAAGAAAAATATATTTTCCACCTAAGTAATCATAAACGTAAAATATCGTCCTTTTTAGTGTGGTTTGTATTTGACTTTAGATTGTAAGTATCTGTGCTTGAAAAGGACGGTTATTGTTGAAACGTTGCGTTTGGTGTAATTTTGTAAAATAAAAAACATTCTCTAGGTGATTTTCCGCTCTATTAAGAGTTTTCAGTTTAATGTCTCAGAACGTGTCAATTTAAATCGCCCATTTGCTAAAAAATTTAATCCATCAGATCTGCCCAAAAATAAGATTGTATTTTCCCATACAGTTTTATTTTCTAATTAAACAGTAAAAATAAAAGACGCTCTGTCTACGAATAATATTCTTCTCATTCTTCTAAAACAGCCAACTTTTTTTGTTCGCAAGACTAGAGAAAAGAAAATGAATTTTATAAAGGTTACAGTAACTTATCTGACAAACCGTTAAAACATGAAAATTTTATCGCTGAGAAAATATTACGGAAAATGAATAACAGAAAAATTTTTAAAACAACCAGTATCCATCCAAAATTTCAGTCTCTAGTAAATTTTTATTAAAGAAATATTTACACAATAGAAACTTTTCAGTTTCTTAGTAAGACCTGATATACAAAAAATGGATAAAAATAATAGTTCTTTTTCTTTTTTTTTTCTTTTAAATTTAAAGTAGATATAAAAACAAAAAAGGTGAACACTGATCATGACCATAAAAATCTTGTAAAAAAATAAGAAAGAAAAATCACCCGAAACAGTAAAACATAATCTTTGAAAATTTTCTTCGCAATTGATTTGTATACTAGTTTTAGTTTTATTTTAAATTTTTGATCATTTAATTAATTTGGATTAGAATTGCCAAAAAACAATCTATTCGAAATTGATAACGTTCAAGCGATATGAAAAGTAACTAAATTACAATATAACTTCGTTTTCGGATATGACAGGTGTTTCTCTTCCTGAAATATTGGTATTTGGAAAGTTGATAAGTTTTGGCATTGGGCTACTCGATTGAACTTTCATTTTTTTTTTTTTTCATATGATATAACATCGATTCTGTAATAGCAGTCTGATCTCAATGTTTAAAATCATATAACAGTTCTTCCCATTAATTCGATTTATTCTTCCATTTTAATTTTATTTTTCAGGAAGCAGACTCGTAATATAATTTTGAAAAAACGAATTAGATAAATACCTTTAATTCTCCTCTTTCGTTGATCAACAAATTCTGAGGCTTCAAATCTCTATGCAGTATTCTTCTTCTGTGGCAATACGCTAAGCCTCTTAATAACTGATACAGGAACAACTGACGAACATAAGCAACGAGAAAAAAATTTAAAAGGTAAAAATTTCAACAAGGACAATGTCCACGAATAAAGAAATTATAAACAAAGCATAATAACAATTCAGACACAAAAAGAAATACGTAGAAGTTCGAGGAACAAATTTTGATTGATCATTCAGGATTTCAATCAATTTTCACAAAAAGTGCACAGCCTGGCACAAACAAGTACGTCTAGGTACGAATTTATTGCCGTAGGTGTATATCAATTAATTCGTCCTATATTGCAAAAACGAAATCCTAACAAGTCAAAAGTCTCCGGACTCACTTTAACAGTATGCAAATGCAATGAATTTCCAGACTCGTCCATAAACTGTTTCAAGTCTTTATCCAGGTACTCGAACACGAGAGTAAGAGATTTTTCCGTGTGAATGATATCATGAAGGGTAACTGGAAAAACAAAAGGAAGGAATTAGATTTCGTTGAATGAAAATCGATCGCTGTACAAATATCTAAATAAGTAAAGACTCATTTATTGAGACTTGATTTATACTTGGGAGTTTTTTTTGGTTTTTTTGTTTCTAAATACGGAAAAAATCTCCGTGAGTAACGTCCAGTCGACCATTCTTTTTATTCTCCAACCTATAGCGAATCTGATTTTCTCTGAGCAGAATAGTCTTTGAGGCTTCTCCGTGCACATCATACATGCGACAATAGTCACATTGAATGATAACATTCGCCGGGCATACGATACGAATAAACGGTATATGGATGAGCATCCTAGTAAGTAGCCTACACAGCTCTCTACACAGCTACAAAGTACAAACTTATACGCCCATTTTTTCAATAAATAAAATGAGATGATCGAGTGAGTAAAAACGACCATAACTGGCAGAAACCAATGTCTGGTTACGCCCCTGTAAAAATGAGGGGTGAGATTAACAGCTAATCAAGTTTAACGTTATTGTGGTTAATCATTCGTCGAGGACGGGCAATATAGTAATGTACGTAACAACAGATAAAAAGTATCCTCAAACTATCGAAGAATGCCATTAGTATTTCTGTACAGCATTAGCTATAGTGTTACTGTGAATTTGTCATTTACGATTCGGTGCGGCGAAAAGGTTTGGAATTTGAAAAAAATTGAAAATATTCGCGTCGTTCACGCGCATTCGAAAGCAAAGTGAAGAGCGAAATCATCACGGATTTGAACGACGTTCGAATAGTACTTTCAAAAATACGCAGACGCCACGATCGAACATATCACATGTCACAGCCTACCGATATTTGCGTGCCTTAATTCTTTCAACAGCGACACTTCTCTAATTGCGGTACAAGGAGCTCCTTCTTCGTGCTCCAAACGTATTTCTTTGAGGGCTACAAGGTTGTCGGTCAGCCGTGACTTTCCTTTGTACACGGTGGCGTACGTACCCTGAAACACACAAACGCAGGCAATAGAATAGAGAATGAGAAAAAAATTATTCGACTAAAAATAAATCACGCGCACAATGGCGGCCGACTGCAGCGACGAGGGGGCCGAGACGAGGTCGACTGTCGGCCAGTTAGACGGCTGGTAAGCGCTCTAATTCGATTAGCCGACGATTGGCGACAAAACAAAACAAATAAGTAAATAAAAAATAAATAAATAAACAACAACAACAACAACAACAACAACAACAACAACAACAAGATTCAAATTCGTTAATTGGCGGAAACATATCATTTTTCCGGTAATAAAATTCGACCAAATAAATTTACGCCCGAGCGACGACAAATTTTCCTAACCCGGCCACAACACACAGCAATGTCTATACACATTAATTATACAGTAGGCACACTTTGCTGCTAAAATCTAGAGGAGAATTAATGGCGTGAAGAGTACGTCGAAATCTAACAACAACGCAGGGACCAAGTTGAAGCGGGTAAGAAGGGAATTCCCTCTCATTCAACAAAAACAAAAAACTTATGGTCAGTAGGAAAAATTGTATTAGTTGTTTATTAGTTGGAAAAATTGTACCAACTGCGCGTCGCCATCAGTTAGTGTTGTCCTATACGTCTATGTTTCAGTGGTGAACAAAAAAAAAGATAAGAAAGCACGTACAGATTAAACCCGTTAATTCGTAGTTAAATAATTTTATTTTCATTCAACCTGCCATGCAATGTGGAAACAAGCTGAATCAGTGGTTGCTTGTAAATTTTCAAAATGAAAATTCACAAGACTTAAACAAATTTTCTTAGAATTTTAAATCCAATTTTACCCATATTTTAAAATGGCTTATTGTTTTTACTCAGCGAAGCAAACCACAAATTAGTTCGCATGTTTTCTAGATATATCGTACGTATTCATTTTACAGACATTTTCATGGACCTTACTACGTTAATTATTCAATGACAAATGTTACAATTAAGCCAAATTTCTTTCGTTTTTTCTTCTACTGAAATCACTGTTTATTGACCTGACCATTGGTTCATCACACAAAAATGATGCTTGTGCGAGGATTCTTAAAATCCCATCCAAAGGTAGCCGCGTCCTATAAGGATGGGTGATAACCCTTTCTTTCACCGATGATCAGCGATACGAATTATGAGATTTGGTTGATTAAAATGAATTAATACCTGGATCGGCGAGTGATCACAGTGAATTCGGGACCAAGTTACGTCACTCGCACCATCTTCTAGACTTTGGATTTTTTGGGCGAAGAAACTAACGACCAAGTTTTTGCGTCGAATTTTCCACACTCGGGCCAAATAGGAATAAATTACAAGAGAAAACAAAAACCAAAAAAATAGCGTCTCACTGTCTACTTCTGTCCTCCCTCACATCCACAAGCACGAAATTCACTCGTCAAGTTCACACAGCCATTGCAAGGCCACTAATCGCTACAGTAACTTCAACGGAAAATTTCTGTAAGACGAGGATGTTGAATGATGCGTCGCTGAAAACAGAAGGTAAGCAGTTAGACTGATAGTTGGTTATGAAACCAGCAGCAATTTTACTTGAGATTAACTTCGGTTGGCGCAAAAAAACAGAACCAAACCCTCAGCCAACTTCACCAAATTTGTAGGGCTACAATCATCGCGAATGTAAAATCGATTTTTTCAATTCGGTACGGTGTACAGTCGTTTCTGTTTCTTTTCCAACAACATACGCAATTACTTCGACAATATTTTCCACTTTTTAATTCTGGCGAATCATACCATATTTTGTTCATTTAATTCTATCATACATCCGTCATTTAAGGTTTCAATTGAGCACACAATTTTCAATTAGACTATCAGTGCTTATAAAACAACATGCCGATCAACACGCTTTTTGAGGAACGGAGTTTGAATCTCGAATGAATTAACAGTAAAAATTTTTTAGAACATTTAAACTTTGAATATCTCAATTTTTTTCCCCGTAATTCATTATAGGTGGCTCACCTATAATACCATTCTTCAATTTACAATTTATTATCAATACCGATTACCGAGTTGTTTTCTTAAAAATTTGATGGAGCCCGCAGAAACCAGAGCTTTTTGTAATGACGTCTTCAAATCACAATTTACTCACAAAGTTCATCAAGTTTTAGCCAGTAAGCTATAGATAAGGCAATCTAGGATTACCTATTATGATTCAATTGCGAACTTAAAACGAATTATCAACTTCGATTACCATGTTACCAGATACGTTTGAATTCTTTCAAATACACAATTAAAGAATCGAAGCAATGACAAATTTGACCGCGAATAAAATTAAATATGTCGATAAACCCTTTTAATGTGGCAAAGTCTGAAGAAATACCTAACGAAGGAATAAATCCATAGTATAGATGAGGAGATCCTAATTTATGTCTGGTGTGTACGCCACAATAGCTCGGTCAATAAATTTCATATTTTGTTGGTAATTGCCTAATAGTAAGGAAAACAATTATACCTACGATGAAAGTTTAATTTTAGAGCTAAAATCGAGCTTTTAAGTTTCAATGTCTTAAATGTATTATAAATGAGTAGACCCTATTTACGTAAAGAGTGCATGCTACAAACGTAGGGTTAATTTATATCATATTTTGTAGGTAAATGCTTACTAATACGTAGATAGTTTACGAAAACAAGAATATGGTAAAAGTTTGATTTTCGAGCTGAAATCGAGCTTCAACGTTTTAATTACATCACTAAAAAAGAAGAATGTTACAAAGTTTTAATACTACCACTCCACTTAATTTCAGAGGTATAATTGGTTCGGAGAAAGAATAAAACTTTTTATTTTTATTAGGTAGCCAGGTAGTGAATTAATTTCAGCTATACCTAATTGACATACAACGTTTGGTCGGTTGGGCGGTGAGAGGAAGTTGCCAAACAAGATTATCATTATCATCATTATCATCATTATCATCATCATCATCATCATCATCATCATCATCATCATCATCATCATCATCATCATCATCATCAACATCAACTACACATAAAAACGACTTTTTTTTGTTAGATCACCATGGAGTCTGTCCTAGACTCATACAAATGTCTAGGAAAAAAATTTGAGAAAGTTTGATCATTTGGCAGTGATTGAGCTTTAGACTTTCAATGATGTCACTAGGTGCTTTAAACATTTAATGACGTAACGCGATCTAATGGACGTTTGCGGAGGAGTAAATGGTTGGGCAGTAAGGGGGAAGAATCCTACCTTCGAATTCCATTTAATACTTGATTCTTAAAATTGATTTTTTTTTTTAAAAGCAATATATTTTATGTAAGGTGCGAGAGGGAGTTTTTTTCCTCATGGACTTGTTCGGATGAAAGTTAGTTCCTAGTTCTGCTTTAGGGATGTAGTGTGAGTTATGAGAAATAAAAATTCAAAAAAATACGGGCTGTAAACAAGTTAGGAAGTTTTCACTAGAAGTTTTAGAAATGGACCTGTTCTGTTAAAAGTTAGCTCTCAGTTCCGGTTTAGGACTGAAACGTGAATTCTGTGATGTATAAACCTGAAAAACTGGGAGCTATAAGCTAATTAAGTTCGAAAGTTTTCACAAGAAGCTTTAATTTTTTCTCAAATTTTCACTGATTTTTCATTTATTTTTCTAATTAATAGGGATCTTAGCTTGGGCCCGTTCGAAGGACGGATAATATTTTCTAGCGAATAATTAAGTAAATAAATGAATAAAAATGATATTATGGAGGGATATATGTAGATGATGTCTTTGTAATAACAAAAGGATTTATACAATTCTACAACCATACTCCGTTCCAAACAAAAAACCTAATCGGAAAGGAACCAATTATACGCATTAGTTGTTTCGAGTATTGTACTATTTTCACTGGCGGATGACCATTTCTTTGCTTTTCTCCGCTCTATACGCCGGTGTGGGCCTGGCCCGCCTTGCGTTTCTTATTCGGAACAGAATGTCAGAAAATAGAGGAAGATAATATTTTTTTCTAGGAAAAACAAAAAAAATTAACATATTTTATAAAAGAATTGGGAAAATAACTGAAGTTTTATTTTAATCCATTGTTAACAGTAATAAATTAAAAACTTCAATAAGGCAATAAAACCAGTACTTTTCTCAGTTTGATTTTCAGTTGACACAAAAAAATCGGTTTCGAACAAGGTTTACTTTAAATTGATAAGGGAAGTTGTCGCTCCTACTCTATGTAAATATAAATTAATAATGGGCGGAAAAGGATTAAACGAAAAACTAGACCATAAATTGAAAAAATCCATATTTAAATAGGAAATGCGAGAAATAAGAATAAATACAGAAGTAGAATAATAGAATTCTTCTAGTCGCTAACAAAAATTAATACAGTTTTACTTTATGAAGGAAGAAAAAACATGTTTCACTGCCCAATAGACAAACAAAACCAAATAGCAAGCAATTCTATTCTACGATTTTTTTTACAATAAATTAATTCTTTAGATATTTTTACGATAAAAATATTAAAAGTTGAATAAATTCTTAGTGCAACATGTCAAATCAAAATTATGAAACAACTGGAAGTACAGTCGTAAGTAAAAACCGAAAAATTCTTCAAGTCAAACTTCCAACTTGAACCAACAAACAACAGATAAATGTTTTTCGAATGTTTCTTTTAACCAAGTTTCACACGTAGATGAAACTTTGAACGAAAATAGTGATACAAATGACAAAATATTGAACTTTTTTGGAGCTTTTTTTTTTTTCAACTTGACAGTAAAATTACTTCACATTTCACTTTAGAATTTGGTTAAAAATCTTAACCGAGATATACACTCAAAGTATACGTACAGACCAAGTTTCGGCCGGATCCGAAAAGAATTACGCCCTGCCACCACTGTCCTCTAATTTCAATTTCAAATAGCCGCCATTTTGAAGCCAATGGACGGATTCAGCCCATCTTCGAACTTAACCGAGATATGGACCCAAAGTAGCTACATGCTAAATTTCGACCAGATTCGTAAAGAAATACGCTCTCCAGTTCGTTACAAATTTTTGTTACTTCCTATATGGGTATGCATATACTTTTGAAGGAAGGGTAATTTTTGCGGAAAAACTAGTGAAATTTTCCCGAAGTCGTGACATGTCACTCTTCGCAACAGGTAGATTCTGCGTAAACTACCTACAAAACCTTGACCAGCAAAATAACAGCCTCATAAATAGGCGAGACCGCTGCACGAATATTATGAACATTCACTACTACTGCTTGATGAATGTCAACAATCACAGCGAATGTTCGAATCAAATATTTCAGTTTATACTTTTCGGACTTTCACTAAAACAGCCGGTGTAGCCTATGACGACATTAACCGGTGATTGTTGACATTCACCACATTTCGATCTTTCACAGTAACATAATCATTATCTTTCCGAACTTTGATCAATAATTTTTTCATTGCTTCTCTGAAAAAAGTTAATTACTAATTCGATCCATCGAAGAGCCACTTATTCTAAACTAATCCACGAAAGCTCCGATTAAAAATTTCTTTATAATTTGCAAAATAATATACGAAAAAAAAAAAGGCAAAACAAATTTGATGATGAAATAAAAGATTGAAGGTCAAGATTACGAAATAGAAGAACACATTTTTCGACTAAAATATCCAACGAGATAAAACGCAAAAACTTAAGAACTCATAAAATAACTCGTATTACATGTTTATACATATTTTTGGTCTGAATTGAGCATTATTCTGTCATTAATAATTAATTAGTAAAAAAAAAAAAAAAATGTAGGCATATATAACTTTAATTTTATATTTTTACACATTTTCTAGGATCTACAGAGACACAATAATTATCCAACTAACTATCCAGAAGAGATCACCTCGATCTCGTTCCCAAAGAGGGAGTAGGATTGACTGACTTCGTGAAACAAGATTAATTTCAAAATTAGATCAATTTTTGAGCGACCGCAAAAAAAGAGAAGATAACCTTATTTCTTCCGAGTCTCGCTTATCTTATGATTTTCGACCTTGTTCTTAAATAACGTCTGACAATACAAAAATTTAGAATGTATCGATTGCTATCGACATTCACCTCCACGTAATTGCCTCTGTCTTCATACATGGAAAAAATTCATAACGTAGGTGGGTCGTTAAGATACCAAAATGCTCTTCATGGGATCGAGAAGCACTCAGTCAATTAATAAAACCCTACAAGGAATCAAACCGTTTGGTTTACGAGTTAGGAGCAACATGTAGTCTTGGCTCCTAGAATTGCGGCAAGAGTTAGACGTCACTCGAGAGAAATGTTTCTCGAATATTAATCATGAGTAAACTATCAATAATTTCGATCATGCCGAGTGAATAATGACGTTATGTAAAGTACAGAAAATTCTATTTTTGAAGTTTTTCTTTTTAGTTTTTTTTTTTTTCAAATTCTATTAGTTTCAGTCAGATACTGAAGTTATCAACAAGTGACATAAATAAAATTTCACTCTTGGGTTGATAATAGGAGAATAGAACGGATTTTAATACCCCTATCACGTTTTAAAAATCAAGTAACATCGTGAAATTGGGGAAAATTCTCTACAATGGACTGTGTTGAAATTTTAAATGGAAATAAGTCCTTAAAAAAAATATTTTTCAGTTTTTTATGTTTTTGGAGTGATAGGTAAAACAACACGAAAGTAGGGATTAAATTAATAATTTCACCGCACATTGTAAGTAAATTGATCACCATACTCATCGTACCTATTAATGGATAAATAAGTAAAAAGCGAATTTCATTTTACATGATGATCAATTCCAAAGCAGGATGCAAAAATAACTGAACTGAATACTACACATGCGCACTCTGCCAACATTTATTTTAGCTGGGAAGCAAAAAATTTTGTAAAAAATAATTTTATTAAATTTTGAAGTGAGGTTGAAATCCAAGGAAAGAAACAAGTTAGTTAGAGATACTATAATGCAATGATCTAAAGTACAAATTACAAGTTTGAGGAAGATGAACGATCTCCCTCCATTACGAGATTAAAGTTTGAGTGGGAAATGAGTTTCAGCGTTCTCGGGTGAGCGAAAGAAAAAAGTCGTGTTTGTTCGCACAACCTGAATATTGTTAGTACGCGTTATCGAGAGTAGTTGCGCTAAGTGTTAGTGAGTGAGTGTAGGTGGAGTGCGGAACAACAAATTTTGTTTCCTCGTTTGTTTGTTTGTTTTTTTTTTTTCAATTTTAATGTTTTATTTTGTTTTGTTTTTGCTTCAGATTTTTCTCTATCAAGGTTTTTTCAAACAGCACATGTGCATTGTAGCCAACATTTACTTCACTGGACAGTTTGATATCAGTAGCGAGTATGATAACAAATTATTTGTAGGTTACCTTAAGTATTCTACTATTCATGTTCGTACGTTTATAAGAAACGTAAAAATGATAAAAGCTCATTCCGATAATGATATAATTTAAACATCAGATATCCGTAGCCATGGTCCATGACCACTGGCCAGTAATTCATGCTTTTTATATGTAACGTACCGCTACAACATGGCATAGTTAGAACTCCCTGTACGAAACGGAGACCTGTTAACATCCAATAATAACTGCTGACATCAATATTTTCTCACACACATTTTTCACTATCAGCATCTACAGACGAACTTTAGAAACCATACGTCCAGAGTTTTAGGAATTATCACATCTTAAAAGTTCTCATATGAGAGCTCTTCCAGATAAGAACTATTTCATACAATCACCTCATTATCATATTCATCCGCCGCCTTTTCGCAATCTTTCGCTTCAACCAGGTAACTTAGATAAAAACCAGAGATCACTTCTTCAACTTTCCTCAAACTGAACACATGTTAAGGGGTTACGTAGTGAAGAGCTTGTATTGTAATATTCTTGTTATAATAAAGTATAAAAGTTCAATAAGTCTCTGTTACATTTTATTTATTATAGTACTTAGCTATAAGTTCAACTCGCTACCAATTATATCTTTACAGTAGGTACGTTAAAACACTTAGTCCACAAAGCCAATAGGGTGAACGCGAATTTGTTCTCTGCTTAGCCGATGCGCTACTAACATGTAAGCCAAAGCGCATTATGTTGTGCAGTTGAAAGCTATGCAATGCAACGAGAAAGTGCCTATATGATCCCTCCATACATGCCGGAAGTGCAAGTGGGTATCTCAACATAAACCCACTGCGAGCACCGATTACTCAAGGGTTTAAGGTTGGTTATCTCTTGTTATGTGCAAGCTGAAGGACACGTAATTTCGTTCGAGTGATAACAACCATCCAAGGACCCTTCCGTAGGTATATACAAACCCTCAGTACGTAATTAATATCATAAAAAAGTATACGAAACAGGAGTGGGATTCAAGAGATATTTAATAAATCATTAATTTTGACGTATTTTAGGTATCTTCGAGGTAATTATGGTACATTGATTGTACTAATTAGTTGTGTTTTGGTTCTTGAATTCTACCAGCCCCTTTCGCATACGACACTTTTCCAAGTAGCGAGCCGAAGAGTGATATTTTCACCATTGCCTATGTCCCAAAGACGCAAGCTATTTTCAGTATTTTACAGCTCAACCCCCAACCCCATTAGATACTCGACGCTCATATTTTGTAAACCAAGAAAAAAAACATTTCCACAAATTTTATAGGTGCACAAATTGGCGGTGGTATGTTTTCAGCTGACAATGTGAAACGTATATACTTTTAGTCAGAAAGATTTTTACAATGCACGAGAATTACATTGTTTTCCAATTTTCACTTCATTTCACAAACTATCGATAGCTGATTTTACAAACACCTTTCAATGGAATAAACGACTTCATTTTCCACACTGAGACAGAAGGTACCACAAATAGGACGACTACATACAACACGTCCATAGACCATAACCTCCCTTCGCACCAACATTACCAACGAACACACATTATTTGTCGGCGACGAAACAACTTCGCCCAGAATAATCTCTAAAAAGATTTGAAAATTGCAAAAAAAAAAAAAAAATTACAGCAGCGCACAGGTTACGTAACCACGAACGTGAAACAAACACAACATCCAATCGCGAAAACGTTTAGAGGACGTTCATGCATAAATAGCAAATGCATATATGTAGATAAGACACTGGTGAGAAAAGGAAAGAAACGGATACACCGAGGAGTGATGACAGAGAAAGAGAAATGGAAACAAAATACACTTATTTTATTTTATTTTTTATTTTTTCGAAGGTACAGCAGTAATATTCTTACCTGTCCGAGTACACACAGTTTTATGTAGGTTTCGGTCCGACCGAATCCAATTTCAGAAAGAGACTGACGACGCGAAGCTCGACTTAGTGGTCCCATAATTTCTGGACTTTCTAACTGTTTCGAAATGAAAGACTCTGGTAAGTGGAGATCATTTGGTAGCGAAAGTCGTTTATTTATATCCTACGAAATAAACAAAAATAATAAAATTAAATACTTTCGCAGATAGTACTACGATGGGCAAAGATTATCGTCAAAACAATAAATAAATAAATAAATAAATAAACAAATAAATAAATAGGTAACTCTCTTTGTAATAAAAAGCCAACTCAAAAATGACTGAATGCGCTCAAGTCGTCACCGATGATTAATTCGATCGATGATAAATTTATTGGCGGCAACTTAAATTATAGCGCGTCAATTCCTACAAATAAACGGCATAAAGCTCGCCGTTTTCAACTCACTAAAGTTTGAAACAAAAACAATGTGATTATGGAGAGTAATTTCGAGAAAGATTATTTTCATTGGTCTGTCATGAAACAGAAAATCTCGAGTGCATTCAATAAAGTATCAACGCAAGATTTCTGAATCATAAATTTTATTTTTAAAAAAAGACAGCGTTAGGCAATCTGAATGAATAGCTCTTATTGGTGGATAAACTCAAATTTATGACAATAATTTTTTCAACCTTTAAATTCTCGTTTTTAATTACACCACTCTAATTTTTTAATTTTCAAATACGAATAGCTTAAAACATTCTCTAAAAGTTCAGGAACATTTTGATCCTACTTTCATTAAAATCTATAAAGTAGGACACTTTTGTTTTGAGCAAACGAAATTCCGTTAGTTTCGCAGATAGACATACCAAACACATACGCTCAATGAATTTTGAAAATATCGACAACCTTCCTTATTCCGAAGGACTTTTTTCCCACAAGGACGGAATTAAAATTAACATAAAATGTTCTAAACAAGTTTTTGTGGTAGACCTACCTCCGATTTTCAATTTGAAGCACACAATATGGTAAAATAGTTAAGATTGTGATAGGCCTAGATGAAGAATTTAAATTTTACAACGCTAACGCTGGCCATCGTCGTATAAAAACCTAAAAAGTATTCCAGTGGACAGAACTGTAACCATAATTCAATAAATTCAATTTGTTTTTATTGCTCGGCATTAGAAGCCTTCGCATAAAAGTCTTTAAAATACTACAGGTTGGTCAACTTCACAGGTGTAATTGGTTTTGTACGAGGTCAATGGCCCCATAAATTTGAATAGGCCAACTACAAGGCAATGTCCGACACATTAAGAACTTGTCCACACTCTGAAAGAACCAACAACCAACGGAGAATGAGACAAAGGCAATGGAACCATTGACATCATTTGTCACGGGGGTTGTATTTTCATTGAGATTCAAGTTGACCGACTTGGAGTCTGGAGATCAATTAAGAAACCTTCATTACGATATCACTTTAGATATCATTGACCACGGAATTACGAAAAATTGTTACGATGTTAAAAGTACCACAGGACTGTGGTAAGTGTTAAAAATACCGATCATCTGGGAATTAAGTGAAAGTCAGTTCATTTGGTCTCAGATTACAGCGGGTAATAAAGTTCTTGCTCCAGCTCTCTCATACGTGTTCCTAATCACCCCTAGTACCTACACTCATTCCAATCGAGGGATCACTCGTCGGCTACTCAAGGATGGCCCCTATGTCATCAGCCGAGACGTACATTTCTCTAATCTCTTTTCTTGTGACTTCAGCGCGAACACCCGAAACTGATACTCTCGCCCACTGAATGCCTCGAGTGAACTCACAGCGTGAAAAACGAAAAAAAGCGCGAACTAAACCGAAATCCGTGAGGAAATAAGTAAAATAGGTCAACTTTTACAAGCAAGGACGACGTAAGCATTATCAATCATTTACATCTTGCTAATCAATGGGAGATTAACGTTCGCGCAAACTGACCCAAGTTTTGAAGAAAAAGGCATTATTGCTGGTCGCGCGAATGTATAATTCAATAGTTTAACACAAATTCGTTAAAATGAAAATATACAGAATTCGCAGAACTGTTACATATTTCTCTACATGCTGGTGGTACCACACCACTTGTCCGTAAATCTTCACATTCCTTCGCGTATTTTTTCACATTTCTTTCTCGTCATTTAGCAATGAATTTGTACAAGTGATTCGGATCAAACAATTGGGGTCCGTGACGATTTCTAAGGACAATTAATAAAAGAAGTAAATTTTTCAAGAATAAGTTCAAAGTCGATCAGTAACTACGAACGTAACCATAACTAACGCTTGGTTTGTAATTATCTCTTGCAACTTCTCTTTTTCAAATTATAATTGTAGTCTCGCACATACTTTGTCTTTCACGACAAGTTGTAACTGTGAATTCTAATTTCAACTACATGTTAGTTCAAAAAATTATCAAAAGGCAAGAACAACTACAACCACATTTTGTAATTATTGTTAGCTGCAATTACTTACGTTCATCTAGTACCTAGTCAGTTATTGAAAATGTATTTAACTACATTAACCACTACCCAACCCAGATCGTGGAATACGACCTGCAACCTTCAAATTTGGTTTAGGTACTTGCAGCATCTCTACGCAGACACTCCTCAGCCTGAAAAGGCCGCGGCCGTGACAAGATTATTCATGGGTCCACAGTCAAAGTAAGAAGGAAAATGTGCAGCCATGCTGCAAATTAGGTACATTTCATTCGCATAAATGTAAAATGGCCTCACTCAATTACGGAAAAACTCGTTGACACGAAATTATTTCTCAATTCGAAGAATTCGACATTAATTTATCATTGACAAACACCTTTAATTGTCACTCACCTCTCTGGAGATTTATAAATTATTGTTTTTGTGTAGTGAAAGTATTTTCGAACTTCAACCACCCCCACCCGTTAATCAATCTTGGATACACAATAGCAGCCTTTCTTTTTTCCTACTGGAAAGTTTGAACCTCTGGAACGTTAAAAGCTTTTGAGTAAGTTGCATCTAATAGCCCTCACAGAAAACTTTCATAATCATAAATATAGATGACTGAAAACTTGATTTTTGTTTACTTGGGTCGTTTTCACGAGCAAGTCTTCGATTATAATCCGTATGGAAAAATCTGAAAGGAAACTATTTTGTAAACAAAATTATCGGAACGAAGGAGAAGAAAGAAAATAAAAATCTTGAATAACGAGAGCAATGAAAAGAAAGAAAGTATCGTATAATGAGAAGCGGAAAAAGACGAATAAAATATTCTCCAGAAAGAGTCGATCTCATTTTCGAGAGGCAAGTGCTTAGCAAGGGTAAGTTCATTTTTGGCGTGAAATAACGACACCAAGCGACCTCCATGTGAAAAAACCTCGTCTCAAATTTCGCAGCGTAATTTACGCGCTTATCAATGGCCAATGAATTATGAATCGAGCCCGCGATAGTCCTATACTATAATACGAGCAATTATTGTATGTATGTATATGTATATATGTGTATATATATATAAAATAAACATATGAACGTATATATATAAAATGTATTTATGTATGTATGTATGTAACAGCGTTCTGAAAAACTAGACCAACAATCTTGAATTAAAATGAAAAATTTTTTTCCAATTTCCACATCAGTGAATTGGGTATTATAATATAATATTATAAACAAGACCGGTTTAGCAGTAAAAGTCGAACGGAAATACGCATATTGATTGAGAAAATAAATGTTTTACCGAGATGTACAATGCCAAAGAGAAAATTGGTTTAAAATTTTCATATGTCGCAGAGGCACATAACTTCTGAGGGGAAAATTTATTTCAAATCTCCCTCCAAGTTTTTCAACTCTTTTTTATTAAATGCTTTTATTGCAGTCACTAACAAACAAGAATTGTTCAGGCTCAAAGTAATATAATAAGTTAGGTAAAAATAAATGTTTTTAAATACGCTTTTATAAGACGAGTAAAACCACTCGCACCAACGTTCTAGGTCAAAAACTCTGAAGAAAGCTTATATTAGAAAAGAAAAAAAAACCTTCCCCTATGGGGATTCAACCACGATACCCCTCGACTGAAGGCTCACGTAACTACTACAATGCCATATAAACAGATGGAAAAACTGCGAGTAACTTGAATTTAAAGAAAAACACATTGACAAGAGATAACTGATAACAACAATCAGCACCCATAGATGTTAGTACAAGAACTAACCTACATTTCTTCAGTTTTACCGTTACAAAAAATATAGAGCTCTCAAACCGAAAATTGTTACTTATTTCCGTCAACTAGACGTGTGTTTCAACATCATTCGGGCATTAGATGTTTAATATAATAATATTCACAGTTGATGGATCTACTTGAAATTGTATAATATTGGAATTTCTTGTTTCTTGGTCGCGAGTTATCCCGTTTGAAATTCAAAATTTCAAGTGGTTTCAAATTTTATCTATACGCAATAGTTTTCAAATTATTCTATGTACCTTCAGATGTGGTTGAAGGGTTAAAACTTCTGAACTCTACTTGTAACCAACGCTGGTAATCATAGTCGACACAAAGTGTTCACTAACCTAAGAGTCTGTTTTTAAACTACAGTGAAGCTGTGAAAAAAAAAGTTTAGCTGAGAAAATTGAGAAACAGCTTTCTTGTGACGAACTGTATAAAAGCTATGAAAAAAAATTAGTTTCACTGAAAAATATAGCTGAGAACTGCAAGTTTAAAACCAACATTTAAGTTGGTGAACACTAGGTGACACCTATGAATACCAGCCTAAACCAAGCTTTCATAAGGACAAAATTACTGTCTTATCATAGAACTTCAAGGAATATTTACCCCACTACCACGTAAACCAACCGGAGATGAACAAAATTTTGATACTTTTTTGAGATGGAGGATGAAGTAGAAGGCTGTTATTTCACCAATATACATTTACGCAGGTTACACACATAATAATTTCCTTTCACTGCTCTTTTCAGCATTCTGAACTCAATTAATTTCCGATAAAAGAGGAGGGAGAACGAACCTTTGGAGACGCTTGCTTATTATTAAGATCAAGGGTTTCACTCAATTTGTTTAAGCACTACAATATTAAACATAATTTTTCTTATTTGACAACTAACATTTTTATTACTATGTCATCAAAAAATCTTAACAGTACAGTAAGAATACCTCTTAAGGGGCAATTTGTAAATATCTTGATTTTATTTCATCCTAAACATAGTCCTTTAAAAACTGTTTTAAATATTTTTGATGCGTTTAAACATATTAGCTCTTGGTGGGAGCTACGCAAGTTGATGTGATTTTGTTTGGCTACGGGTGTAGTTGAGTGCATACTTTAAGTTAACTACACGCAACATTTTAATACTGAAACAAACATCTCTTATTTTATTTAATGATGCCTCAGCTATATTTAAGCTAAAGAGCTGGGATTAGAGTTCTGGACAGAGCGAAAACTTTACAAAATTTCAATACAATTTTCTAATCATCTTAAGTTAGTTGGAAATGAAGAACAAACAAAAAAATGCAAATAATAAATTTTTTGTTTTTAAGACTCTAAAAACTTCTCCTCTTTCACCTAATGATTTCTCAGCCGCTATTTACGCTAGATGGCTGAGGTTGAAATCATTAGAAAGCAAGAAACTTTTAATAAAGTCATTATCCATACAATTTTTCATCATCTGTAGCAGTTTTGAAATACAGAAACAAAAAAAAGAATAAGTGAGGTAAAAACGAATTATTTAAAATACGGTTCTATAAGACGAGTAAAATTCCTCCCACCAATGTCCCATGTCCAAAACTCCGAAAAAAACTTGTACAAGAAAAGAATAAAAACCTGATGCTGTGAGGATTCGAACATTATGACTCTAAACTGAAGATCTACGTTACAACCACGACGCCATATAAATGGACGAAACGATACGAAGTAAGTTGAGTTGAAAGAAAAGCCCATTGGTAAGAAATAACTGATAACAATAATCAGCGCTCCCAGATGTTAGTACAAGAATTACGTCACATTTCGTGGCTCAATTGACTGCAATAAAAGCATAACATAATAAAAATGTTACGTCATTTTTGGAATCGAGAAACATCTTCTTTTTCACTCAATTCTTCAGCCGTTATTCAAATTAGAAAGTTGGAGTTGGTATTGCTGGAAAGAAGAAAAATTTTTTCTGAAATATATTTTTCATACAATTCTTCAATCAAACTTGACAGTTTGAAAATGAAAAAACACTATAACAGAAAGTTTCCCGTTTTTGTATTGTTTAGTTATTTTCACGTTTACACATCAATCCTTACGACGTACAACCAAAGAGGCACTCGTGTTTTTTTTTTGTAAGCATTGCCTTTTTCCGTCCATTTTTTTGCAGCCTCGTAAAAATCAATTTGAAGGAACTTTCGAAATAATATGCACTGCTGAAAATGATAAGAGATAATACAATGCAACGAAAATACAAATTGACAATAAGATTAAAATATAAATAGTAAACAAAACACAGTAAACCAAACATTACCCGGAAAATATCATCCTTAGCTTCGAAGTAAACAACAACTTCTATAAACATTTTAACATTTTAACAAAAAAAAAAATGTATTCTCAACTGAATCGAAATTACGTTTCTGACTGTACGAACGCAACTACTTGAAAAATTGTCATTTTTCCCCCGTTAAATAATTCGAAAAACTCCGTGGTTTTTCTTCATTGTCGAACTATAACGACGTAGGTAGGTACTTACCTATACACGTAATATTTAATTTTTTTCCCACATTTCCAACAAAACGACGACATTTAAAACGAATAATACATCTAATTAGGTAGTCTAAAACATATTCCATAAAAGTACTGAATCTTTCGTAATGACGCCACGAAGAACTACCTCGTTCGCTTCACACCTTAAAATCAAAATAATCCAATTTTCAATCTACAGTAATGATACGATATTGCCAATTGCTCTAAATTGTAATTAAAAGATAAAATGACGAAATAAATGTTCGACTGGCGAATAAAATATCGAAAACGGAGAGCCTGGGCTGTTATTTAAAGTTTTAAAAAAAAAAAAAACAAGTCCATAGATAAAATAAAAAGCAAAATGGTAGTATATCTTTATATAAATACCATAAATTTTTAAATAGTAAGATGCAGGAAACAATTTCGATAAGGTTTTGACACAAATTTTTTTCAAACTGTTTTTTCTTTCTTTGTTTCTTTCTCACTTGAAGACAAATTTCTGAAGAAATTTTAAAATAGAAAAACAAAATGGGCCTATACACTTATCTTCGATTTATACAGACATTTTTCATTTTCCAAAAATTTCGGACTGAAGGTTTACAAACCTCAGTATTCTCACGCTGCGTATTGATTTTGAAATTAGCAGATATCCAAAAAATGAAATCAACTGGGAGAAGTATTACTAGGGTTGAGGATAAGATCACATCTCATCAGATTGATCCGTATTAAATATTTTGGATACGTTACGAGAATTTCCGCTGTTTTGCACACGCATTCATACAACTCGTTACCGTGGTACCGTAGTTTTTTATCGATGGGAACTCTAATTCGAGTAAAAGCCAAAACTTGTTGACTCAGATGTAATTGGCAAACATGATGCGTTAAATTAGTCGCTGATTTTTTCCTAATCTAAGGTGCATCGCGAATGATTTAGCAGATTATTTCGACGTTAATTCACACCGACGCAAACTCACTTCGCGAACAAACTGATACGGTATTCGATGCAACAATAAAAGATCATTACAAAATATTGACAGACGTGGGTCCAGGAGTTGTAAAATTAATTGTCATTATACAGCTTGGCGGGTGAAATTCGTAGATTAAACTATCTGACGGCCAGAACAGGTTCATAAACTTCAATCATTTCCCCATTTAGAGCTCTTCAAAATTGCAAGAAAACTCCGAACATTTCCTGACATTTTTTCATAAGCAATGTTTTCATTACAGAATTTTTTTAATTTTATGGGCTGAAAATTTTTTCTTTGCGATAAACGTTTTGATTTTGAAAATAAAAATTTAAAATAAAATAAAGAAAAAAGAAAAATGTGCGCGCATAAGAAGTGAAACTCTCCTTCCCCCATCTTCGGATGTTTCGTTTTCATACACCTCAAATGGATATCACTACAGAAGTATTCGCTTTAAAAAAAATATATACATAAAGGATTATGGAAAATTTTATTTTTTACATACTAAACGCAACAAAAATTTTTTAAATAATTATTCTTGCCATATAAAAACTTGTGGCACGTTTTCTTTTGTACTTATTATCCGGATTACATTCAAAAGATTTTCTGAAGAATTCCAAAAAAGAAAACTAAAATACGAACGCGTTTTTTCGGTTTCATATTTGGTTTTTAAAGAATTTGCTATTTAGATTTCGTATTACATTGATGGAAAATATGTAGTTCCACAACTTCAACTTCGAGTAAAACTTTCATGACTTTGCTATACAGGAAATATGAAAAGAGCTAAGGGTAATAAAAAATTAAACAACCATTATCCATAATCCTCTTTCCCTTTCACTTGGTCAGGTTTTTTATAATTTGTACGCATGATCCAAGTGCTCTACTCTGCCAAGTTGTTTTGTTCTGCTCTCACCCTCCGTTTTTCTATTCTACCTTTATTTTCATTTATCCATTGTTTTTTTTGTAATTTTTTTCTTCTTCATAACGGTGGTAATCTTTTATCCTCTTCCAAAACATGATACACCTGAAGATTGGCTGATATTATTTCGTCGTGAATTGTAAATTATTCATTTCTCCCGAACCTTGTACACATTCGAGCAATCAGAATAGATGTTAATGCAACCAAGTATCCAAAAAAAAACAAATACTTCGACTATTCAGAAAATTTTAAAGCAATTAAAAAAAAAAAAAAAAAAAAACACGGAAAAATAATAATCTTAACACATTAGCATCGAAACTTACATTGATTTAAACGGAATAAAAGAAATGTCTGGTAACAAATTTCTTCGCCACAATTAATTTGAGAAATACTTAAGTATTACTTTGGCGTACATAAGGGACTAGATATTAAGATTCAAGATCTTCTCGCTTCTTCTCAGACAGCAAAAAAAAAAAAAAAAACATCTCAAATCTCTCAAATCACCCATCCACGCAATCATTTTGCAAGAATATAATAAATGGGAACAGAGAATGAAACTTGAATACCAGTTACCTTCAGGATGTTTTGCTTAAAGGAATTTAAATACTAAACGCAACATTACTCAACTAGAAGACCAATATTTCACATCTTCAATTTTTGAGTTATTTACCTATTCTAAAGTATTCACTTTTGTTTTCTTACTAAGTAAGACGTGCGTATCCGTAACTAGATGCCACAGTAATAGACAAACTTCTATCTACTATCTTCTACATTAATAGAACTCAATGTAAGTATATTCGTTCGCCTACAGCTTCAGAACCGCTCGACTGATCGAGAGGAAATTTTCAGGATTAATTTATGTTGCTGTGGGGAATGTTTTAAGCCATTGTCAAAGCCTCTAGCCCCTCTCTGGATAAAGTTGTCAATTTTCACAGAAATTCATAATATTTACATTTTTCATAGCTGTACAAAGATGAAGAAAAACGAACGAAAACAAATAAAAGATAATGAAAAAAAAAAACAAAAAAAAAACAGATCCCTCACTCCCCCTTTATAAAAACTTACACATAATTATGTATTGCATAATTATATCTGTTATTTTTTTAGGCTGCAACACATAATGCGCCTTTTTTGCCTTCTTTTGTTTCGCGATTTTGTGGGAGAAGGGGGGCCTAACAATTTCCATATTTTGTAGGCCCAGAATATTCAAATTTTTTGCTCATATTTCCGGTAGATAGAAACTGGGACTAAACTGACTTAGTGAATAATGAACATATAAGTAGTACAGAATTTTGTCAAAACTGGTCTACCTAATTTTGAATAATTGGATTTTTACTATGGAAATTTTTGAAATCTTCAATTTCTTGCTGAATTCTCTCATACACGTAAAGATGATTTTAAAGGCTATAAACTTTTTTGAATAAATAATACCGAATAATTCCACATTACTCAGAATACAGCCATGGATTAGTATCAATGCTGGAACGATTTGGTTTCCTAATACTTGATCAATAATTTTATTCTAGTTTCTGATAAACCAATCAAAATTACGGGAGTTTCAATTAAAAACCGTTCGTTCTTCAATTATCAATTAAATATAAAATTAAAATGAGTACCAACATTATGTTTATTTTTAGTAAATTTTGATACAAATGCAGTTATTTAATCTTTGATCCCATTCTAAACCATTTCTGACATCAAGTTTAAATTTTATGAAAGTGTTTGTTACATTTAATTAAGTTATTATGTGAAAAAAAATAAAATTTGACATGAATTAAAATGGATACTAAATAAATACATAAAAATGGTAAAAGGTGTATATATAAAAATGGTAACTGTATTGGACGAGTATGGTAAGTAAATAATTATTTTAGGTATGTATATAAGGTAGATTAATAATAACATGAATTTTTTTTTTTTGTTACAGGTATGAAGATAAACAGCATGCAGTAAATAAAATAAGTATAGGTAATATGAATTTATTTAATTTTTTAATTCTATTATTATGCAAATTATTAATGTAAAGGTGTTTTGTTTTATGGTGTTACAGGTGTGGATCTAATATAGGAGTTGACATTTTATGGATCGAGATTTGGGAATTCCATGATTTTATGAGTTAAGGAAATGTGCTGCTTACTGGATAGAGCTTTGGTAAGTAAGTCAGCTAATTGGTCTTCGGTAGCTATATTTGAATATGAAGATTTTATCTTGATAGGCCTGAGCAAGGCCATAACATTTAATCATGAAATATTGTCTTCTTAAACTGTTACAAGAGTATCAACTGAAAAGAATTCACGATTGAGGAGCCAAGCAACCTCAATGTCTTCAAAAGAATCATGAAGAGCAATCAATTCTGCTGCTGTAGATGAAGATGCATAGATGTTTTGGCGATGAACGCCCCAATTTACAAGGTCACCATACATGGTAATTAAATAACCTGTTATAGATTTTCCTTTCTCTAATTCGGATAATTCAATAGATTGATCGTCAATGTCGGGGGCATAGGATGCATCGACATATGCAGATATACCTTCGGAGTTTGATCTATAGACAAGCGCTAGATCAATGGTGGATTTCAGATATCATATAATGCGACATATGTGATTTTTCTTGGTGTCGTTGGAGCAGTTTTGAAGTCTAGAAAGGTAATTAACAGAAAATTATATGTCTGGCCTAGTGCCTCTAAATATATATATAATAGTGCACCAATCATGGATCTGTATTCCTTATTGTCTGTTCCTTCAGATTTTCTCAATTTTAAGCCTGTCTCCATAGGCGTTTTAGAGGGGTTAGAATCACATAATTTGAATTTTTGGAGAATCTTTTGAATTTGTTGTTTTTGTGTGAGCTTTATAATTTGTGATTCTCTATTTCTGTCGATTTCAAAACCTACGAAGTGAGATGGATTATCTATGACTTTCATTGTGAAACGTGTTTCAAAATTGGTGGTTGTTTCTTGAATCCACTCTGGGTGGTTGATTGCAAGGAGGATGTCATTTACGTAAATTATCATAAAGGCAATGCCATCTGAATTGTCTTTACATGTATAGACACATCTGTCGATTTTGGATTTTGTAAAATTGGAAGTTGAAAGATGAATATCCAGTAACTCAATCCAATTTTTACTTGATGTTTTAAGACCATAGATGGATTTTTCTAATTTTAATAATTTTGATTTATCGACATTGCAACCTAGTGGGATATTTAAATAGATGTCATTTTTAATTTTAGAATTAAGGTAGGCTGTTTTGACATCATATTGCACCAGTTGTAGGTTCAACATATTAGTTACAGATAAAAGCCATCTGATTAACCAAAGTTGCACTACGGGTGCATAGGTTTTGGTTATTGTATATTCAGAACAATCCATGAATCCTTTAGCTACAAGTCTAGCTTTTGAACACATTATCCCTCTTTCATTGGCTTTGGCTGTGAATATCCAACGTGCATCAATAGGTTTAACGTTGGGTGAACGATCAACTATTTTCCACACTTGGGACATCTGACATAGATTGCAGTTCATTGTCAACAGCCTTTAGCCACTCTTTCTTGAAGGGATTTTGATAGATGTCACTGAATCTTACAGGCATACAATCTTCTATAAATTGAGAATTTTCTATTGAGGCTTGTTTTAGCACATTGACCCTGTAAATAGCCTCGGTTTCCTCTTCTAAAGGTTTAACTTGTAATTCTTCAGGTCTATTAGTAAAATTGGCTAATGTTTTTGTCTCATCAAACTTTACGTCACGGGATTTGTAGAATTTCATTTTTATGGGGTCTAATACTTGATAACCTACATTTGAAAATCCAACTAAAATTGTTTTCATGGCTCGGTGTAGGAATTTGGGGTCGAGATGCTCCTCTTCATTCTTCTTAGCTTTTAAGGCTGATTGCTGTCTCTGTTCAATTGGAACATGTTTGTAAGCAATTGTGCCAAAAACTTGAAGATGGGATATGTCGGGTTTGGTCCCGTATAATTTTTCCTAAGGGGTGATATTTCCTAAATTGACGCAGGTTGGACTTCTGTTGATATTATGGGCGGCAGCTAATACAATTGTTGACCATAATTTGAAATCTATTTTTGAGTCATGGAGTATTGCTCTGACTCTTTTGAGTCGGGTTCTGTTTTGCCTTTCAGCTATGGCATTTAGTTTGGGGGTATATGCCACACCATCATCTAAAGTGATTCCTTTTTCAGAGCAGAATTGCATCATTTTTGATTCGGAGTATTCTTTAGCTTGGTCTGTTCTAAGTAAGGAAATTGGATCATTGGGAAATTTGGTGTTAAAAGAAAGATAATGCTCTTTGAATTTGTCGAAGGCCTGGAATTTTTTATGAATAGGAAAGGCAAGAATATATTTTGAATAATGATCTATGAATGTTATGATAAATTTTTTTCCATTATATGCATCTTGGAAGGGTCCCATGATGTCTGATGAGACTACTTCCATTCTCCTAGTTGGTCGAGTTTTCACGCCATGATGACCAAGTCAGGTGGATTTAGCTTTTATACAGATTTTGCATGTGGCAAAGTCATCGTCCTTAAATACCAAATTTTGGGGCATACCTACTACTACTTTTGATAATACTTTAAGGCTTTTGCCACTTAGATGACCTAATCTTCTGTGCTAAAGTGTTTTAGTTTTATTTATGTTTTTCTTATGTTTTCTATTTATACCGACACTCTCACTATCTAATTCCTCCTCAGATTTGGTATAAATCTCCTGGGGGCTGCTTCCACTGCAAATCTTGGAAATTTTGTGTTTGGTCAATGCTTTCCTGTTTACTATGTGGATTATTTGTTTCAACTTCACTCTGATCTTGAAAATTTTGATTGTGATCATCTATATGATCATCCTGATCTACGTTTGAATGAGATACAGGCATACATACAAGCTCGTGATAGATTTTTTCTTCATCATCTTCCACAATCTCATAATCTATGTAATACATTGAACCTCTCTTGGGAGCAGTTATGGTGATTTCACCAGTTTGTTTGTTGATTCTGTCTGCATGATCTGTGTCTGTTATGATTTTAAAAATTCCTGACTCCATGATTTTAGCACCTGACCAAATATCAAGGCTTAAATTAGGATCATAATAGACTTCTTTGAGATGGATTGTGGAAAATTCTGCTTTGGAATTGCAGACATTGACATACATTGATCCACCGTGGGTGGGATTTACAAAAACTCCTTTTTTAGCACAAAGTGCTTTACAAGTGTTGTCAACCTTGCTTATATTTCTCAATTTAGAAAGGTCGTTGACCATAAGGTCATCTGCTCCATTATCTAATAACATCGTGTGCAATTGGTTTTTTAGGTGGTCGGATTTTGATACTGTTGGGGGGTTGGGCCATGGGAATTCATCGTTGATGTCATCAAAGCTTAAATGGTTAAGATTTGAATGAAGCATCATCGAATATTTAACACAAAAATTTGACTTATCATTTGTTTTATTTTGGGAATTCGTGTTTGTTGAAGTTTAGGGTTTAGAACTACTTTTTTGGTTTGTGGATTGTGGAGTGTTACTAGCAGTAGATTTTTCATTGGGGCATGTTCTCGACATGTGTCCCTTTTTATTGCATCTAAAGCATGTAACATCTATTTGGGTAATGTTATCTTTAGGAGGATAACTATTTGAATGGCTGTTTTTGTGATCGTTTAGATAGCTAGTGGTTTTATAATTAGAATTTAGATTATCAGAATTATTATTGCTTCGGTAATTTCGAAAATTCCTTTTATTGTTCATGGGTTGATATGATGGTTTAGGCTGATCAAACCTGGGAAAATTTTTATTAGAATATTCGATACCATCACATTTTTCTAAAATCATTTTAGTAAGTCTGACAGTAGTTCATTTTTCTATTTCTAATTGACGGAATTCAGAGAAAACAGTATCAAATTTTTCTGGTAAAGACATCATAAGCTGATCAATTTCATCTGCCTCTGAAAGGGGGTAGTTAGCATCACATAGTTTTTCAACTATAGTTGAAAAATATTCTAAGAATCTACGGATGGTACCTCTCCTAGGGCCAAAGTGTAGGGATTGAAACTTAGATTTTAAAACCATGATGTTTGTAGGCGTTTGATTCCTATAACGAGCATCTAAAATTTCAAATATTTGAGAAACTACATCGCAGGTTTTGACATGATGAAGTATTCTTTTATCAAGTCTTTCAAAAATGTGGGCTTTGGCCCGTTCCTGAGTTTGGAAGAATTTAAGCCATTTTGAAGTAAGGCATTCTTCTGAAGTGGTATAAATATAACTGGTCTCTCAAGCAGTAGGAAAAATTGTAGAATGGCAGCCTTTTCCAATAAGGGTGCTGATGATGGTTGCACGCCATCCCTCATAGCCATTTCCATGGAAGATGTTCAACACCCTATCATTATTTTCAGTGTTCATAATAAATGAATTGACTGAATTAAATTAATTTAAAAAAAAGGGGAAAAAATTACGGATATCAATCCCCAGCAAATGCCACAAGAAAAGGATTGCCGTCCCTGTGATAACTAAACAATGTAAGGTATGACGATAGTTTATTGTTTTGTCCAAGTGTGTTTCCCGAGTAGGTCCACTTTTGGGCACGAGAGAGCACACTTTAAAGATGCGATCGGATACTTCCCTCAGAAAAAATAAATAAAAATAAAGACAAGACTTTTACAACCCAAAGTAATTCGTAGTAGAATTCAATAATGAAAGTAATTAATAAATAAATAAAATATAGGGGGTGAAACAAGATTAGCTACTTAATGACCTGTGGATGGGAAAATATTCTAATTGGGATAACAGGGAAAATTTTTTCGATCTAATTCTGTATACCAAAACAAATATGAAAAACCATGCCAACATATTTATTGATTGAACGTAGATAAGAGTTCAAAGGTTCGTTGCACTGAACAAAGGTTGAATGTACAGGTTCGAACGAAAAAACGAAACGGGTCGTGCTTGCGTCACAAATTATACAATCTGAGGCAAAAGTGACTGCAAAAATTTGCAATAAACTTGCCAAAATTTGTTCGATGTAAAATTTTGAAAGAGCCAAAAATATTTGAAAATAACGGTATTTTCAAATATACAGGTTAAATTTTGATTTAATGAAAAATAAGATGTGCAAAATTACGAAATAATACGAGAAAATTACGAAAATTATATTTTTTTATTACCTTGTTTTTGCAGAGAAATTTTTGTTAGATACCTTTTTAATAATGATTTTTTGATTTTTCAGGTTCTACTGACTGGAATCTTCGAAGGGAAATTGAACTGCACTTCGGTTTAAGAGGACGTACTTCGGTAAGTGTTGAGTTGAATTTTGATATTTTTTGAAGCCAAATGATGATAGCAGTTGATTGAATTGATGAATACCAATTTGATGTTGATGATTTTGAAGCTTTTACGTTGGTTTCTGATCAATTTCTGATGGCTCAAGATGATTTATTACCAATTTGTTGACTACGATGAATTAGTTCATACACAAGCAGGGCAGACACTAATGAATTTACCAACTTTGAGCAACACAAGCAGGGTTCTCAAACAGTTCAGTAATTGACGAGTCTTGGAAATTTTGAGAACTTGGCCGAATTATACACAAGCAGGGCAAATCCAAATCAGCAAACGAAGAAACTCATTAAACGTTTACAGCACTCAAATATTTTTCGATCAAACTGACTTATAATTCAAAAAAAAAATTAAGTTGGAACTTTGTTGCCCAACAAAAAAAATACGAAAATGACTAAAGAACACAATTATTCATAAAATATAAAAAATGACTTAAAAAATTCACAATATAAAAAGATTTTTTTTAAACTTTAAAAATTTTGTTTCAGGTACAAAGACTGTTATTGAGCGATGCTACCATATAGAGGATGAGGACAGGTGATGATACATGAAAAAAGGTTTTACACGAAGTTGCGTCCAAGAAGCGAGTGTATTTTAAGAAAGATACATAATTTAAGCAAAGTACAATTTAAGTGTGATAAACGAATGTAAATGGAAATGGACGAGTGAGCGACGGTAGTGGTAAATCAGTGTAGCCGCGAACAGATATATAAATTATGTATTTAGTTGATCGTGTGTTCGCAGGAATGAGAGGGGAGAAGGATTGGTGGTCTCAACAAATATGGATATTATATCATACGATATTGATTTTTTTTTAGTTATCACTTTATCTGTAGATAGTTGGATTTAAAAATATCGATACGTATCGATACTGTTGACAACACTAATACGAACCGAGAACTTTTTTCAAATAAGAAAGTGAGACATCAATGGGTTAGCTTCATTAGCCGGGTACCCGGACTGTGGAGTTCATACGGACACGAATAAAATTGTAGGACAACCAAAAACCGTTTTTTTCGAAACGCTCGACAGTCAGACATGTGAGGCTTCGAAGCAACACATTAAACAATATTCAGCACCCTGAAGCATCGAGAGAACTTTTTATTAGGAAAAGCTTACTTTAACGAATGCTTCCACATTTTTATTCGAAACGTTCCCTTCGTTTTCCTCGGACATGATTTCACATAATTTCCAAACCGAAGGGCAAGATAAATGCAAAACCAAATTTTCAAACCAGCAGAACATCCGCACACTGCAAACAGGTAAGAACTGCGGTGATCACTCAGTTAAATGTCAGTTAACGAAAATGCGAACAAACAAATTTCGACCGTCGAATCGACTGAAAAGACGCAACACACAGACGTAATTCGAATTTGACGTCGTCGTCGTCGTCGACTTGAGTTGGTATGAAAATCTTTTCGCAATAAGAAACGTTTCAGTGTGCACACGAATCGAAGGTAAGTACGAGACAGCAAACAAATAAATAAATACGTGAGGTACACCGGCGTAAGTGGAAACGAAATTGGTGAACCTAGTTTAAAATTGCATCAAATACTTACAACTTTCGCCTGAAATAGAATCATACAGTTGCCATCCACCGAATCAACACAACGGTTACAGCTGCAATTCAATATCTTCACTTACGGTGGAGAAATGAGTATCTAGTAAGAGTTTTTCTCACGAAAAATTATTCTCCAAGCCCATTTTGGTGGAAAGTGATCGTTACTGTCGTTACCAGGTCAGAAAAATGAATCAAGAAAATATGCCCTAAAATAAGCAGCGCTAAATTTTTTACGACGAAAATTGAGCGCAAAATTGGTGGTTTTCACAGCTAAATTTTTTGTTCATTTTACTTCGCAAAAAGTGACCAATTCAAAATGAAAGAAGAGGATTTTCTAAATAGAAAAGAAGTAAGATATTATTTTGTCAAACCAAAATAATGAATGCTGGAATTTATCAACTAACCCAATTGTATGCAAATGGGTTAAGTACGGTAATTATGCAAATTTTCTTTAAAACGATGATCGCTGAAATTTTTCATCCAATACAATTGAAATATGGTATGGGAATAGATTCTGTGTTGAAAATGTATCTCATAAAATTTGATGTCAGTTGAACACACAGTCTATGCATGACGTCAGATTCTGCCAATTTTCAGCAGCAAAATTTAAAGCGCAATTCTCACTCATTAGAAGTGAAATTTAATGATTGGCTCTATCATGTTGATGAATTCTGTCAATTTTAGCTTCAATTAGTTCATTTATTCTGGAGTTATTGTTGATTTGGGGTAATTTAGTCTATTTTTCTGTAAATAATTTCATGTTGTCTCCTTCATTCCTTCTAAAATCGGTGGCTCGATTGGAACCAAACTTGGCACAACCATTTCAAATTGTGGCCTATATTTTATTGCTGTTACATGAGGGGGAATAGAGGAAACCTTCAGCAATCACACTAAATCATATTAAATTACCCATCATGCGAGAACAATTGACCAATTAGAGCCAAAATTGATGGAATTTATTTATATTATAAAACGTACTAATATACCAAATTTCACCTCCATGAAAATAAAATTGCACCCTGTATTAGGCCATAAATATAGGTAGGTATACATAATATAATTATTCGATAATTTAACCATTTTTAATGCGACTGTACCAGAAGTCCATTACTGAAATTCACCATTAAAATTGCTTTGTTTTTTGTTCTTTTTTTAATTTTAACACTTAACGTTGTTCAATTGGAACACCGCTTATTAACGACAAGAAGAGTACCACACGGTATTTCCCTATTAAATTGACCAAAAATTATAGACTCTTTTCCTTGATAAATCAAAAAGTCACCTTACACGATCATCAAAAGGGAGTGAATAGCTTTAGCAAAAAAATGCTAAACTAAAGGTTAAAAATGCTGATTCATTTTTGTGAATGGAGGAGCCTTACCAACCTAAAATGATTCTTCCCATTTATTTTCCTTGAAATTATATAGAATCAAAGTTATTGAGCATATTAACAAAAGATCTATTTGTCATAAAACTGAAATTTTTATGAGATATCGTAGTATGTTGACTGAAGATTCTGTGAAATTTCACTGAAATTGTGTATTCAATTCTGATAAAATATGATAGAAATTCTGAAATTTTTCCAGATAGATAAATCACTATCTTTTAAATCACACAGCCCATTACCCGAACAGACAACCAAACGTACTCATAGATTCTTCAGCAAACATATGTCACTATCTCTATACTCTGTTCACACTAAGAATTGTGTGAAGTTACAAACCATATGCACACTTATCTACTTAAAATACGATGTATATTTATTTCACAAAATGATGCTTATCATTGTATAAAAATATGCATCTCTACCTTTTCCTCCCTCCCCAATTAACCACAATGTTTATTGTGATTCTGACGTCACGCAATTTTTAGTGTGAACAGAGAATAGAAAATTTCAGGTCAATCGTAACATTCATTCTTGAGATATAATTGACTGTTCTAGTCATGAGTTGTGAAGCAGAACCTCAATCAAATCAATGATATCGATTATCAATGACAAAAACGTAATTTTAATGATATTCAGTTTAAAATACCTACCAACAATTAATTAATTTTTAGAATCACGAAACTAAATGACTAAAATTTAAGGTAAATCATCAAGAATCTTCCCATTTATCATTTAGCTTCGTTGAATAGCTTCAACTTTTTCTCAGAACCTACTCACCGAGCAGGGTCAGGATTGGCCATACTTTTTGATATATTTCTTAATTTTACTTTTTTTTAACAGGGGGTTGAATAACCACAACAAAATTTTAGTGCCGCACTTTTAGCCATGTCAAAAATAGCATATTCAGTATATTTTATCCATCCTCAACCAAAAGGTAAGGATCTCATTTTGACCCCAGATTAGGATTTTCACCAAACTTGGCTAGAAGGTACTCCTGAATAGAAGAAGGATCCATATCAAGTTTGAGACTTCATGCTCTTCCCTTAAGGAGATATAGGCTTTTTTATCAAATTATAAACGAAAATTTACAACAAAGTGATTGGAAATACCAGATATTAGGGTGAGTGATAGACCATGTTATGGGGCATTTATGATATTTTTTAGGTTCCCTCTATTTGATCATTGTAGAGCTACTAGCGCTTTAAAAAATTAAAAATTACGTCCTACTCTCGGTTTTGAAGATAGATAATTTTAAAAATTATTAAAAAATTCAGAAAATTAACCTAGATTATAAAAAAATTAATTTCAGATTTTGAATAGCGCTGTGTTATACTGAAAATTAAGTTTTAAAAACTCTGTTTTCTTGCATTACCAAGGCTAACAATATGAAAAAATTGATAGAAAAGCCTAAATGTCCCATTAGAGAAGAGAAATGAGGCTCAAAAATATGTACGGGTACTTTTTCCATCCACTAGTACCTTTTTGTCATGTTTGGAGAAAATACGAGCCTGGAGCTAAAATGACTGACTTACTACGCAGCCTATATCTCCTTAGAGAGAAGCTCACGAGTTAAAACTTGATATGAGCACTTCTATCCAAGGACACATTTTGAAAAATTTGAAAAGAAACCGAGTCTGGGGCTAAAAAAGTGATGGGCAATTTCCAGTAACAATTTTTTGGTCTGGAAATTATTGTTGATTTTCCCAGGAATGAGAATAATTCCCTGAGAATGGTTGGTAAAAATCAATACTACCCCCTCCACTTTCATTTTAAGACCACCACCATAAATTTTCATTCAATAGAACTTGAGAAAATTCAAAATTTCTTAATTCACCTCAAAAATTAATATTATATCTTCACCAATAATTTCAAGATTGCCCCATCAATTTTTGTTCAGTAGAACTGGAAAAAATCTAAAATTTCCAAAAAAGAGAAATAAATCATTTATGAAATCAAAATGATTCCACCATTTAATTACTGAAATTCTCGTGTTAGTTCTATTGTTATTAAAGCCATAGTCCATGAGACTAGCTCTTATACTAGGTTGATAATCCAAATTTAAAGCATGATAATAATTATTAATCGATAATTAAGATTTTTTAAAACCACGTTAGTACAATTAGTAATGTTCCTAATACATATGTCAGACTTTTCTAGTCAATTTACCTCAGATTTGTTTTGGCTAATACCCACCCTTTTTCAGCTCATCAATTTATTATTGACAGTCTCACAAGAGAACAGTTTCATTTTAACCACTTTAAAAACCACTATATAAGAAATATGTGTTCCAACTGTAGACCTGTGAAGTACCGAAGTATTTTATTCTATACGCATATTACATTAACATAAAATCAAAATAAATATTTTATTAAAAATGACTTAGAATCCAGTAAACTAGAATCTAAAAATGTAGGTAATAAAGATGATAAAAAAAATTAAATTTTTAGAAAAAACTCAAAAAACATTGCAAAAAAACCAAAATAAAAATATCTAACATATTAATTTTCAAAAAAAATGGGCTACATCATAGTAGTGTACGTCCAAACCATCATGTTTAAAGTCTGTGAATAAAGTGTCTGAATCAGACACAGGATTTCAGAAAAAGCGTATGAGACAAGATCAATAAAACTTTCTCTTTTTTTTTTTATACAATATACAATCTAGCTAATTTACTTTAAAAAATATAATGTAAAAAAATAAAATTTAAAAAAAATTATTAAAATTAAGATTTGAACACGGGTAGCCAGGGTGACAGTTCATGACATACAGAAAGGAGCCCTCGTAGAGCTTGAAAATTTTCTAATTTAAATATTACTACATACAACACCATGCTACAAATACCTATGATAACCTATGATAACACGAACAAAAATATATTTTTTGACTGAACACAGATGCTTCCATTAATTTATGTCATTCTTGGAAACCAGAGCTGCGATCATAAACTGAATTGATAACTGACAGTGATTGACATCCCATTCAAAACACATGGGCTATCAACTCTTATCAATTACCAATTCAATTCATAATCACAGCCCTGGTAACATTTCAGAAAAAACTATTAAGCTGCTACCTCACTGACACACAAATGCCTGCAATCAGACAAAGAGGATGTTTTTACAAGTGTCTCTGGTTACATCTGTAAACAAATGACAGATGAAAAGTACTCAAGAGAATAAGATAAAAACTTCTTCTGGCTGTTTATTTTTATTTATTTATTTTTTTTCCAATGAGAATTAATCTGGCTAATTCACTATGACAGATACAATGTAAAAATAAAACAAATAATTAATAATGAAAAAATAAAACTGCAAAAAAATTTTCAGTAACATGAGGATTCAAACACAGTTTTCAGTTGTGACAGTATAGGTCATTAACACAGAGCAGCTTGTAGAATTGTTAAATTAAACATAACTACATACAACACCATCCTAAAAACAACTATTATAACCTTTGATAATGCAAATAAAAATATCCTCTTTGACTGAATGTAGACACTTCTCACTGACACATACTTACACACACACACAATCTTCAATGTTATAACTTATTGTATTTATCAATTCATGCTGAGATAGCTGAGTGTTTTAATTTTAATTTTATTTAAATCTTCATTTGTTTGTGATAATTTTCATCTCCTGAAACAGTTTCCCTACTTCTAGCAACTCAAATTTCATATTCTTCACTCAATTTATTTGTCATTCTTCTTTTCCATTTTTCAGCATAGAAAATTGTAAATTTTATTAAGTACTTTAAAAAATTATAAGTGATAACTTTCAAATTTCATGATGTAAATTAGCACATCTGATTAACTACTTATAACTTTTAATATTGTATAACGTTATATATAAACTAGAGCCCAAATTTTTTGAAAATTCGGGTGTATAAAGCATATGAAAATGAGTATGAAAGAACTTTTATCAAGTTTGACTATATTTCAATATTATAAATGCATGTTTGAGCATAATTCAAGGAACTTGGGATTTTTTCTCCAATTAAAACATCCAAAATAAGCGTGGATGAATTATATAAGAACAATGACAATTTACAACGATAGGAAAATCATTTCCTGTTCAACAAATTAATCATAGAACAAACTGTTAATACTGCAAAAATGTGGTTTTTCTATGCAATGTGGCATCGGATATTCACTGACTTTCAGTGCAGTTGAAACATGCCCAAATACAAAATTAGCTTACGTATTTTACTTCAGTAACTAAGTCCCAGCGACAGTGAATGAATAATAATCACTGATTTTTATGAAATAAACTTATTTTCTCCATTTTACTTCTCTTATTTTTAATTTTATTCTCATAATTTTGAAAACATAAAAGGATCATACTAACAACATTTCAAGTATATATTTCGCATGCTTTGAATGCACAGATGCTTGCATACTTACACGCATATTTTTCAAGTTTTATGTGCATATCGATCCGGGCCTTATAACATTACTTGAACTGTAACAAAACGTTAAACGATACGTAACTTAAAGATACCAAAATAAATTTAACAACGGATCCATACTATTATTAGTTTAGCAGCTGTCCCATTAATTCGTTAATAAAAATGCGGAGCTGTCCGTTCTCAAATGAAAAACATGAAAAATTTTTTAATTCAATGAAAAATGAGAAATTAGGCCGAAATTAGCAATTTAACAAGAATGAAGAGAAAATTATTCAGGACATAAAAAAGCTGATAAATAGTGTCCTAATAAATTGACGTTACCCAACAGATCCCCTTTTTGCACTGTCCAACCCTGCTTCGAAACCACAAAACAAAGCTCTAGCTGTATATGCAACTAATCCAACACGTATGTGCTTAGCCTACTGTACCATCACCAAGAGTTTTGACATCCGCTCAGCAAACACTCGATAGGTAAGTATACTTTTCTTTATTTTCTGAGATGATAAAAAAAGTTAGACGTTTCCTTTCCATTCGAAAATAATTATCATAATTAGTACATTTTTGAGTGTTCACAATGTTGTAAACGATAAGACGAAATAATACAGGTAATCATAGTCGACAACGGCACAGGCCTAATTTTTATTGGCATAAAAGGGCACACAACGAGTGACAAACACGTAAATACGAATGAGTTATAAAAAAAAATTTCAAATTCGAGCGCAGTAGTCGACTGTGTTCAATTCCTGCACTTGTTAGCGAACAAAATAAAATTCATAACCCTTGTCGCTTTCCCTTTCCCTCGTTTACTAACAAACTATTTAGAAGCAGCAACACATATATTCAAATACAAATTACATCAGAAACTTTATCGGAAAATGAAAAAAACAATCAAAACGGCAGACATGTGATAAAACAAGCAAAAAGTAAAAACTAATCGGCGAACGTCTTTCAGTTGGCATCAGAAATGACATTAGAGAGCATTCATTACTTATTCGTAGACATATTTTACAGATGAGGCGAATTCACAGGCAGACACACGAACCCAAAAAGTAGTAAAAATTTCCCGATGATAAAACAACTCTCAACCGGTTTAAGCGACAGACCAACGTGGCCGACTGGTTGGCGAAAAAAAAAAAGTTATTCGAGCCGACTCTAAATTATTTTACAAATTTTTACTTTCGCACGAGGTCGATTCTCGCACACATTCACACCATTTTCCATTCTGAAATTGGTGCAAATTCTACGCTGCCAAAAATTGGACAAAAAAAATTTTCACCAACATCAAAGGTACAGAATTTCTAGAAGGAATTTTTAAATAAAATAGTTATTCGAGTTACTTCATCAATGACAGATCATACGAATGCTATAGATGAGCCGAATACAAAATGAAAATTTTCTCATTCGGACAAAAAGCAAGCGATATTATATTTAAAAATTTTTTAAAACTCGAATTTGAACAAAGAGCTGGTATAATGAAAGTAAAAATTTCAGTAAGACTTAATCTTAATGACTCGAAAGACGAAAAAAATGTTGCAGTGTTGCGATAATAAGTAATATTGAAAATTACCTACGTATTTTCGTGGCGAAACTTACTCAAAAATTCGAGGATAAGGCTATTCAATTTGATTTCACAGCGTGTACAACCTGAGAAACATGCCAAATACTATGTCCTTCTGATACCTTTATATTACCATCAATTTTCAAAACAATTTTTCGAACTCAATTTGGTTTTATTTCCATTTTGGGCGTAAAACGTTTTATGGGACAATAAATAGGTACCCACTACCCATGGTGGTAGTCTGCGTCGACATTTAGATTAAGAACCGAAAGCACGAACGATACTTGAGCACTAACAGTGGCTTGAGAAGCTTTTATCGAGAATAATTCTTACAGATACCTACGCTAAGACGATTCTTACGTAAGAAATATTCAAAATTAGAGCATTTCTCACATTTTACCAGTAAGTATCTTTCGGCCCTTGGCGCTAAACGAAAACGATAAATGGTTTCTCATACGTGTTCTCTTTTCCTCCTCTCATTCGTTCTCCCATACCACTCTAAAGAAGCTATTTCACCCGTCGATTGGCTACACTCTACAGGGATGTTTTAATATGTCCACGTTCTTCAAATAAACTGGATTTTTCCGACAAATTTGCAAACATTCAACTTGTATGGTCAAAGTTTTATCTCAGATATGCGCTTCAGACAGCAGTAAACCGAAATTAACGTAATCATCAATCGACAGCTTGTTCTACAAGAAAGAATGTAGAAATGAAATCTGAATAAAAAACGAAGAGTGTCACATCAATAACACCCGTCTCTCAAGGCAATGCGAAAAAAGTTCTCTCGAATGAGTTTTTTGCCAGCATTCGTATTATTTTCATCTTCTATGTAGCTTGCAATTTCTAAATTTGGATCGATTGAAGATGGATAAAGTGATGTCGACAATTTATCCGCATTAGCAGCCCAGGATATCTTTTGCAAACTAGAATACTACAAGCAGAGTGCAACCATCACAATCATAAAGCATTGATGATAAAACAGAATGAAGGTATAAAGAAAATAAATAATAATCAATATTCTTCAAGACATTCACGTATTCTAACGATTTCATTGTTACACCACCCCGTCGTGCTTCTTTTGGTTCCTAATTCCAACTCAAATTTTCATAACAATTTTTTTTTTTTCTTCAAAAACAATAAAATAAAATTTGTTTTCGATTCATTTTCTTTTGACATCGAATGCTTTCATCTCAATTTCCAAAATTTTAAGAAATGGATCTGGGGGTTAAACAACGGGCAGTTACAATTCTCAAGATGGACAATTTTTCAAACCTTTACATCACGAATAAAAGTTTACTGACGCTTTAACCATTTGTTCTACGGTTTCCAGATTTTAGTCATCGTACAAAGCAGGCAGCAGCGACGACGACGACCTTCATAATTATTTAATTTTTGTACGTCGCCTCGACAGTCACATACACTCCAGCGGAAATATCAATACCAAAATGTAAATCGCACTCGAATTAATTTGACACAGTTTTCATAACTGCCTTCGACCCTTTCAGCCTCGACGTGAAAAGCTACGAACACAACCTGCATTAGCCGTAACCCCCTCTCACGGTCATTTCAACCAATGTTTAATCGCAAAGACGAGATCGGTTTTAATTTAATTAAAGCCACTTTTTAAGCGAGCAATTACGCAAGGACGAAGGCAAACTAATTACGGCTACAGTTGGAATTGCGATACAAAGACGCTGAAACTAACCAACACTATAAATTTAATGCGATGGGGAAAAATGGAAATGGGGAAAAAATTTCTATCACAAACACGCACGCACGCACGCACGCACGCACGCACGCACGCACGCACGCACGCACGCGAACACACATACAATTGCATGAAATATCTTCACGAATTTCAAGCGGCGTGAACCTACTGACTTGGCATTATTACGCGGTGCTCAAAAAAACCAGCATTTACACGGATATGATGGTAAGTTCAACAATCCAGAAACGCCGAGGAGGGATTCGTCCTCCCATTCACCAAACAGACAAAACAGCCCGAACAACAATTTGCGAGGTGAAAAATGTTATTAACTTTGAACCAATTACCAAAATTTAATCAGGATTGACAGACATGGTGAGTCAGTTTTCGATGCACCAAGAAAATCTAATGTGCATGAAATTTGTCAAAAACATAGTGGCTTCCCAGTCCATACTCACCATCCTTCAAAGGAGTATCTCTGAAATCCGAATCCGAGAAAAGTAATTGCGGAGTCAGACTTGACCAACGCATTTACCTCACCCCTTCCTAGTACGTAATTTTTTTCTATGAGGTCACATCACATCTGGTAACGTGCTTTTTATTAGCAATGCGATAATAAAATGTAAAAACGCAGAAACGAAAGAGAAGAACCAAGAACACCAAGAAACCTTTCAACTCTGAAGCAATAACTTGGCAGAATCCGGATGATCTCAAATTAAATCGAAATTCAATAGTCATTATGTCATTATTACTTGACTGATCGCCTCGACCATATTATCAAATAATGGCATCAAATTCGTAACACCGACAAAATGTTATCAATAAATGTGAGCTTCTATGTTCGATGATACAGACTTACATAATCACTGAACATTGACCAAATTAAGTCATTTTATGACGATGATCGGATTTCGAATTATACTCTGAGGTATTCGTAGAATTTTCGAAACATATAATTTGCTACATTCTTATTTTGAAGAATGGAGTTTTTTATCTGACATTTTTCCCCATATTTTCTTCCATTTCTGTTTGTAGCCTATTCTTTTGTTCAACTACTATCAAAAAATGGAACTAGATAAAGTGATTTCTCCCTCTCTTGCAAATTTTTTGGACTAGCTCTAACTTTCAAATATTGAAGAAAATCACTCTGTTTGGTACCTTCGCTTATACAAATCCTACGAATTCTCTTATGTTTTTCAAGTCTAATAATTTTGTAATTTTAACTTACAAAATTTTCTATTTGTATGAAATTTCACCAATAATTTCACCTTGTGTTTTTGTCAAATGTTTTATTTCATTTTTTATTACCTCATCCGTTTTTGAGTTATGAATATGATTATCTTTTGAAGACTTGGTATGTTCTGTCTATTTTTGAATATAACCAGTATTTTGGTTTATGGACTTAATTAATTTTTGTAACATGTCTGGCTAAGGTAGTCATACCGAATGGAGAAAATCAATAAGGGACATCACGGGTTAATTTATTTGTGGAAAAACCTTGAGAAAAAACGGAAAAACTATGTGTAGTTGTAGGTAAAATTTTCTATCTTCATGGGCTTAATTTACAGTAAAATTACAAGAGTTAGATGAGAACAAATCCTGGGTCTTTCCATTCTAGTTTTTCTCCTTCACAATGAACTTTGGAATTTCTCACTGTGGGATACTATTAACTTGGTATTCAAAATTTCTGATTGTTCTTAATTCAACACTATTATTTCAACATTTCAATTTCATCATCATTCAACTACATTTGGAGAAAAGATTGATTTTTACACGTAACACGGTTTTTAAGACAACACTGCAACGTCGCAAAAAAACTCAGTGGGTGAAAAAAATATCGGAAAACCCTAAACCCTAAGGTCTCCACGTAACAATACAGCCAATGAAATTTATGAAAAAAATGTTAAACTTGTTCTAGATGATATTTTTCGACTAATTTAAGATCTAAAGCTCCTACTTACTTGGAATATTTTTCAAAATTAACATTTCTCAGCATAGACATATTGTACATCATTATATAACCTGAATGGCCAATATCCCATATCATATAACGCGCGCGTCTATTAAAAGTGACTTGACACTATTGGCATAATGATACAAGAAATACTTCTACTTATATGAACGTAAAATTTTTTTTTGAGAGGATATTCATTTGCTAAACCTTCTATTGTATAGAAAATTTTATAGACGTTGAAAACATTCTCCTTTAAATTTTATATGTATATTATTTCGTAAATAATTCAAGTTCATATAACTGCGGGTATTTTTCCCAAAAAATGCTAATAGCGCCAGTTGCAAACAGACAATACACATGAAAACGTTTAAAGTTAGCGGTTTGGGTATATAATATACATGTCCGTTTCCCAGTGATTAAACCCTACGACTATGGCTCCAAACATTCGGTATTAAATTCGAATTGTTTGCTTATTCAAAAAACTGGCATTTTTCTTTCAAAGAGAAATTAATCTCGTACAGTGACTCAGAACTGCGAGAACTGATAAGAACGCGCTATACTACTAGCTAATTTCGTTAACTGACACGACCACAAAATTTACGCCTCATATTGAACTGGGAAAATTTTTTTAAAAAACATCCTATAATTCGTGTCCCGGAAACAATTTTCCATATTTCAGTCAAGAATTGAGACGATTTATATCTTGAGCAGATCACAAGCAAAATTTTTTTAAATAATGAGATAGGTGAAATACTTTTTCTCAGAACTCTAAAAAGTAGTGCATACAGATTATGCATACTTCTGAAAGGGTCCTCCAGACAATGTATCTCTTCCTCGACTCCAAAAGTAAAAAGCACAATCCCGATTCCAGTCCTAATTTAGTTTTATTTTACTTTAATGCGCCATCTGAGGATTTAAATGACACGCAAGCTAAAACAATGAATCATAAATTATTAACGATCAATTTTTTGTCTTCAGACGCAATTGCTTCACACGACACCCAAGAAAAATAATGATACAAAAATCTATTTACTCTAAAAATTTACCACATTACTTATAGCAGTGATTCGAACCACAGGTGGTCTATGGCACTCCAAGAAGTGGTTAGCGGAGACAGCAGTCATTTAAAAAAAAAAAAAAAAAAAAATAACACAATTTAGTTAACTACCTACACATTTTTAAAACTTTTTACCACCAAAAGAAATAGTTTTAATACTCCAATTTTTTGGGCGATAGCCCCCTAGCCCTCCTTCCAAGCCAAAGCTCGGATGATGGTACCTGACAATATTTCACTTTGTCTAATAATCTCTGATCTAAAACCGATTGAGAACCACTGACTTACTGGGACGATTTCAACAGGATCTTTCGCTAATTTATCGTTCCTAAATTGTACAATAATTCGACGACAAAAAACAAACACTTACTTCAGCTATTCTCTTAGTCTTGTTTCTTAATTTAACAGGCGAGTGTCTATCGTCGATTCTGTCAGCATCGGTGTTTACAGAATTACTCGGTACGGGGTTTTCATGCAATACGGCTATAAAATATACAAGACGTCAAAATATGCCCACAGACTTACATTTATCGGTTAACACAAACACACCTAAGGTTAAATTTTTGTTACTCTTCATGGCACTTTTCTTTCGGCGCTCATTCAACGCCGTAAACCAACTGCTTATTTTATGGCTACTGTTATGGGTGAACGATGAAAACGTATGGCTTTTGTGAAGATTAAAGGCTTTTATATCAACTGGGTTCTTCTCCATTTTCGAATCTGCAACTTACGGACTACGACTTAGCAACGATCTGAAATCATTAAGAAAATATCCATTTGCCATCGATAAAATGTCAAAAGTAAAATTTGGACACAACAGAACGTCAATTAATCAAACGCCCTAATGCTTCTCTCTGAAAGTCGATGAAATCTACACCCCGAAATCGCCTGTCAACTATGAGAGAAACGACAAGTGATGACAGAGTAACTATGTTGAAATTATGAAAAATAATAATGCAAATATGACAGCATACCATTAAGAACGCACTATTGAAAAGAAAATGGGAGAACTTCTTCAATTCACTGCACAGACACACGAAATAAAGAATTGACGAACAAATTTATGAGTAAATATTCGCACACTTTAAACAAATACGAATAATTCTACATTTTACTATACGCAAATCCGAACACGATCGAAAAGAAAAGATGATTAATACCACAAGCTCCAGTGAAAAAAGATACAGCAACAGCCCAGAGAATGATACTGAAAATTAAATTACTTTCATAGATTATATAACTGATCGGCATCGGCATAGGTCGTGGCATCCCACGATTTTTTCAAATAACATATATTAAATACTACATAATCTTAAATACGCTGGTTTGAAAAAATTGATATCACATTTTTTGGCCTATTAATGACTATAAAAAATGGACATTTTGCATTGGGTTTTGACCAGATTGCTAGACAAGCATCTTGCAGAAGGAAGTTTTTCCAGCAGGTTTACTTACTATCATGTTTGAAGTTCAGCTGGAATGAGAGTGTCAAAGAGTTTTCTACTTTTATATTTAATCATGAAAATATAACATTACTTTTCAAATCATTTTGTGGCACATAAGGAAGAGTTGTTAGCATGCTGAGGTTGTGGGTTCGAATCGTACTATTCTTTTGAATGTTTAGGGTTTTTAGGGTTTTTAGGGTTTTTGCTTGCAAAAAACCCTATTAAAATCATTATGTGCTTCCTTTTCCTTCTTCATTATTCCTCAGCCTGAGTTCTATGGTTTTTTTTAACACTGAAAATAAAATGTGGGATTCCACCAGATCCCACTTGTGCGTGTCCGTTGCCTTAATTATTATAAGGCAGGCAGCCAACCATTTATCGGGACCATGCAAGCAAACGCCGTTTTGAAGAGCCAATGCTGGGCAACTGTAGCTGATGCGGCGTGGGTATTTGTTACCCGCGCCTAGCTACGTGTAAGCGAGTGGCTACGTATTATTACGTAGCCCGCTTCCTAGGCAACCGCACATCGTCTGAATAGACGATGTGCGAGTTTGTATTTTATTATTATGATACGTCGATCAGTCGATCGACGTATCGCCTTTCGGCTGAGGCCGAGCCTCATGGTGGGGCGAATCCCCACAGCACTCCCCCCCAATTTTTGCGCCACAAAAATGACAATTGCGCAGCTATTGGGGGGATTTTGCCTAAAAATCCTACCTAATTCCTATTGTTCCTTTCCCTCTCCCAGTCACGTAAGGTTGTGGCTAGGGCTGCCCCAATACTTTTGTATTGATTAGTTCGAGCAGCTTGTCGGGCATTGAAATTGTGCCAACTATTTTGTCCTCTATGACGAGGGGCTCTGCCTTGACTGCGGTGTGAGTTTCTGTGGGAATATGGTGAGTACCGGGAATTTTCACGGGATGGAGGAGGAGGGGGCATGTTGTTTAAGGCGATAGGCCTGTAAGCAACGTTACCCTGTGGTACAGGAAGAGCACTAGGAGGTGGTACCCTATCCACAATTGCAGGAATCGGTCTTTGAACTTCAGCAATAGGCTGTTGTAGAATGACCATCTGCATAGGAGGGGGGATAATGGATCCCACAGCCTCGTTAACAGGGGGGCTAACATCCATTGGGGATGCCAAGGAATGCTGCTCCACCTGTTGTATGTTTGCAGCTTGTCGAGGGGTTTCCTCGGCAATAACTCCACAAATAGGGCTCGCTGGAGGAGAAGGACCAAATAGTTCTTCTTCCAGGAGAGCTAACTCCCTCTCATGGTCCACATTGCATCGCCTCCTCATTTCATCGGAGAGGCGTTCTGCATCAGACTCAACATGTTTGGGGTCAGCGGAAGTCGACGGAATATTTTCGGAAGACATTATCGGGAAGATAGTTTCAAAATTAATTGAAACAGTAGATGATGTCACGTTAAATGACAAAAACAGGAAAGTTTAAGAAAAACAACAAAGTGCGGATCAGGCAAAAGAAAAATAGACACGAAAATTTATAAGACGAATTTATAAGACACAGTCAGTACGAAAGTACGAAAGCGAATGAAGCCTTGTACATATAGTTTGACTTTGGTCGATTTTTCTCTCGTCTAATCTTTTCGTTTTACATTCATAGAGGGAAGCGTATTGTCATAACTAGAAAAATGATACCAAACTCGATGTATTTCGGTATTGTAGTTCATGAGAAATTGTCAAGTTAAGATTTGTCGTTATTCAATAGAATTCTGCATTTACTCATTATGAGCGTGAGATTACGCGTGCAGGTAAAAACGTCTTAATTGTCGTGGCAACGAACTTTGTTACTCACACAAGCACGTGGATATGTTATTGGAGATTCCTTGCTTATTATTCAGAGTGTTTTTGCAATTTTCTATCGGAGCTCTTTTGCTCAACAATTAATCTTTTGTGAAGGTGATTGTTGTGTCAACCAAAATCATTCGTACATTTTTGATTATGATTTTGGGATTTTTATATGAAGTTAACCATTTAGGGAAATAACTTCGGACCACAAAATTACTCGTCAATTTTCGGTTGTAATTTTGACGAAGATGTTAATTTCTTGACGATTATTGTCAACAAGAATTTTGCATTATGTTTTAGCATTCGCATTATTCCTGTGAGTTATTTTGACGCTATTGTTTGTGGAGATTTTTCTGTCTCCAAGTCCCTCAGTGCTATACGAGCAGATTTTCGAGTAGGACGCATGTTTTTAATTTTGACACTTCCTTTAGGCCTACCTCTTTTTCATAGGATTATGGGCTCATCAGGAATGTATTTGGTAATCAAAACGTCGTCATTAAATTTGACGGATTTTTTTGTTTTATTACACTTCTGAGTGACCTGTTCTAACCCTTGTGAATCAGGTTCAGAATTTTGTTGTAAATTATTTTCGTGTAGTGATTTATTTATTGTATCACTATTAACCTGTCCGTTTGTTTCAACTAACTTATTTTGAGAGTTAGTCTCATCAGGCAATTGAGAAGGCAGATCATTATGTTTGATCTCAAGTTCTCTCTGTCTAATGGTTGCATTTAACCTTTCCTTATCGTCACAAATCAGGAATGCAGGTTTAAGTCTATCAATTGAGACTGTTTTTTGTTCACCTGCTATCAATATCACGAAGTTTTTCTCATCGCGTGATATGACCTGATATGGGCCGGCATATGGCTTTTCAAGTGCACCTTTCAGTCTGTCGTCACGCACCCACACATGTGTTGTGGTGGCCAAATGCTTTGACACATAGACTTTAGGCTGGCCATGTCGAGCTGCCTTTTGAATGACGCTATTTGCATCATCACGGATGTTCTGAACCATGAGCTCTGGGCTCACATCTTTGGATGTGGTGAAAAAGTCACCTGGTAGGCGTAGCTCTTCGCCGAGCGCAAGTTGCGCAGCAGAAAATCCTGTGTCTGACTGTACTGCGGATCGTAAACCTAATAAGATGGTAGGTAATACATCAACCCATCTTTTTGTATCTGCGGCCATAATGGAGGCCTTCAGAGCTCTATGCCACCTCTCAATCATACCATTAGCTTGAGGGTGATAGGCTGTAGTGCGATCATGTTTTGCTCCCAGCTTGGATGCAAGTTCATTGAAAATCGAACTTTCAAATTGGCGACCTTGGTCAGTAACAATAACCTCTGGTACACCAAAGCGGGCAATCCAAGTATCATAGAGTTGTTCAACCACTGTTGGGGCTGACATTTCTGTCAATGGGATTGCCTCAGTCCATTTGGTTATTCGATCAATCATAGTCAGCAGGTATCTGTTCCCACGAGATGGTGGTAATGAACCAACCAAATCAATGTGTATAGTTTTGAAACGCTCGGTGTTTTTGAATTTCTTGAGTGGCGACTTTGTGTGCCTTCCAACCTTGGACTGTTGGCAATTCAGACATTGCTTAGCCCATTGGTTGCAGTCGGCTTTCACTCGTGGCCAAACAAATCTAGATGAAACTAGATTGGCAGTACTTTTGGGTCCAGTGTGTGATAAATTGTGCACACTTTCGAACGCCATTTTACGATATTGTTTCGGCAGGAATGGCCTTTCCTTGCCTGCACTCACATCACAAGTTATTAGGATGTTTGTACCGGGAATTTTGCGTTGCCTCAGCTTTATATTGGTTTGCTCATTGGTTAAATATTCCTCGAGTTCCAAGTCCACTAGCTGATCTTTTGCTATATCAGCGTAGGGTAGCTGGGCTGGAGCGGAGACAGCTTCTACTCGACTCAGACAATCGGCAGGGATGTTTAGTTCCCCTTTGACATGCCTTATGTCTGTAGTGAATTGACGTATCAGGTCGAGCTGCCTTAATCGTCTTGGAGAGACGGGGTCAGTTTTCTGCTTGAAGGCGTGTGTGATGGGAAGATGATCGGTGTAAACCGTGAACGATCGACCCTCTACATGGTGTCTGAAATGCCTAATTGCAGCATAAACTGCCAGTAATTCCCTATCATAAGTACTGTAGTTTTTTTCAGCTTTAGAAAGCTTTCGAGAAAAGAACGCGAGCGGTTGATTTATGTCATTTTTCAATTGGTACAGGGTTGCACCTATCGCGAAGTCGGAAGCATCAGTTGATATGCATAACGGCAGACTGTCATCTGGGTGAGTCAATAATGTTGCATTTGCTAGCAATTTCTTTACATTTTCAAAGGCTTCTTCTGCCTCAGTATCCCACTGTATAGGGGTTTTATCCCTTTTTTTAATAGTGGTACACAACGCAAATAGCTTGCTTTGTTCAGCAGCTGCGTTGGGCATGCAACGGCGATAGAAATTCACCATCCCCAAGAATCGTCGCATGTCTGCAACATTTTTAGGTTTGGGAAAGTCTAATATTGACTGCACTCTGGTCTTCGTTGGAGAAATACCTTCGGTCGAAATTGTATACCCGAGAAAATCAATGTTTGCTTGTGCATATTCGCACTTTGCAGGATTGACAGTGAGGCTGGCAGCGTGTATACGCTGTAATACGGCTCTCACATGTATCTCGTGTTCCTCCTCACCGCCTTCTGAGCATATACATATATCATCCAAATATGCATATGCAAATGGTAGATCTCTTAAAAATCCATTGATAAATCGCTGGAAAGTTTGCGCAGAATTACGGAGTCCAAATGGCATTCGAAGATATTCGAATAATCCGAACGGGGTGATAACCGCGGTTTTGTGGATATCCTGTTTGGCCATAGGTATTTGATGGAATGCCCAATTTATGTCCATTTTAGTGAACAATGTCTTTCCCTTCATATTCACGTTAAAATCCATTATATTCGGTACTGGATAACGATCAGGGATTGTTTTGGCATTTAGGGCACGATAATCCCCTACAATTCGCCATTTACCATTCGCCTTTTTTGTCATATGAATCGGCGAGCTCCACGAACTATTTGATGGTCGGACTATTCCTTCCTTGATCATTTGATCATATAGTTCTTTAGCTGCATTGAGCCTGTCAGGAGCAAGTCTCCTGGCTCTCGCAGTACATGGTTGTCCTTTGGTTTCAATTATATGGACTGTATCATGTTTATAAGGAGCGTCTCGTTTGAAACATGACTGGTTGATGCCAGGGAAATCAGAGAAAATTTTCATTAATTTCTCATTAAGTTTGCTGCAGCTATCAATCGCTTCGTCAATTTTGTACATTAGCGATTTGCCCTCCACAAATAATCCTGTAGTTGAGTCGATAAGCTTAGAATTTTTCAAATCGACCAACAAGCCAAAATGTGCTAGAAAATCAGCACCAAGGATCGCATTTGGCACGTCCGCAATCGTGAAGGACCACGTCATGTCACGTCTCAAACCAATATTCACTTCGCTGGTCTCTAATCCGTAAGCAGAAATGTTCAGGTCATTTGCTGCACGGAGATAGTATTTCAGAGTTCGTACTTTTTGTGTTTTGCTAGCTGGTAGGATACTAAGGTCTGCACCTGTATCCACCAAGTACCTTCTCCTGGTCGTCCTGTCCTTTATGAACAGGCGGCGCGAGTATTTTTCCAAGGGGACATCAGCCGCTGAGAGGGCCCCTCGTTTTAGTTTGACTGTGGTTTTTTTACCTGCCACCATGCGCAAGTTGGTTCGCACTTGGCAGCTGCTTCATCAAACAGATTATGGTAGTAGCACCAATTTTTATTGTAAGGTTTTCGGTTGGGACTTTTTGATTTGCTACTTTTTCGAGGGGGAGTTCCTTTGGGACTCCTACCCCTATTTTGTGAACGATTTGACTTTGGATCTCTGGATCTAGATTGTCTCTCGTTTCTATCATCATGACCTTTTGGTTTATAGTTTCTACGGCTTTGTTGATTGCCATAGCCGTTGTTATGTTTTCGAAGATTTTTGTTTTCATTTTTTAGATCACAGAAATTTTTGTTTAGCTGGGCTAATTGTGCTCTCAGCTCTTCATTAGTTCCAACCTCTGATGATACTGTTGCAATGGAGGCTCTATTAGCAGTCGCTGCGATTGCATCATCAGCTATCTTGGCTAAGTATTCTAATTTTCCTTCAGTGTCTGCTCTATTAGCGCCTAGTGTATGGATGAGTTGAGATACACTGGCTGGTAATTGCTTGCAAAATTGGTTGGCAATCACCATTGGCGTGACCATTTTACCACCAGTCTTGATTAATTTGGCCATAAAGACAGATGGTCTATCATCTCCCATCTTTAGGCCACCCATGACTTGGTTGATGGCTTCATCATCGGTCTTGCCAAAAACATTTCGAATTTTGCTACAGAACCAGTCGTATTTATCAACAACGTTATTTGGGCAGTTCATGATATTGGGTATTGTTCTCATGATTTCTGCTGGCATGTCTCCACAGATGTGTTCATACCTTAAATTGTCAGGCAGTTTTTCTTTTTTAAATTTGCTTTCCAGCAATGCTAACCAGATTTCTATTTCCTTTGGGAGAAATTCTGGTACTCGTATTTTTATTTTATGTTCACCATTACCTGTCGGAGCTCTATTCTGCTCACGAAGGCTCATGAATTCCATGAATTGTGCAAACAGTGCCATGTTAATCGGTTGCTGGTTGCCAGGGGCTCTTGCCTCTCCTGGATGTTGTTGTTGTTGTTGTAACTGTTCATTTTCCAGTCTCAATCTTTCAGCTTCAGCTTCAGCCTCTTGTTGAAGTTTAAGGGCCTCGGCAGCTTGTTGCTGAGAAATTTCTACTGGTGTAGGCATTGTTGTATTTTGATTTTGCAGAACTATGGATTCAAATACAGAACCAAGAGAAATGGGGGCAGAACCTAAGTTTTGTGGTTCTACCATTATTTTTGAAGTTGAAGGTACAGCAGGGGACAAGTTTGCTGTTTGAATTTCCTTACCACTTCGAAGTTTGAGGATAGTAAGCTCCTCTTGTGAGACTTGGGTCTCCAATAATTGGGCCTGTTTTCTCCTAACCTTCTTTTCGGATTCAAAGGTAGACACAGTAGTTGTGTGTTGGTTGGCTGAAGGTGGAGGGGTTGGAGGATGATTTCCAACCTGGTTCTCCAGTCTGATGTTTCCCTTTCCAGAATCCTAAGAGACTGGCAAATATATTTAACAGGGGGGGTTAATTTCCCACTAACAGACTTTCTATTTTCAGAATTGCTCGCAAAAATGCTTAAACAGCAATTCCCTACAACCACTAAAATTTTCTGACTCCAAAAATAATTTTTCAAGAAAACTGTGAGAAAAACGGTGGAATTCTCAACGGATCACCATACACGAACTACGACGATGAAGAACTTAGAACGACGAATTAAAGAAACGATGACTAGAAGCACACATTACGACATATAAAAGAGAAGACTAGACACTTTGAATGTTTCACGAATTTTTATTTGAACACCATGATGACATACATGTTATTACAACGACGAGTGATGAGCGACAAGAAGGCACAAAAAACATATAATCACAGCTGAGTTACAAAACACAAATATCACAGATAAAACAACAACAACAGAAACAGTGTTGCCACAGCATGTGATGTGCGAGAATAAGTGGCTATCGAATATTATAATTTGCCATTATTCTCACAAAAACATTCAAAATTGCAAAATTGCACTTTCGAATTTAGTTGTTTTTATTTTCTTCCACTCTTGAAAAGCGCTGCTAGCGCCAGCGCTACTAGCGCCTAGAGATGGGCAAAGCGCTGCTAGCGCCGTAGTAGAACGTCGGGGTCACCACTGTGGGATTCCACCAGATCCCACTTGTGCGTGTCCGTTGCCTTAATTATTATAAGGCAGGCAGCCAACCATTTATCGGGACCACGCAAGCAAACGCCGTTTTGAAGAGCAAATGCTGGGCAACTGTAGCTGATGCAGCGTGGGTATTTGTTACCCGCGCCTAGCTACGTGTAAGCGAGTGGCTACGTATTATTACGTAGCCCGCTTCCTAGGCAACCGCACATCGTCTGAATAGACGATGTGCGAGTTTGTATTTTATTATTATGATACGTCGATCAGTCGATCGACGTATCGCCTTTCGGCTGAGGCCGAGCCTCATGGTGGGGCGAATCCCCACATAAAATTTTCTATTTTATGAAAATATCTGTGGACATTTATTTATTTATTTATTTTTCTTCTTTTCCTTCATTTTTTCAACCTGTGTTTTATATTTTCCTTTTCAACTGTGAAAAAATGAAAATAAAATTTTTATCCATTTATATGATGTTATCTGTGACCATTTATTTTTTTGATTCTAATTTTGCAATAAATTTATTTCAACTGTTTCATCTTTGTTAAGTGTTATTAAATGAAATATATAGCTATATCACTTCCTTTTAACAGTTGTCTTCTTTTTGAAAATACTTCCAAAATTTCTCAATTATTCGTATTTTTTTATTTCCATTTTTTATTCATAGTTGATGGTTACTTTTGATGACAAATAAAACAAACCTAGAAAAAAAGAAAAATCATATATAAATAAAGCAAAAACCCTGTTGCCACATCATCTAGTGATATAGCTTGTTTTATTTTATATATTTTTGTTTCTTTCTATCACTTTTCAGCCATGTGGTGAAGCTGGCACATGTGAAGTGCACTTTTTTTTTAATATAAAACAAATACAAAACAAGTAAAACATTACTTGTTTTGTGCATATTTTTTTTTTAAGAAGTGGGTGCGCTTGCCTAAAAAGTAATATAAAAAAATGAAAATAAATAAAATAAAAAATTCAAAAGAATATATAGGATTTGAACCCACACCCCACAGCATGCTAGCACATTTCCTTATCCACTGTACCACAAATCAATTTGAAAATTATCGTTATAATTTCATGTGTTCGACAAAAAAATAGACAAACTTCAGACATGATGTCATAACATATAAACTTACTGGAAAAACTTCCTTCAATGAGATACTCATGACTGCTAGAGACATATAGTTAAAAATATGTTCAACTTGCTAAAGACATATAGTTAAAGATATGTCCAACTCTCTATATGTACTGTAGCACAGAAATATGACAAAGATCTTTGACCATCATCATCATCATCATCATATTCATCAACATCATCATCAATAATGAAAAGTCAACTTTGTTCAATGTTCTATTCATTTTAAGAATGACATGATACCCTATTCACTTCATGAATGACATAATGTCACACGTAGGTTGTAGGTAAAGGGGAAAGGAAAAAACAACAATTCAGAATTATGTGGCCAAGAAAGTTATAAATTTTCAATTACAATGGTGGATTGATTACACTCAACTGTGCTGTTAATTGTAACTAGCTTACTGACATCATGTCATTTTTAAAGTAAACAGGGTATAGTATAATTCATAATATGTTTGTTATTTTCACTTTTCAGTTTTCATTACACAATACGCAAGGCTTAGGGTGTGCAGAATGTATAACTCAAACTATTTCATTTCTTTTATCTTTCATGTATTTTTAAACTACAGCGTATATATGTGATATGTGTTGGGATTTGATTCCCTCACAACAGCCCTCTACCTGAGACAACCTACAATAATAATAATATTATATACGTTTAATGGATTACTCAAACTAATATAGTACATAATGACAATTAACATGTGGCAACACTGACTCATACAGATTGAATCTTAGCATTTGAATATAATATATTGCATTGTTCTTTTATTCGCTGAATAAACATGATTGACTTTCTGAAATGTATGCTCCTATGGTATAATAATGGCAGATTTGGTGGATATTGTTGGTAGGAAATAAATACAGTCTTGACTTATTAAAATTTGACATTAAAACAGCCTTCTTAAATTTAAAAATAACATATCCAATATATCTCTCTATACCAAAAAGATATAATCTTAAAAAAAAATTTTTTTTTAATTAATAAAGTCTATATACTGCTTAAAAATGTCATCTAAAAGTTGGTACAACTTACTAAATACCCAAATTATATAGGCTGGCTTTGAACAATCAGATTGACACAGGCCTTTACATGTGTAAAGAAGACAAAGTGAATAGGGCTTTCTTAATTGCATGTGTCAATGATATGCTATTAGCAAGTAATAATAATAAATGGACAAAAGAACTTATAACAAAATTTAAAGATAACTTTATAACGAAAATAGAAGATAATCTAAAATTCTTTGTAGGCTTCAAAATAGAACGTGATCTAGTAAATAAAATGATCACACTTACTCAATACAAATATACTGACAAGATTCTCCAAAAATTTAATATGGTTGACTCTAAACCAATTTCAACACCCAAGGAGGCTAGGTTAAAAATAAATAGACCATCTGACGGCACAGACAACACTAAATACAGATCAATGACAGGAAATCTGCTTTGTGTAGATAGAATAACTACACTGGACATAGCTTTCCCTGTGAACTATTTTTCAAGGTTCCAGGACTGCTCAAACAATGATATAAAAAAGTATGTCCGTAGAATTATTAGGTATTTCAAAAGAACACATGATTTGTCCTTAATATAACACTTGGATCAATCAAACTTTGTAGCTCTGTTTGGTAGACTACACCAACTTACACCAACCTACACCAGTAGGGATATTCCAGAAATATTCAAGTAAAACTTAGCACAAAGCCCTATAACATTCTTACATTTGTGGAATCGCCCTCCTGGTGTAGGTTGGTGTAAGTTGGTGTAGTCTATCAAACAGAGCTAAAAGCTTCTGTCAATGCATCATATACACTTGATGTAGATGACACACGCATTGACATAAACAAGTTGGAGAAAGGGTGCTCCATCACAGAGCACTTTATTTTTGTTTGCAGTGACTTACTAAATTGAGCCATTTACCAGTAAAAAACTATAACAGCCTCATCAACTGCAGCAGAGTTAATACCAATCAACAAGACCTTAAATAATATCACTGTAGTCCAGAGATTAATAGAAAGCATTTTCACTGTAACCCAACCCATGCAAGTGTTTGAGGACAATATTTCAACATCCAGAATTGCATGTAATGGTGGCCAGAAGCTATCCAGGTCCCTTACAATCAAGTGTTATTCACTGTTACATTATGTTCAAGAAAATATCTTGCAATTAAACGACATAAGAACTTCTTATCAACTTGCCAACATATCAACTAAGGCACTTGATTGGAAGACATTTGAACATTTATGTTCTAGTATTCTCCATGTAAGTCAACTTTTTGGCCAAAATTAATTTGCTAAATTTTTCATCTTAGGTAACAGCAATCAGTGTTTGTGGTCTTTACATACACTAGTTCTTTACAATTGCTCTACAAAAGTTGTTTGTCACTTCTCACTTCACCAATATATTCAACAGGTCCCTGTTTGATTGCTTTGCCTCTTTTATTGGCATCAACATCTCCCTTTAGGTACAATTGATTCCAACAATAGCTTACAAACAAAATATACCGAATATATAGAATAACATGTAGATTCCAAATTCTCACCCTGAGCTCCATAAAAAATACAATTACAATGAAAATATAAATATGAATTAATATTAGGGCTTATAACCAAAACATTTTTGGGGTTATTGGTTATTGGTTATTGGGAACCAATAGAAATCTATATTGGTTTCTGGTTACTGGTTATTGGTTAAAAGTTTAGTTATTTAGTTACTAGGTATTGTTTTGGTTAACCAAAACAACTTTTCTGGTTATTGGTTGTGGTTACTGGCTATTTGTTAAGACAAAATTTGGGGTAAAATAAACAAAAAAAATTTTCTTGAGGTCAAATTATCTATAATTAATAATTTTTTATGAAATAATTAGTAATGGTTGAAAATGATAATCAATAATATTGATATTTCTTGAAAATCAATAAAAACCAAATTTTTTCTGCTTATTTTTCTGGTTAAAGATTTCAGCATTTTGTAGGAATTGGTTATTGATTATTGGTTAGGTGAAAATTTTTTGTTTTAGATATCGGTTTCCAAAATCAGTGCTGCCAATTTGTTTTGGTTTTTAGTGGTTATGGTTGTGGTTACAAGCCCTAGTCTCAGGTAGAGGGTGGTCATGAGGGAATCCAATCCTAACCCCCCTTGTGATTCCTGATGACCAACCTGTATATTGTAACAAATTTAAATGAATAAAAAAACATTTAACATATAAAACCGTGTATGGTTCATATAAAAATAACAAATGGTAAACTATATAAAAATAAAAGTGATTATACAACTATATACTGTTTTAAATTGTTTTTTATATTTTTTTAACACATTTTGATAAATTTCATCTTTGTTTATTCCATCACATTTATAAATATACAAGTATTTTATAAACCATAACTCATTCTAGTCTCATCATAACACTAATCACTTTTATTTTTATATAGTTTACCATTTGTTATTTTTATATGAACCATACACGGTTTTATATGTTAAATGTTTTTTTATTCATTTAAATTTGTTACAATATACAGGTTGGTCATCAGGAATCACAAGGGGGTGTTAGGATTGGATTCCCTCATGACCACCCTCTACCTGAGACAACCTACAATAATAATTATATTATATAAGTTGATAGATTACTCAAACTGATACATATCGTACATAATGACAATTAACATATGGTAACACTGACTCGTACAGATTGAATCTTAGCATTCGAATATAATATTTTGCCTGAATAAATGTGATTGATGAAAATTAACTTTTGTGTAATCTCTTTTTTTGATCCTCGTTCACCTCTCAACAATATGTAGCATTAACTCTGTTTGATAGGACTACACCAACTTACACCAACCTACACCAGGAGGGCAATTCCACAAATGGAGAAATGTTATATGACTTTGTGCCAAGTTTTACTTGAATATTTGTGGAATATCCCTACTGGTATAGGCTGGTGTAAGTTAATGTAATCTTATCAAACAGAGCTAATGAAGAAATCCTTCGAGGATATACATATGATGGAGAAGACACATAGACAGTTTTGGTGTCCTTCCTATAGAAAGCACTTCTACAAACACTTTTACTTCCAACTAAATATCTGATTGGAGGAAAATCTGGCAATGTCCATTTGTTTATAAATACTGGCGTACAAAGTATCTCACTTTTACATCGATTTTTGATTCTGATTGGTCAGGGTGTTCAGTCTGGGGTACTTTGCATGCCAGCACACGGCATCTATAGTTTGGACACTCAACCCTATGTTTAAACTGTTCTGTAGGGTCTCCATCATATATATGTATATATATATCCTCCAAGAAGACATCTGTTTAGCTTTTTGAGGATTTACATATGACAGAGATGACTGATGATATGCTGCTATTTTACAATGGGATCGACTATCGTTAATATCTACACCGAACACATGTACGCTGGCTTAAAAATTACCACACTTTAACTGACACCAACCAATCAGAATAATCAGATTCTCCAGACTGGGGTAATTTGTACGCCAGTGTTAATAAACAAAAAGCTTTGGGCGATTTATTCCTCCAATCAGAATTTTAAGAAGCAATAACATGGCGTTGGCAGCGCTATCCATAGGTGCGACACCAAAACCACTATTATGTCGTCACTCGTTTTCGTCATATAAAAATATCCTCGAAGGTAGCCGTATCCAATCCACTGGAGTCTGCGCCTCTGCGGGTCTTTAGTTTAAAAGATACTTTAGTTAGGTTGGTTGGTGTTTCCGTTGTATTTTCTTTTATAATTTTATAATTTTATATCATCCGTTTTGTGTTGCGCGCAAAATATTCATCAACAATCAGTATGATCGAATCTTCTTAGTCAGAAAATCCGCTGTCAGCCAATTCAACTTTCAGCATTTTAACAGAAGCTAGCCCGTACTTCATACGAATCATTATAATTATGAATTTATACGTAGACATTGTGCTTGTAGATGTTCTATAAGTATTAAATTTTCCGTTAGTATGTACTCAGCGCTTATAACTTTCTGGTGACTTGTATTACCTTTCGATTGAATAATGGGGACCGTTCACACATTTCCTCGTAAGTAGATTTCGTGGTTCTGTAACGTTCTAGGATGTATTGATCTCAGTAAATATTAATTTTTCAGATGATGATAACCCAACTCCGACCACCCGATTTATTAGGAACTGTGATGCCGTTGGATTGTTCAATGACTTGTCTCCTAATCCTTTCGAAGAAACTTTTAGAATGGCCACAGCTACTGATTTGTCTCTTATGTTGAAGGTGAAAATTCACATTTTGCGAACGCTTGTATTTTTTTTAAATGCCGATTTCATTATGTTTGCATTTTAGGACCCTCCTGCAAAAACAAATATGGAAGAAACGTTGAACACTCCTCGAGTTATATCATCAACTACGAATCAGCCATTTCAGTCGTGTAAGTTGAATCAATTCTACTACATCAGTCAAATTGGAAGAATTTTCAGTTGTATTGTTCTCTTTTAGGCCCGGGAATGGACGACGACGAAGATGTTATTGTACTTAATGACTTTTTAGATCCAATTTTACCCGAAACGCATCATATCCCTAGGTAATACTGTCAAATATGATGAATAATTTTTTCCGTGTCAACCATGCTCACGTTTATTCTGCTTAGTTCTCAAAATGACATTAATTCGAATGATTCATCCGATGTTGAAATCATTGAAAATCAACCTCAAACCAACTCTACAGTCACAAAGTCGATTCCAGTTTGTAATTCGGTAATGATGCGTCGGTTTTTTTTTCTGACGCTCTTCACTTCCACTAAATTTGTCTGAAAGTCTGAATTATTCATAAGTTCCTTTTTATTTTTTCAAATATTTTAGAATTCAAGCATTAGTTTCGAAAATATTATTTTCACTATAAATGATAACGCTGCGAAAAATGGAAGTGTCGAAGGTAATATTGTTTCTTTTACCGAAACTGTATTTTTGAATTATTTAACTGACTGTTACACCGTCATGTGCCTATATAATTAATCACTCGTTATTTTCAGGATTTCTTCTCGAACCGACCTCTTCTCAGCCAAGTGCAGATTCACTTACTGTTAACTTGAACACGAATAAAGAGTTCATGTAAGTCTCAGCAATTTGTATCTTTCGTCGTCAATGAAATTTTAGAACCATTATTTTTCCGCTGCTTAGACTTCAAAAGCCTGTCGTTTCAAATGTGAAAGAAAGTGCAGTGAAAAAGTCGACGCCATCTGCCTCATGCAATCCAAGTTTTGCCGCCAAGTCTATCAACACATTGAAAAATCCTAATATCGTGTACATGGTAATATTTATTTTTAATTTATTTTAAAAATTAGAGCCCCTCGACTGTGGGAACGCCAAGGGACCCGACCCTCTTGTGGAGCGTTAGTATCGTTTACTGAAACTTGAAAACGGATGATAGACTTTTTTCTGCAGGTTTTTCGATTTTCGAGAATGGTGTTTTTCAATAGGAATCATTTTACACGTTAGTGTGAATGAATTTTTACAATAAATGATGGAAATTAAAATCAATACCAAGCATCTTTTACTGGAAACCAACCATGAAAAGCATTGTGTTCAGTGGATTTGTATCCATTGTCCCGTTTTCAAAGCTTACGAAAATATCCAGTAGATGTGAGCTACTTTAATATTGAGTCCCAACTACGTACAGATAGATTCATCTTTGTTGCATTTGAAAACACTGCAGTAATATTAATGAGGTTAATCAAAATCACTCCTCATAAACTATGTTTTCTGTTATAAAATTATTGATTTTTTTTTCTTCTGGAAAATAAGAGTAGTAGGCATAATTATCTGCTTTCTTTTGGATTATGAAGTTTCATATTTCTTACTTAACCATTGAAAAATGAAATCTAGTGAAAAGGGGAAGTCGTTTGTTTATTATGTCAAGACCTTTTAAACGTGTGACGATTCATACAAATAAGGTGTGAACACTCTAAAGTCATTTTGTTACTCAAGTGCTAGGTTTTCACACTAATAAATGAATTTCTTGAAAAAGTGCTTCCATAGCATGCCTAAATTTTCTCCAATTTTAAATGGTCATCGCCGGTTCGTGAATTTTACTTGGTAAGGTTCTACTCCGAACATAGTACAACTTTGTGAAAAAAAAAAAGTCGTGAGTTCCGCTGCCCGTTGCTATACTCAGGCAAGATTGATGTGTAAACATAAATATATCTGAATGTGATTCTTGCTGTGTAGGTGTGTGAGAGCTTCAATAATGAGTATTTTCTTAGGACCCATCTTCTATGACGTCATTATTTTCATCATATTTTTTATTATTATATGTTCAACTGTGACGTTTTTCCATTAGTCGATTACACCGCCAGTCGTAATGTTTTGACGGTGATTTTTCATAAAATCAAATTATATATTAATTGACGTTCAAAGTTATAGAACAGAACTATCGGAAAAACTGGCGGGAGTAAATGTTACCTCAACTTACTCAAGTCCTCGAATGATACAAGTCATGTCCAAGTTTTGTATATCTACAGAATAAGGAAACGAGTCCTCATAACTTTTTGTACAAGATTAAAATCAAATGGAAATGGGAAATGGAAGATGAATTCGATATATGATGCAAAAACAATTGATGAATTATATTTTTCATTGAATTATAGGTTTATTGTTAGCCTGATTTGAGAATTAACTTTAATTTTAGCTTGAAGTATTTTTAGGCAGTTTTATTCTCACCTACGTTTTCAAAGTCAAACGCAAATGTTGGAGTATTTTCTTTGTTTTTGCATCGTGTATTGAATACATCACTCCTTTCCCATTTTCATTTGATTTTGATCTTGTACAAAAAGTTATGAGGACCTCAGTTTCCTTATTTTGTAGATATACAAAACTTGGACATGACTTGTATCATTCGAGGACTTGAATAAGTTGAAGTAACATTTATTGCTGCCAGTTTTTCCGATAGTTCTTTTCTATAACTTCGAACGTCAATAATTATTTAATTTGATTTTATAAAAAATCATCGCAAAACATTATGACTGGCGGTATAATTGACTAGTGGAAATACCGAGCCACTCACTGTTGAATGTATTTTAATTTTAAAAAATGATGAGAATAATGACATTATGTAAGATGGATCCTAAGAAAACACTCAGTATTGAAACTCTCGTGTGTAGGTGTGAGGTTGAGAGCATGCACATTGCGCACACAACCACACACCTATATATCAACTGACACTCAAATAAGAGTTACTATACTGTAAGATGTTCGAGTCTCGCAAATCTGAGATCATAATTCTTGTTTATAGCCCCTACCGTAGACTGAGCGCTAAGATGTTTACCCATCAATAATTACATATCATATTTTCAGCTCTATGGATCTCTTCTATTCTCTGAAAGTTAAAATTACCTTGAATAAACTCAATTTAAGTGTGTGAAGTTCGATTTTATTTATTGATGTGCCACATTTTAATTTTTCACAGTCTGGTACAAATTTACCTGCCATTCTCAGTGGGAAAAATGTGGTGATTTTACCGTCAAGAAATTCTTCAAAGTGTGTGGAAACAAAATTCTCGAAAATTGCTTCCCGACCTCTGATTGATAATGAAAATCAAAATATTGAAACAAGTGTGAAACAGGTAAGGATAGATAAAATTTTGTATTATCTCGAACTCTTACCCAAAGTTCTTTGAATTACGTATTTTGCATAATATGTTTGCAGAAATTAAGAAATTTACTCCAAAACAACAATTCTAGTCCACTCATCGATCTACCTGTCAGAGAGGTAAGCTGTAAGACGCTGTGTTATTCTTGTACTTAGAGAACAAAGGTCGTCACAAAGATGATAACTTTGAATTTTTATTCATTTGACTGGTACCTCCTACTTAAAAGTCATTTTGGAAAGCTGAAATAATATTAAAATATAATAAAAAAGTGTGCTATAGTACCTGCAGGGGTGGATTGAAACATTTAATGTGGAACACATTTTAAAATCTGACGAGCCTTCACCTTATACGAGCGCATTTAAAAAAAATTATCCTTTTTAAAATCTAAACAAAAATTAATTTTTTAGAAATACCTTCTGGCCGATCCGCACCGGAATTGCCAACATGTTTCAATAAATTATAGTTAATATTTTTTACAAATTTCTTAGTTATTGGTTCAAAATTAAGCATCTTATTGCTAAAACAATATCTACAATTACTGTACCGTAAGTACCATCTGGCTGTGATCCACTTCTTTTTTTAGTGAGCATCCCCATTGAATTGAGACCCTAATGTAATTATAATTTTAACGCCCACAATATTCTGACATTAGATAATTTTTTTATGTACGTAACATTACCTATTGTGCTGGTGATGGAGTCTTCATTAACTACTGCATGCAAATGCTCTCTAAGTGGTTCTTATTATACTGAATTTACCACATATTCGCGCACTATACCATCTAAAAGTATACAACCAATGGCAAATTGGCATCAAGAAAACTTTTTTGCGAAACGCGTTTCGAAATTAACAAGTTGGCAACATCAATTGAGGGCTTCAAATATTGAAGTACTTCAGGCATTTGAGCTATCACTGGCAAGTTCACTGAAAGGAGTGTTTTAGAAATAATTTTTAGAGGCACAAATAAATAACAATAAATTTTATTGAAAACAAAAACAAAAAAATCGACTGCGTTAATCTGAATGAGTAGCTGTTGCTGAAGGATGTGCTTAAATTTATGACAATTTTTTCAATTTTTAAATTCTCATTTTCTTCAATTACACCCTCCTAATTTTTTAATTTTCAAATATGAATAGTTTTTAGGACATTTTCCGGATGGTCAGCAACATTTTGAGCCTACTTTCATTAAAATCTCTATGAAGTAAGACACTTGTTCTGAGCGAACAAAATTCCGTTAGTTCCAGAAATAGACATACCAAATATATAACCTCCTCCGTACGCAGTTGGTAAAAAGACCTACTGTGCAGAAAATCTCTGCTCACTTATGGTTTTATAATTGTGGCGACGGGTGGTTGTTGACAAACGAGTGTGTATTACACACTCGTCATCCACCTAGCGGGCCAGTGGGGTAAAACCCACAAACTATATTTTGGTGCTTATGGCTGTATATTTTGTCTATGCAGCTAAACTTGTTTACTGGGCTTGGCCCGCATACACTCCTCGCTATACACGCAACAGACCGATATGGGTATTTGTGTGGTGTCGTGTACACTTATATACACACCCACAAGTGGTGTCCTCCGACATAAGTATTATATTTTTGTTGTTGACGTTTCACCGTCAACAGGGGAAGGAACCGTCACCTCCTTCCCCACCGCTTCCAACTAGCTTGGAAACAACAACCAATCGGCTTTCATCAGCTGATTTCCCAAAACTACGTCCCTTCTTCAAACGTTGGCATACCCGCCAACAACCGAAGAAGTAACTTAGTTGGCTCTTGTCAGCTGACGGAGAAGGTTCTCCTTCTCCTTCCCCTTTCCCTTTGTTGCTTGTCGGTACTTAAGTACCGACCAACGTCCATAAAAATCAGTCGGCATTCGACTGCCGACGGAGAAGGTTCTCCTTCTCCCTCCCTCTCCATCACCCTATTTTTCATTTTTCCCTCTCCTCTTCCCAGGCTCAATGTCGGTACGCAAGTACCAACCAGCCATCCCAAAGAGAAACAAACAGTCGGCAATCAGCTGCCGACGAGGAAAGTGGAAACTTAGCCTCTTTTTTCAATTACCACCATGGCCTCCAAACTAACCCCGTCATTCCTCGACAACCTGGTTCTCCCACTGACGCCTGTGAAGGCCATAGTCAGCAATCCTCCCAGGAGGATAGAGAATCAGCCCAATCCCACAACTGCTGTCCACTCAACGCCACATAACACTATTCTTTTGTCGAATGTACCGACAAACTCGGCGATCCCTCAGTCCTCTACGCTTGTAAACTTCGGCCCATTCCTCGACAGTTACCTCCCAGGCAAGGAGCTTCCGGTCAACCAGCACTAGCCAGTTGACAGCTCAGCGCTGAGGTTATCCCCTATCCTCAATTGGCAATTGCACCGGCAGGAAGCAAATTCCACCGCGATTGGCTGTACCACCTTGCCTCCTTTACAAGCTCATCCCCCCTGGTTACTCACAGGCCTTCCACCTTTCAATGCCAAGAATGTGCGTCTCTGGCTGCAGCAGATTGAGAATCTTGCTCGCGCCAGCGGCAATACCAGCGAGTCTCAGCTCTACCTGGTGATCTCCGGCCACTTGCCGACCTAGGTAGACAATGCTGTGTCGGAATTACTATACAGTTCCAATGACTCGCTGCACACTTGGTCTAACCTCCGCAACGAAATCCAGCAGGAATTTTCCCAAACGAAGGAAGAGTCAACGACGATGTCCTCCGTAACCTTCTTTTCCAATCCCTCCCGGTCAATATCCGCCACGCATTGGCCATGACTAAGCCTGCAACCTCTTGACAGGCAGCGCTCGAAGCTGATGAGGAGATAGCCCTCGAGCAAACCTTTCCATTGACATCCCCTGCAAACAGCACCATCTCCACTATCGCAACTCCTGGGGCATCCCATTTGACAGCACCAACGGCTAATTCCTCGGAGTTAGCTATTATTACCCAGCTGCTTCAAAAGTTGGCTGGAAAACAAATAAGTTCTGTTGACCCCCCTAATGACCCCACCCCATTCCCCAAACATAGCCGTTTGCGTTCACGTGATACCAGTTCCAGAGACAGATCGCGCTCTCATGACTCTAGTTCCAGTTGTTTGAAACCACAGACGACGCTACGAGTCATCGATGGTAAGAGACCGGTAAATATCCGCTCTCCCTCCCGTTCACGCGATGGCTACTGTTGGTATCACCAACAGTTTGGGAGGAAATCGCATAACTGCTCTGACCCCCATGTTTGTGGTGGGAAAAACCCCAAAATCGCAATTGCCGCGATTCCAAATCCCCTACTTGTTTGGGAAACGAGTCAGTCAAGACGGTACTCCCACTCGTTTTCACATCAGTCCGTCTATTTGTGGAAGATCTGCTTAGCAAGCATCACTTCCTGGTTGACACTGGCGCAGAGATATCGGCTATACCTCCAACCCCTGAAGACCAGAAATGCAACGCTAAGCTCCAAATCTACACTGCGAACCAAACTCCAATTAGTACTTACGGAGTTAAGCTGGTACAGGTATATTTTGGCCTTCAACACGAATTTAAGTGGGCATTTATCATCGCCGATATCGCTGATCCCATCATTGGATCAGACTTCCTCAGCCACTACCAACTGCTTCCCGATGTCAGCGAAGGGCATCTCCTTAATAAGACCACTGGATTAGCTGTAGTAGGTAAATCTCGCCCTATCGACTATCCCCCGGAGATTTGTCTGACCATCGCCCACTCAAATAGTCAATTCCAAAAAATCCTCGACAAATTTCCCGGCATAACAGTAAAGAAGGCTTACGCCTGAGGATTTCTCCAACCAAAGTCACCCACGATATCAAAACTGTAGGTCGACCGGTGTTTTGTCGTGCCCGTCGTCTACATCCCGAGAAGTTAAAGGCAGCCTGCCTTTCCTTCCAAACCATGCTCAAACGTGATGACTGCCGACCCTCCAAAAGTGCCTGGTCATCCCCCTTGCATATGTACATGAAGTTTGACAACACATGGCGCATGCTTGGTGACTGCAGAGCACTCAACGCACGAACTATCCCCAATAAATACCCTGTCCCGAATATTATGGATTTCCTCTCCAGTCTAGCTGGTGCCAAACTATTCACAAAATTAGATCTCGTATAAGCGTTTAACCAAGTCCCAATGACCGAAGAACACATCACCAAAACAGCCGTAATGACCCCCTTTGGTCTCTACAAATTCTCCTTCCTTGGCCATTGAGTCAACAGCGCAGGTATCAAACCCACTCCCAAACGTGTACAAGCTGTACTCGATTTCCCACTTCCCAAAACCGTTCATGACCTTAGGCGCTTTCTCAGAATGGTGAATTTCTACCAGCGTACAATTAAACATTGCGCTCACATTCAGAGTAAACTCTTTGCGCTTATCCACTCCAATAAAAAATGTGACAAAACCCCGATAATTTGGACTGACACTGCCAAAACCGCCTTCTGTGACCTAAAGCAGGCGTTAGCAAATGCTGCTCTTTTGGCGCATCCCAACGAGTCCAAACAACTCGTCTTGGCAACTGATGTGTCAAACCATGCGATAGGGGCTACCCTCTATCAACATGGTGCCAGATTGCTAGAGCCTTTGGCATTTTTCTCCCGCAAATTATCAGACACTGAACGCCAATATCCAACATACGATCGCAAATTACTCGCTGTTTTTGCAGCAGTGAAGCACTTCTGTAACCTGGTCAAAGGGTGTGTTTTCTCTGTCTATACGGACCACAAGCCCCTCACAACTGCCCTGTTTCAGGCATGCGGGAAAGCTTCACCACACCAGCAAAATTAACTTGAGTATATCTCGCAGTTCACGACGGATATGTGCTACATCAAAGGAGAGGACAACATAGCCGCTGATTGTTTGTCGTGTATATCAATCTCATCACCCCCAATCAATTGGCAAAGTAGAGCGCTGGCATCGAACTCTCAAAGCCACCATCATGGCCTGTGAGAACTCCAAAGACTCTCGTGGAGAATGGGCAGCCAATTTGCCTCTCATTCTTCTCAGCCTACGCTCCACAGTCATCTCTGACCTCGGTGTATCCCCTGCCCAACTCCTCTATGGTGAAGAGCTCTGTCTCCTGGCTGACTTCTTTGAAGATAGCCCACCAAGTGTCGTCACTCACATCGACGGCACTAACCTTCCCCAACGCATTCGTGAAAGTGCAAATGCGTTCACCCAAATCACCCGCAACCACGGCGACTCCCCCTCATACGTCCCAGCTGATCTGAAATCAGCTCAAAGCGTATGGCTACGCGTTGATACACATCGTAAGGCACTCGACCCACCGTACTCCGGCCCATACAAAGTCCTCAACCATACGGATAAATGGTTCGAGATTGACATACAAGGACGACACACCCGCGTATCAATCGATCGCCTAAAGTTGGCCTATGTCTACATAGATATAGAAGCCGACCCAGATGACTCAACTTCCATCGATGATCCTTTGGGATTGACAGTTGACTTGTCATCTGAGGTCGTTTTACCTAAAAACAACGACTCACCCCCAAATGTCTCACCCTAACCTTCGACGTCGTCTTCACACACAGACAACACGCTCGATACTTCCCCAATCGTAATTACACACAATCAAAATCAAGAATTGCATCCCGAAGTGTTATCAAAGGAAAATACACAATCGCACCCCATCTGCCAGTCTCCTAGTCGAACAGTTGATGCTACGCTCGACGACAAACCGATTGCGATTTTCCTTCGCCTACCGCACTCGTCCAAGTTGGCTCACGCAACTTACGGCAAGTCAAGCGTTGTAGACGACGACGTATTATGAAAATTGTTTCATGGCGCCACCCAGTTGCATAAGTATGACGCGTCTTCCTCCTTGGAAGACAAACTGCCCCACCTACAAAACAAACTCGTAATATTAATGTGCAACAACAGCTGACGCAACCTCACCTTCGTTCGTGTTTACAAGACGAAAATAAACGACGGTTACGGTCAAGAAAACGAGTAAAATTCGTGTTTTAGAAACTCACTCTTCTCTTGACGCATCCAACAGTTATATACTTTTCATCAAATGCTGTTCATCAGTCGCTTTTAACTATATTTCACGTAGTGTAATAGACTGGTGAAATGTCCCAAGAGTGTCTTTCCCCTAGCATGTCCAAAATTTCGGAAGATGAAGAAACAGCCCTTTTAAGGGCTACTCCTCCACCAACAACTGCAATGCACCGTCGTCTCCTCGTGTAGATGACCATCGCTGCCCCTCTCCCTCCTTCTCACACCTGACATCACCTGCTGATGTTGTCCCATCTCCCTCCTCCACAGCTACTGCCACCTCTCCACCAGTGAAGCAGACATCGCCTGTATCCTCTATGTCCGATCAAGTATCGGCGTCATCCGTGACACCTACCTCTATCAGACCTGCACAAGAGGGTGCAAGCCGTACTCCTTCGCAAGTACCGCAATGGTGATCGACGCTGAGGCAGAGGGTGGAGTCTGCTGCCAGGGGTTGAGGTGCGCCCCTTCAACAGTACTGGCCTGCTCCTGGAGTGGCGGCTCGGGGCTCTGAGTTTGTACAGCGCAGCTTTGTCCATAGCTCTCATTCTCGGGTTTTTGTGCAACTCCCCAGGAAGACTGCGTACTCATTGGAGATGCCGCCTCACGCTTGGACCAGTGTACAACTAAGCAATGTGCGGATTGACACTCGCATATTTGCAGAAGTTGTACAGCGTGTTCAATCTACGGGATCTTTGCCCGGTCCTCAACCGTCTTCCTCTGTGGGCCTCCCCTCTGGGGAATTCCCACCACTCAAGATGGTCAAACAGATTGAACAGTTTCCTCTTCAGAAGCGCCGAGTGAAAGCGATTGCCACATTGCGTACCAGCGGTAAACGTCCGTCTGCAGCAACAAAGCAGTCCCCCCAACCGTCGACTTCCGAATTCGTGGAGGCACTATTAGCCTCGCAAAAGGCATCGTCGGTCCCAAAAGGCAAGTCACCTCTACTTCACCTTTCGGTCGTACCGACTGCCCAGGAAGAGACAACGATGGATGTCGACCCAACTCCAACCCCAACCATCCATCTCCCCCCAACCCCCACATCAGTCCCTCAACGCGTACTCTCACCAGTACGTGAAGAGGTTGAACCGACAGAAAATGCTGCCACTGATAACCCATCCGTTATCGACTTAACGGCAACACCTTCGCTGGAAAATGTCCCCGAGCCTCAGGCGTCCACCTCTCGTGCTAAGAGTCCCCCAGCTGATGGCAAACTGGCGAAGCGTCCCCGTTTAAACCATAAGGCAGGTGGCCGAGCCCGGCGTGAAGCTTGCGCTTGCGGTCTCTCCTATATGGAGCTTAAATGGGACAAAAGATGCGGCAAATCCCAGACTCAAACTCCCGCTCCACCTCAGGCTTCCACGCAGAAGCGTGCCCCATCTGTGCTACAGCCCCCTGTACTGCAACTGGTAGTTCCTCCTGTGTTGCAGAATCAAACACTGCAGCCGTGGGAGCAATTTACCACCGCCATGCTCGCAGCACATAACGCCCTATTGCTTGCCCTAGCAACAACACCAATGCCACTTCCCCAAGATGTGATGCCTCCCCATGGAATTCCCATTCCCCCGCATCTACAACTCTTGGCACCGGTATACCCTCAGGCCCTGGTTATGCCGCCTCTAATAACGCCGCCTATAACCTACCCTCCACCTCTCATGAGCATCCCCACATCTCAACCCCAGACTCCACTCATGAGACAACAAACTCGAGTGTGTCCCACTCCCCAGCCCCTTCCTGTCCTACTCTCCCTGAAAACTTCGGTGAGCCCAAACCAAAGGGATCTGGCAATCCTACTACGTGAACAACATCTGTGAGCATAGTAGTGAATGCCTCACCACACTCGACTGGCGTCACAGGTCACCTTAAGTTTCTCCGGAAACTTACTAGGATGATAGTGGTGTGGCAACGGATGGTCGTTGACAAACGAGTGTGTATTACACACTCGTCAACCACATAGTGGGCCAGTGGGGTAAAACCCACAAACTATATTTTGGTGCTCACGGCTGTATATTTCGTCTATGCAGCTAAACTTGTTTACTGGGCTCGGCCCGCACACACTCCTCGCTATACACGCAACCGACCCCTATTGGTATTTGTGTGGTGTCGTGTACACTTATACACACACCCACAATAATCATGGCACGTTTGATTAATATTGGCCAGATACCACTGTTGGGTATCCATACACTTATATGATCAAAGAACAGAGTAGACGTGAGGAAATTAAATAAAAGCATACAAAAACGTGCTGAAACGATTTATGGCTTCGACCCTCTCCAGGGTTTGCAATGCCTCCATCCTCCTACCAAACTTCTTGGCTACGGCACTATTGCATTGCGCATCAATTATTAAATCTCTTTTTCTTTATTTAAAAATAATTTTTTGAAAAAAAAAAAAATTGGTTTTTAGGCTTTTTTTTAAATAAAAATGAACGAAATAATTTAAGCCTGTGAAGATTTTTTGGTTTTATGTGGATATCATCCACCGTTTTTTCAATATTTTTTAATGCTAAAATTCGTTTTAATTTAGGAGTATTCAGAAACCCGAGATAGTAATAGTGTTAGTTCTGTCGAAGACGACAAGAGAGAATGTTCTCGTGAAAGAAATCGGTTCGTTATTTCTTGTTGCATGTATTTGTTCGCGGACTATGTCTCGACATTACTAACATTTACTTTTTCATAGAATGGCGCAGAAGCGTTGCCGTTTGAAGAAAAAAAGATATTTCATGCAGCTAAAAAATGAGACTGAATCTGCATTAAATGATAATCGGAAACTCGGATCACTGGTTCATTCTTTACAAGCTGAAATCGCTCATTTGAAAACTTTATTACTAGCCCATCGAAATTGTTCTGTTACTCGTGCCATGTACAAAGGTAAGATTTATTCAGCTGAATTGTTCACCTTTATACGTGTTCGTGTTTGTGGTATCATTCGAGTTTTTCGTGAAAATTTTCATCGTTTTAATCTCCCTTAATCGAGATTCTCGGGAATGGGAATCTCGCAAGTTAATAATTTTCGTCTTAAAACGTCGCACACCACTCGCGCATCAATTAATCGTATTTTTATGCGGTGTATTAAATTTTCTTACTTAAACTTATTTTCAATGTCCTCTCTCCATAAGCAGAGGATCATCAGTATCAACAGATATGTTGTGGAAAGAAATTGACCCTACGCGGACCCCTTATCAGTTATGATTGTTTTTCCGTCGATTGTGTGTAGGAAGTATCGATTCGAAGATACTGCCGGTCTCTTTCCCTGGATTTTTTCTGCCAAGAAATTCTGATCCAAAGCTTAGTTAGAAGAGTGCTGGACGAGTTGAATCAATGAAACTTTTCGAAGTTCATTGTAATCATGATTTGTGCTCATTTAACATTAATTTTAATGGCTTCAGCTTTCTTAGCACGACGTCTTTCCGTTGAAGTTAATGAAAATTAATGCATGGATGCTTGGGTGCTAAATACTGTCTGTGAAAATTCACGAAATCAGTTATGTTTTCAGTTTTCGGCTGAAACCGTTTCTAATACTAACCAGTAATCAGCCTGGTTGGATGTATTCGCCAAAAACTCTCGATGATCATTCAAGTCTGGAAAAAGTAACGAAAATAATGGAAAAAGTCCTTCGCAGCAATTTACTCGAATGCGCATGCTTACAAACTATTCAAATTCACAGTCCAGTTTCTCAGAGTGGATGACATAAGAAAGAAAATGGGGGCGGGATCAAAATTTTTTCTTTAATTTCTCCTAACATAACGCCAATTGTGGCTTGCTTCGATGTGTAATTACTTAGTGGCATTAAAGGGAGATGTGTTCGGGATGTGTGTAAGTTTTGTTGAATTTTCACGCTGCAGTAGTTTTCAGAAGTATTAAACATTAATCACCGTACTGACTCGCTCCTTTCATTCGTATGTAAAATCTTATTTGGCTTCTCCGTATGTTCTGTATTTCCATTGAAAATTAATTTTTACTTTCTCGAATATCAACGCAATTGATGAGTTTTCTCTACAGATGGAAAAATTTAGTGGCTTTTTCTGAAGACGTTTCTCGTTCTTCGAAGAGGGTCGCGTGAGATATCATTTTATCGGGGAAGAAAAATTCTATAGGAAGTTTTTAGTACAGTGGTTACCCCAATTTCATTGCAACTAAGCACTCACCTGATTCCGTTCCTGTTAATTTCAAAAATTCATGTTTATTGAAACTTCCGTTTGAAATTCTTTGTTTTCCATATACCAACTAAATAATATTCCGTTTCACGTATAATGTTTTGATTTATTTCCAACGAAGTAAAATTTGTGTTGCAGCTAAAACAGCTAAGTAGCATATCTTTCATTGATCGGTGTTTTCCCTCTCTTGTAAAGTATTCTGTTTCGATTTTAAACGTAAAAAATTGCTTTAGTTTTCATTATTTTTAATTGAAAAAAATTGAGAATTAAAGTTGTATTTTTCTTTCGCTAACGCTTCAAAGTACGTTAAAATTGGATTTTCATTTTCATACGGTTAAAATTTTAACATTACGTTGATATTTACGGATATTACTGTTGGAAAACACTGGGCAATAATGTGGTGTATGCCGGACTATCGGATAAATAAATGGTTTCGGTGATCTCATAACCTGTGGAAACGATAGACCTCAAAAGCTTGTTTTTTATGCGACTGTTATCATAATGATCCGAATCGTTCATAAGTATTTTAACGTAACCAATATTTTTAAAAAATACGTAATGGTTTTTTTCTATTTTAATTCAAGTTCCTTAATGTAACTGTAACATAATTTTAAAATTGTGAATTTACTTATAACGTAATAATTCCAATTTATTTTAAAGTAACTTGTCAGCTTTTAATCTTAGATGTTTTTAATTTTTCAGTTTCTTTTTTGTTGTTATTTTTACAAAATGTACCCAATAATTGAAATACGCGGTTTATCAACGTAAACTAACATGTGTACTGATGTTTTCATTAATTTTTTTGATTTGATTGACTTTTACATTTACGTAAAGAATAATGTTAGCGGTTAGTCTGAATTTCAAATAATAACACTTAACGTCAGGTACCTACCTAATCCGAATTTTATGTTGGCTTAAAATATGCGGTATATCAGTGCTGCGAAGAGATGTGCATGATTTGTTTAACTTTCACTGCTGGGATCGTTCGTTTGTTGTCGTAATTCCTCCGCTCATCTTCCAAGTTGTCCGCTGTTTTTTTACATAATGTTCTTCACTTTCTGCAAAAATGTATATTTGATTTTTCTCACCGCAAATCGTATTAATTCGCTATTCATATCTCATCTGTATCATTTCGGGTTTGTTCTCGTCCCGCATTCTTTATAAAATTTTCTGCTAATTCCCCTCGTTTTTTTTGGTTTTTTTTCCTCCCCTATTCAAATTTTTGGCTGAAGGAAATTTAAAATTGAGGGCAATTTCCAATGCGGTCAATCAATTTAGAGTTCATTCAAATTTTTCTTTTCATACCGTATTTGTGAATATTTTGCCATTCTTCCTTACTTAGAAAATAATTTTTCTATTAGCAACATGTTGCACGCTCTTGCTTTTTTTCTTTCCGATTTAAAAGAATGAAGTGTGTCAATACGAAGATAATTCAATGTGTTTCATTTTGATTCTCAAATAAATTTTTGAAATTCGAAAAAATAGTAGGTATATTTTGAAATTTAAAATGTCGAGCTTAGATGTTTGAGAAAGTTTATCGAGAATTAAATATTGTTCATGATGCCCATCGCAGTTCTACCCACGTTATTGAGGTTTTGAATCGAACATGTTCGAAAATTTGAAATTTTGGTGAAAAGTAAATACTCGTACATCTTAGAACGCGTGGGTTATATTAGTCTGAGCTTACTTATTACTTCATGAGTGGCGTACCTAAGAAGGTTGCTTGCAATGCTAAAGCACCCTCTTGAGAAAAAAAAAAAAAAAAAGATTGTACAATACATGCAGTGTGGAGGGATCTTTTTTTCTGACGTAATATGAACTATCTCTTCGTTGACAAACTATGGCAGTTGCAAAGCATAATATAGGTTTCTAGTATCTATTTCAAAAATATAATACGAATTTTGTTCATGTAACTGTTACGTACATTTTTTTTTGTTGTCGGTAGGTATTAATTATATTTCTTCTGTCTCCGTACCTACCTATTGAATTTTCATTACCAAAATTTAAGTAAATTAATTTGTTTCACGTAAACGTTTCATTTGGTTGGTGTAATTTGAATTGAAGTGCATCAAACCAAAATTATAGTTAAACAAAGTATCGAATAAATATTTTCCATTCAGTGGCTCTGAATTTTTGTTGTCACAAAGGTTGAAATTGATTCACAAAACGATTTCTGGCTGTTAGGAAGTGAGATATTTAAAATTTCCATTGGTCTCTTCCGTATTTCAATTATGTGAAAATTCTGAATGGTCTGGGTTAATCGCTTCATGCAGTTTCCACGTGCACGTACCCAGCGCACGACAATTGTTGTCGACTTGCGTGTAGCTTTGATTTTGTAATATAACGTATTTACTGATCCACGCGCTGTTTTTTTTTTTTTGTATTTTGTGTTTTTTGTGTTTTTTTTCCTCATTTTTCATCGTTTTATATGGGATCGACTTACTAACTTATACATTTCTGATGGTTGCTAACAATAGGCTCTAAATATTACCTACCCATCCTTTCAAACGCTTCTCACATTTTCATACAATACGCGCCTTTCAACATTGTAAAATGTCTCGCTTTCTCGACGCTCCGCCACACACCTCCCGCTCGTAATTTTAATTATGAGATTTAACTTTTTTCTAGCCGACCTTAATACCATCATGAACAATGAGGTGTCCGAAATCGTCGAGGACATCGAAATTCCCGCCTGCGACGATGCGGATGACCACTCCTCCCCCAGGCAGATTACCTATCGCCACCAATACAAACAGGTGCACAACCAGCAAGTCAACCAGGTTAATCACATTCATGTGCATGTTCCCGCATCGCCCGAGGCGAGCGGCGATCAGTTTTTGAATTTCGCGCCGGATGCGAACCTCTTTGCCGCGCAGCCATTCACCTTCCCGCGTCAAATGAATGTGGTCGGCTCCAAATTCAGCGCCAATAAGAGGCTGATCTGTGATTCGAAAATGGTGCCCATCCGAGCGAATGATCGGACGAAGACTAAGAAAACCGTCGTGTCCGATGCGAGCTGCACATCGACATCCTCTCGTCAGCCGACGACTGGCAACCGCAGACCAGAGTTGAAAATCTTCATCAGTGAAAATAAATCGTCATCCACGAAGTCAGCTGGCGCAATTTCTGCCGCTGTTTCCACCGTTGCTTCCGATTTCCTGTCGTCTGCGTCGCCAGACGAGTCCATACTAAACGTAAAATCGATCGTTAGCTCGACGACCTTTTCGTGAATATTGCAGCGGTGTTATTTCTCCTAAATACCTGTTTTGTGTTCTGTCTTTGCAATCGACTACTCCTTACTCAGGTATCATCTACATTTTTTTCGTTTTACTCTGCGGACGTCGTGGAACCGCTACGAAAGACTGCCGTCTGAATTAAATTTCAAGTACTCGGTGACCCTGTGATCGTAGATTCGGCTGACGCTGATTGGCGCGGAGTTGTATTCGCAATAAATTAGGTTTTTTGCAACACTCAACCCCGAAAAATACGTTTTTTGATGCACCTTGACTGAAGAAAAAGTAGTAAATATCGGTACGACGCGAGAAAGTATTGTTCGGCACATGCGTATTTTCGTTCGAATCCTCTGAAAACGGATTGCCATACCTATTCTTTTCATTTTACTTGATCATTCTTCTTTAACTTAAATTTTAGGAACAATGTCCAATAAAGTTCATGTTTGTGTAATTTTCTTCTGGATTATATTTTCGAAAGTTTCCGAATTAATTTACTAACTTTCACTATGGAAATTGAAATTTATTTTTTTTATAGAAATATTTTAATTTCTTTCTTTCTTAGGTACCTACCTACTGTATGTTTTTTGAAATATTTCAAAAACCTCAATTACCTGTTAAATTTTTATCCATAGACGAAATGATTTTCAAACTTGAAATGCTAAATTAAAGCTACTTGACTGACATACTTTCTGCTGAATTTATTAAGAATTGTAAGAAATTTATGTTGAAAAATCTCGTTTCCAGCATAATACCGTATTTCAAATTTTACGGCCTCTATAAAACTGTAAACATGGCGTTTTCTCAGTATTTTAAATGAGGACAGGTATTTATTTCATTCTCGAATAAATCATTTTTATTACAATCCAATATTGTCTTCACGATTATTCGATTGAGTTAAAGTCACATCTTTATTGAACCGTTTGAATTTAAATTGTACGAGGTATTCAAGTCTATTTTCGGTTATTTTTGCTCATTTCATTGAAATTTTACTTTTTATCGGTAGGAATCATTCTACATTTTCATTTGCCAGACTGTTCTCTGAAACGTTCGGAATGAACTGTCAGATTTGAATTAATTTTTCGTTTCAGTTTTCGTTGGCTCAAAAAATTTTAATGTATTTTCATTTCTGATAATGAAGCTTAGGTCTTTGTTCGAATCACCGGGTTGCAATTTACGAAAAATGTAATCATTCAACAGATTTTTTCGAAGTTGCTCCTGACGTACCCGTTTAGAGTCTGAACTTTGTAACAATTGTACCAGCCTCCAACCAGTCATTCTAATATTTATGTGTTCATTAAGTTAATAATTAAATTAAATTAACGAAAAAAATTGCACATTTCTCAGTAGAGCTTATATTCTTGGTCGAACCAAGAACTTCGTTTTTATTTTATTTCATACGTAAATCCGATTTAAGTTATTTATGTTTTATCATTCTGTAATATTGTTTCATCTTCAAGTTTTTCGTTTCACAATTTCTTCGTTTTTATCTATTTTTGAGCTTAGTATTTAAATACGTTTAATCACACGAAAATGTCACAATCCCGTTGGTCTACCTACTTGTACTTGGTCATTATTTTTTTTCTTTTTAATACTTTGTTCTATGTAATTATCGTCTCTAAGCATGAATGTATTTGTTTTCTTATTTTGTATCGAAAATCATCACGAAAAATGATAATTGTAAAAATATATTGTAATTTTTTATCGTATTTGATTCGTACTTTCTGACCCCAGCTAGTGCCATCTATTCATTGTAACTGAATTTATGTCGAAAGCGTATGAGAAGCGTATTGAAAAATATTTTGTCATGTACATTTTAGTTGCGTCCTAGTTGGTACGATTCGAAATCGATTTTGACTTGCAATCGGAAGCATAAAAAACAGGCCTTTATTTAATTCTTTTTCTATCCGAACACTTGTTTATTTTTATTTTTTTTAATTTTTTTATTATTTCGCTTATAACAACCACCTGTGAAAAGTTTTAATCGTACGTTTTGGCAAATTTGAACTGCATTTTGTCTAGCGTCAGTATAGAAAATCATTCACATGCGAATATTATTTCTGTATGAAAGCCAGCCTTTTCACAAATCACTGCCCTGACTTATTTCTTGGCCTTGACTATTCCAATCGTCGACCAATTTAATTCGAAGGAACGTAAATATTGCACGTTTATTCGATGTCTCTTTTCATGTAACCGGCAAAAACTGTATACATGAATCAACTTTGAAAAGCTTGCTACTTGATCGGAGCTCTATAGGTATTGATTACTGGACAAGTAGGTACTCCCTTATCGACTATGAATTCACCGCGAGCAAGGAGATACAAAACCGCAATATTAACAGTTTTTTCGATGAATTATCTAACTGACACTGTATCTTTCACCCCGCCCCTGCACATGTTTCATATTATATTTTCTGATGCTGAATATGTGAATATATTTTTTGTTATTAATCAGGTAATCAAATATTTTCATACAGTTCAACACAAGAATTCCTATTGAAAATACTGAAAATTCTGTAATCCCGATCATGCTGCTGGAATGAATGCTTAACTAATTTCATACTCTCCCACTAACTTAGTTGGCAGAGTTATCAGCATACTTGAAATCCTCTTCGTGAGAAAGGTCATGAGTGACAAGTTGGTCAGAATTTTATAGATGATGTCGATTACGATGATCCATTGTTTGAATCAATCTCAATTATATTTTGACTATGTCACACCTTAAAATTTGCTTCCTATTATCGGCACTTCGCTACTTTTTCTTACAGATGAAAAATTAGCGCATTCGATTGACACATTTTTTAAATACTCTAAATTTATATTAAATTTTCAATCATCTCATCGATAATATTTGCATTGCTTGTGGGGTAACTTTGAGACGAGTGTTGTTGCTTGGTCGTCCTCTTGTCGAATAGATTATTCTTTTATTAATAAAAACGGATGCAATAGTAAATCGATCAATTCGTAAAAATTAAACTATATTTTCATGTATCTACAACAGTAACGTATCGAAGGGGAAGGTTTGCGGGGATGACGCCCCTTCCAGAGCCTCGAAAAAAGGGTGAAAGAGGTTTATACAATCTAATACGACGTATGAAAATTAAATACCTAAGTTGGTTCTAATCTTCCGTTTGCTTTAGCATCACTCGCATCCTCCTTCGAAATGAATCTTTGTGATAGAATAGGTACCATATTTCTTCAATCTCCTTGTTGCATTTTCATAATTTTTAATTATGTAGATCAATTTGGCTTATGCCAGTACGTTTGAGAAGGAGGGTGACTTGTTTGGCCTGACAAGAAGGGTGGAGAATGAAGTCAAGGAAAGCGAAAATTTAGTTTTTATATATTAAATTCTTCTAACTCCCTTCCAGAAAGAAGTCCTGGGTACGGGTCTGTTATCTAATTATCATTTCACATACGTCGGCAATTAGGAGCAGCGTTGATTTTTTTCGTATTTTAGATCACGTAAAAAAAAAGATTAGGTACCCGTATGTAGACTATCTATTTTATGTACGTGCCTACTTTAGCCTAAATTTCTGAGTACTGTTTTTGGGAAATAAAGTTCTCTCATTGTTTTTAAATTGTTGCGTAAGTGATGAGGAAAAAAAATTTAATATTATTTTCTCGCGCATTGCTTCACTACCTACGGAAGTTATTCTTATTAACTTACTATTTCCGTGAATTTTAAGTTGTAACGAAATACCATTGTTTGTTCACATTATTCGTACAATTTGTCTGAGGAATGAGATTTCCTTTGGAAGTAATAGGCAACAATAATAGGTCAGCCTGAATTTTTCATTCTAATTCGATCTTTCGTGGAGCTCACATGTGGACTTGACTGACGAGCTGAATTATTATTAAAAGAGTTTTCAGTTCGCAAATCTATGAATTTCTTCAATTTGTGTTATGTCGATACCCTTCCCCTCCCCTAATGAACATTCCAAAGAGGGGAAAATGTGATTACCAATTTAGTCACGGATAAAATTGGTCGGCACCTCAATGCAATCTATGTACCGTAGCTTACTCTGCTTAAATCAGAGATGGCGATGTAGAATTGAATTCTACATCTACACGCATATTTTACGTGTAGAATATGTAAAGTAGAATATCCAATTGCTCGTAGAATATATAGAATATGTTGAAAATAATACTGAAAAGGTGGCAAAGTAATGATAACATTAATAAGAGTTATCAAATTGTTTATATTCTACTCGTTTTCTACATATTCTACATATTCTACGTCATAAAGATAGAATATCAAATTTTACGCTTAGAATACCATCTCTGACTTAAATGCTTACATACTATAGTTTATCCAACTGCTGTACAGATTACCAAGCACATTGCTGTCTATACCCAACAACACTCCATAATATGCAGTTACAGCACACATTGCTCAACACTATGTAGTGCTTGCTCAGCAATATTTTGGGCAGGTAGACAAGCGGAAATTGGGGTGGTGCAAGGGTGCACTGCAATCCCAAGCTTGAAATTCCCCCCCCCCCGCAAATAGAAAGAAGGGTGGTGGCATTTGGGTATACGGGATCTTTGCCGCAGACATTCTGAGATTGCACCCGTATTGCATTCCCAACTTTTGACGCGAATTTCCGCCTATGTAAGTAAAGTATTATCGAAAGCATTGCGTTTTTACTTTGGCAGTACTTCTAACGAAGCTTCGGAATGGTCCTACACAGCACATTACGGCGATGTGGATGTAGTGATTTCCTGCTTTGGATAACCTGAAGAACGTTTCAGACTGTTGACAAATTCTCGATTTTTCTTCCACATCAGCGCGACGTCTCTCGCAATTTTTACTTAAAAAATTAAAACCATACGTGTGTTTTTGCGTTTTTTTTTTTTTTTTTTTGTTTTTTTTTTTGGATTTAGAAACTGCGAAAGTAGGTAAATGAATACGTAAAAGCTCACTTTGTCTCGGACTCTTCAATCGTAGTCAAATGTAATCCCTCCTTATGAAATGGTGCATGAACCGTAGCTTACATTTTTCAAGTTAAAGGTTAAAACTCCTTAGGCTAAATGGATATCGTTTACTGTAAGTCGCAATTATTTTATTTTATTTTTTTAATTACGCATTTCTTCGGTAAAATTGCACGATGTTTTCTGTATCTCTCTCTTAAATATCACCAATTCTACGAGACTTTAGGTGAATTTAACCAAACATTCGAGTTATTGAAACGAGAAATGTTCACTATTTACCACCAAGTGGCGATAACCCCGTAAATTTCAAGGCAATTAAATTTCATTTAAATTAATTTTATTCGCCAAGTCCTAATACGTGAACAGTCGCATCGTCGCCTGTATACTCGTAAATTTTTTTACAATTTTCTTCTCATTACTTGATCCTTCTAGCATTTTACGACAAAATCTCGGGTCTCGAGATGAAGTGTCCGACTACCTACCAATATTCTTTAACTTACCTATTTATCTTTATTGTAATATTTTTCTCTTCAAAAACAAACTGAAAAATTATTTGCTTTTTTAGCGATTTTAGATGGTACTGTTCAACTTTTAAATTTCTATTCGAGACATACTGGTTTCCTCATCTCGTGAGTACCCAACTACCAGAGACCACACTAATGCGGATACGCATTTGGTCAATGGGTTTAATTGCAGTTCTTTTTCGTGAAATAGTTTTGCACCTAGCCTACCTTAGTCTTTAAAATTATAGCAACTATAAAATGCGACAACTTACGGTATGCCAGCTGGGGTGGCATTGTGCTCCCACAACGAAAACCAAAAGATGACACAATTTCACTGATTCCAACTTACCAACAAACTCAACGTATGACATGAAGAAAAAGTAACTTGCTGGAGTTCATTTCAAGTTTAGGAGACAATGCAGGATAGCCAGCAGTGAGTTTGAAATTGTGTCGACAAGACCGCCTTATTTATGGTTTGTTGAAGATCCCAATTCAAGACCAGAAACAAACTATTTTACGAAAGAACCTTACCTCACATTGAAACTGCATAGTAGAAAGAATCCCCACCTATGGGTTGCCCTAATTACCCTTCTAACAACTGCACATGGTGCAAATGAAAATAGTCATCTGTGAGGACGAATACCAGCTTGTATTTAACCTCGTTAAAATATTATTACATACCAATCAGTGAATTAATATAGATGATATTATATGACGCAGACAAAATAATGAAAGCCAGGTTCAAATAAACCACATAACATGCAAAGCTTCTAATATAGATGAATATTTTCCCCCTTTATATATGCTCGATCGTTGCTGGTAATGCCTGAAAAATTTTTAAAAAGCTCTGAAGTCAACATTTCACTATTCTAACAGTTTAAGTTATTCTAATTTCCGACATAGGGGAAAGGAGGATAAGTTGACGAACTTCAGCTGTGAAATCTCGATGAGCTTGTTGTAATCATGGTATTCCAATGAATTTTTGATCAAACAATAACTTAAATATTTCAGATTCTTAGGTATAAGTTTGAAATCAATTGGTTGTATATATATATATTTTTTTTTTTTAATTTTTGAAATAAAAAAGTCAAAATTCGTCATCTTAGACTCATGGAATCTAAGATGACAAACATGCTATAAAAAATTATAGTATGCGTGAACAAATTAATATATTGTTGAATTTTTTAAGAAAAACAATTTTATTGGGCATTTTAGCTTCTAAAAAAAATAGATCACATTTAAAATATGAAAACAATGCTGACAAATTCGTCATTTTACCCACACCATCTTACCCTCATACCTCATATTTTTCTTTTAATTTTATCAAAATTTTTTTGTGATATTCAAAGCTAAAATACAACCTACATATGATGCACCATAATAATACGAGCCAAATAATACTTAGGTATTCGAAGTTTTTTTTCTCTCAAAAGAAATAGGTTCTTCTTTTCTGGATGAAAATTTTACTAAGGCAAACTGTAAATTTAAGTATTTCATGATAAGAAGAAAGATAATGTGGTTAAATATCCAGTAAGCTTTGTATATGGTAGATGGAACTGTGATATGTTTTAGATAATTATTCAGTTGTGCTACCTATGACCATTCTAATGCAAACTTAAATTCGTCATATTATCCACTTCGCCAACTTACCCTCCTTTCAACTTGGTATTTTATGCGAGGAGAAAACTCCCATTTCGATCATAATCTCTTTGCTGCTTCTTGTAGCCATGAAAATTATAACGTAGACCAATTGCTGTAAATAGATTTCCATCAACCAGATTGGGCAAGATTTGTAAAAAATGAGATTATTATTTTATATATATATATATATATATATGTGTGTGTGTGTGTGTTCTACATTTCACATTTTTACACCACATTTATGATTGTGTCCTTATTCTTACTCTCCTTGAGTGTGTGTCTGTATGCGCATAATTTTTCCGAAAGCAAAAGTGGAAAGTGAAATATATATTAAAAAAGTGAAAAGCAAAAAGCAAGTTTTATTTTTCAAAGTGAGAAGCAGAATTAAAATTTCATCTCCTAGTCCGTTCTAATGACTTAGAAAGCCAAAAGGAAACTGAAGAATCCAAATTCAAAATAAAAAAAACAAAACATAAATATTTACTGTTGTTTTTTTTTTGTTGTTGAATCTTCAGTAGTCCAATTTCTCCATCTCATTTTATAATTTTCTATGATTGTTACTTTCATACTTTTCTTATAGTTCAATTAGGGTTGAAAATGAAATTGAAAACTCAAAGTTAATTTCTCATTAAATTTTGGAATTTGCACTCTTGAAGCTATGCATACTAAAAAGTTTTTTCCGTGTCGAACATAGCTATTGTTTTTGTTTTTATGAGAAATGTGGAAATTGAAAAATTTTGAGTAAAATAAATGTAGGAAAAAGTTTAAAAAAAAATCAAAAGTTTCATTTTTCAAGGTCAGAAGTAAAATCAAAAAGTGGAAGCATTATTTAATCACTTTCCACCTCTGCTTTTGGCCTTAAAAATGCTTCAAAATGGAAAAAAGATTATTTTTCTATATATATTTATTGGTACACTGTTGTATATATTTTAATTTAAAAGAGTTGAGAAAATGTATTGTGGAGTATTTTTTTTAAGGGAGGCTGAATCAAATTTGATGTTAATTTTATCATTAGACTCATTCCTTGATCCCCCACAAGCACAAAAAGAAGCTACAATAGAAATGAAACCAACAATCATTCAATCTATATTGTGCTCATGTAAGGAAAATGCATTACCTATGTCAATCAATTTCAGATTTGAATTTGTTAAAATAAAGTTTAATTTCAGAGGTAGATTTTTTAATCAACATTTTAAACTTCAGCTGTTTCTCCAATACAAACTTCAAGGTGTTGGGCTAGTTTTTTCAGTTGGCTTGAAAGAGAAATTCAAAAACACTTAGTGACCAGTTGGTTTTTGAAAAATATCAATTTTAAATGTAGATTTCACCTAGAATAGACAGACTTTCAAATTATGTGTGTGACGACCACATAAGGCGGAGCTAACTCTCGTCACCATCAACCAGCGCCGTGGCCATGTGTATACGGTAGCTGTATTTTGATGGTGACGATTGAGGTAGGTATTCCCATTGGTTGATGGTTCTATTCCCCGGGCTGGCAGAATACCTACATTGGTGACCCCAACCTGATCTGAGAGATGTGAAAAGCCGCACCATCTCTCGGAGGAATAAGTCAGCTGCCAAGTACACCTCTTCTCCACCTCACAATGTGAAGGCATTGAGTACTAGCGTCAAGGCGGTAGGTGTACAAGGTGCAATGTGGGGATGTATTGGGAAGGGGCATCCACTGCTCCCTTACACACACCTACCTTTCTGTTAGTAGCTCCGCCTCCATTTTAGTTGTACTGCACACTGCTGTACTGGGAGGGAGTAATGTGGCGACCACATAAAGTGGAGCTAATTCTTGTCACCATCAATCTGCACCGTGGCTGTGTGTATATGGTAGCTGTATTTTGATGATGACGATTGAGGTAGGTATTCCCATTGGTCGATGGTTCTATTCCCCAGACCAGTGGAATACCTACAATGTGTATTGTGGATTATGTTCTTTATAGATCTTGAGAATTTAGTATTAAGTATAAAGAAAACTTCAAAAAACTGTATTGGACAACGGGGGTAGTTGTCCAATTCAGTAAGCAGGTGAATTAGATGATGAATTATGTATTACACTATTAATAAGTAAAACACTTTGTACCGCACCAAGAGAAAAGGTTTATTAAAAAGAAACAATTAATTAAAGATAACTCAACAGAGTTAAAACACAGAAAAATGGAAACTAAATTATAGACGAACATAGTGACTGATCACATATATCAATCAGTGTAGCCAACTAGTACTCGACCAACATATGAATAGTTCAAACACTCCCTCCTTGGTTGAGTGACAACGTTTGACTTGGATACTTCATATAAATTTTGTTCAATGTTTGTCTATGTTGTATGTCTCAGGTGCGATAATTCTGGAGAAAACCTAGTAAACTAGTAAAAACTCCAATTAGTCAACATAGAATAATTAATTCTATAACTCCCTTTCTTGCTCTCAAAATTTTTCTATCTCCTTATTTTCATCCTCTATTACTCCATACAATTCCTTAGAAATAAGCTCTGATCTCAGGTAATCATACCAAAGATCATATCTTAGATTTTGCGTTATTTACATTCTCTTTTCATATTATTCTTTGTTACTATAATCTCCGATTTATTCTTTTTTTTAGATGTATCTTCTTGATTATTAACTCCCTGTTTTAAAACGTTCAATAAAATTTTAATTAACTCCTTACAATTTTCATTATTATTATCATTATTATTATTATTTCTTACATTTTTGTCTCCTTTTTCATTATTTTCCTTTTCTATTGTATTCATTTCATTACTATTTACATCATTTAATTCATTAATAATATTATAACTATCTCCATAATCATATTGATAGCATACCTGCTCAGTAAATTCGCTCAGCGTACTCTCCAGCAAGGATATGCGATTTTGCAACTCCTTCACTGTCTCTGACTTCTTACTTTGTTGTTGCAGTTGCATCATCTCATAAAATGTACGAGCAACTCCAGCAGCAATATCTCTCGCATCAGCCTCTCAAAATGAAGTAGGAATATCTGAGAGATTTTGCAAATCAGACCTTAGTGCTGATTTGGTAGCTCTTCCAACTTTCTCACGATCTACTCTCGGAATCCTATAATTCATCAGATTAGCTGGTGCGGGATTATTTTCTGCTGTTTTTGTTCTCTCCGATAAATTAGTTTTATTTTTCTCCGATAAATTAGATTTAGATTTGGTAATATTTAACAATGTAGGATCAGTTTTCTTTCGAGGAGGTTCCTTATTACTCGCACTATCCATCTTTGTTTTGGTAGATGAGCCTACCTTCTCCGCCATCTCTTTTAATTGGGCTTTCGTTTTAATCGCTATAAATTAACAAAGATTTCATGATAAAATTAGTGACGTCACTATTAAATTCAAACTCCTTCCGAAATTATTATTATTATTATTCTCCACATTTATGATTTAATTAAAAGCAACCTTGAAAGAAATTATCCTCTTACCCCTGGTTCCTTTTTGTGTGTTATTTAATAGTTCATCCACTGGAATTACAATATTTTCAATTCCTAATAACTTTCCTTCAACCTCCATACTATTATTGGCAGGAATAGAAGTGTTGCCAGTGCCGTCGCTTTGATTACGGCTTTGTGAGCCACCTTCCTCGTCAGATCTAGTCTTCCTACCTCTTGGCATAATACTATATAAAATGCGCAATCGGTTACAAAGTATCAAATTCTTGTGCAAAAAATAAATAACAAAAAGATACACAAAGTTTGGTTCTAGATCTAATTGGCTCGTTTTATTAATATAACTCCACTTTATTTCGAGGGATAAGGGGCTCAACCTTGCTTCTAAATTGTGAGCATGAACATCGCTACTCACAATTTGAAGCACCATCTCCTTTGAATGCAAGGAACACACATGCACCTCTAGAGATAGTTAGTCAACCATATTTCAGGATGCGAACGCAACGCCCTTCCATATGATTAACCCATAATCAAAGATTGTTTTGGATTAGATATATTTTCCTGCCTTTAATTATTCTCCATTTGAGATGGTCTTAAAATATTATAATTCGCATTTCTCCAATTGAGCCATCGATGGTATTTGCGATTAATAAACAATAATATACCTAATCCTACTATCGATAAATTAATTAATATTTGTATACTCCATTATATTATTATATCAGGGACCTGTAATTACGCGACTTTAATAACTCCAAATATGGCAACAAAAAAAAATTTGGAACCATTATAATAAAAAGTAACGACGGAGCCCTAATTATCGAAACATTATAATCGCAATATTCATTTCATAGCGCTTTTTCTCTGTAATATTTATTAGGCCTATATGATTTTTAAACGTTTCGTAATTTTTCTCACATTTATTTATAATATATATATTTATTTCACTCTCATTAGTAATTTTAATCACACTTTGTCACTCCGAATTCAACTATTAATTTCTCCACTTCGATCAATTAATCATTTCTCCGTTTATTAAATTAATTATTCCACAAATATTTATTACTTAGATTCGCGAACCTTAAATCGAGGGCACTCATAAGATCAAATCAAACTTTGCAATGACAAATACCTAACATTACAAAAAATCTGTGCAGACTTACCAACAGGATCAATTACTTACACAAAATAATAAAATATTTCAAACCAAAATTGCACTAATCAAGTGCAAAGGTAGATAAACAATTTAAATGAACACCAACAATAATAAAAGAAACGCATAAAGTAAATCGCGACAATGAACAGAATAAAATTTGGTGCGATAAAAAATATTATGGATGCTGACTGATCAATGAAGAGAACTTCAGCGATGAAAAAATACAAAATAAAATATTATAACAGTCAGCAATAACTCATAAATACGGCACACTAAATACGACACCAGTTTAAAAATCAAAATTACATTCCATAGTAGGCAATAGAACATTATTACTGCACCAAATAACGGACATCAAATGTGGAGTTCAATTCTGTTCATATCATTTTATGTAACTAACTGTTTGTTTGACTTCACCGTTTCTCACAATCCGATGCACCAATGAAGGCTTAAATTTTTGGTTCGATCCTAATACTACCCTCTGATTGGTTTTTAATGTAATCTCCTTTTTTTGCTTCACAAAATTTCTGGAAATTTGAACAAAGGACTGTTAAAGTGTGTGTGTGAATTGCCATTTATCTCCAATTAACTCTCCAAAAATACAAAAGATGACCTCTTGCAATGTCATAACATGCTTCTCCAAATGTGGGAATTACGTTTTGAGTCTCCATATCTTCATAAATACGCACACACTTGTATGGGCATGCCAATCTCTAATTCACGTGAATATTTTCGTATATCTGTGTATTTATTACACACTATGATAGACTCCGTTTTACATTGTTTCTACTCGCACTATAAGACTTAAATTTTGAATCCATTTTTGGCTGGTTGGCTGGCGTCAGCATTACTGACAGCCTGGCCGCTATTACATCTTTTTATCAACTCCACTGCAGCTGCCGCCTCACAATTACGTTACGCTTTATCCCAATATTTCTCCGATCACTTCTAGAAGTTTTCTTCCTCCAATTTTTGCACATTCTTCTCAGACTTGTAACTTTCGACTAAAAATAAATTGAATCTCAACTAATACTCCATTTATTTTCTTCCGATTAACCATGGTTATTACTGAAATTACGTCTCCATTTTTGTTCTTTTTATTATTATTTTTTTTAATTTTTCTCTTCGATACTATCAGAAAACAACACACTCATACTTACATAGCCTACTCCAAATACCTAACTCTTTCTCTCTCTCCTTTTTCTCCTTTCCTCTCGAGTACACTCTTCATTCAATTCTCCGCACATACACTGTCTTTCTCACTACTAAAACTTGACGGCTCGAGTAATCTGTCATCAATTCTCTAAAATATATATATATATATTTTCTCCATATTACGTACTATAGCTGAGATTCCCCGGTACACCTTAATATACTTGGCCTATTCAACCGCCATTAATACACACACAATTTCCTCTCCCTCCGAATTACAATTAATACTTAAGCCAAGTAAATTAACTACGATAATTAATATTAAATCACCAAACACCAATTATTACTAGATTACCTAATGCTGTCGATAGGCTTTTAAACAAATTAATTAATAAATTATTTTGACTTACGGTTTATTTCTGACCACCCTCTTCACCATACTCACTGACAAATAGTACTTGCATCTGACCATCTTTCTTCAGGATTTTTTTCCTTTGGAATAGGTAATTCCAGCTGTGTTCTGGATACCCATCGCCTCCACCATATTGGACAAGGGGGGGTAGTTGTCCAATATAGTAAGCAGGTGAATTAGATGATGAATTATATATTACACTATTAATAAGTAAAACACTTTGTACCGCACCAAGAGAAAAGGTTTATTAAAAAGAAACAATTAATTAAAGATTACTCAACAGAGTTGAAACACAGAAAAACGGAAACTAAATTATAGACGAACATAGTGACTGATCACATATATCAATTAGTGTAGCCAACTAGTACTCGACCAACATATGAATAGTTCCAACAAACTGTAATTCAAAAAATAATGGGTGAATTTTGCCCATCTTCTAACTTTACTAAAATATAGATTTTAAGTATGCTTATGCAAAATTTTGTGAAGAATTTCGCCTTCCAGTTTGTCTGCGAAGTTCAATTTCAAACAGCTGCCATTATAAAACCAATAGGTTAAGATTTTCCCCATCTTCGAACTTGAATGAGGTATGGACTCAAAGTAAACTTGATATGTGTGATAAATCTCTTACTAAATATCAATTAACATACGTTATGGCTACTCTGAGGCTGGTCGACGCCAACCCTGAGGTACAAGTTGACTTACCAACAGTTAGTTTCAAACTTCTAGAAGAGCTATATTTTTCTGTTAAACTAAGTTTTCTTAAAAGGTTTTCTGTAGTTTGTCCCACCGAAGCTACATTTCTCTACTAAATTGAGTATATTTTTTTCGTAGCTTTACTTTAGTTTTAAAACAGGCCTTTAGGTTAGTGAACACTCTCTGAGAATATCGACTGTGAGTGTCCGCCTAAAGTTGGCACCATAGGCAGCTAGTGATATCATAAACTTAGTAATTTGATCGGTATTTGAACCTCTAAGTACTTCTTTTCAATACATATTGATGAAATTCAGACCTCTCATATAAAGGCTGTAGTTTTGGTCACACAGAAATATTATAAACCTACTGATAAATAAAATTTAAGTAATCTTTATGGTAATAATTATCAGTAGGTATAGGTATAGGTATACTCTCGAATCAATCAATTTACCATATCATTATTTTCTCGTTGATTTTTTTTTTCTCCATATTTTGTATATGAGAAAGTTTTGAATGGGTAAATAATGAAATTTTGTTATGACGTTCGTTTTTGAGTTATAACTCGTTTGAAATTTGTAATATTATTTTCGACAGTTTCCCGCCGAATGAATTATTAATTGACAGACCAACTACGAGTCATGATGAAAGAAAACATGACTTATTGGCTGTTGCACTTCATTTGTCCTCTTATGTTTTTCCAATGCGTCATTATTCTTTCTGCTGTGTATACCTACCTACTCTTGTACTTGAATAGTTGAAAACCCGAATACGGCTGTTGACTTCGCGTTTGATCGAATTCTTGATCAGGTGAAACGATTTTCTCTGCCTTTGACAAATATCACCGTTTCGCCAAAAGCATATCTTCTCCAGATTCAAAATGAAAAACCTATTTTCCAACTTCGAGTGACGTTTACCATACATCATACTGTTATCGTTTCTCTTTGTCTCTTTCGTACCTGCAAACAATGACATCCTCATTAAAATTCTTAAGAGGACAGTGTGTGATTGTTTCTTGGTTCGCACCTATGCCAGTTCTCCGTTCGACAAAAAATATCATCAGCCTATACCCGCCAAAATATCGATTCAGTGGGGAAAAATTAAAAAAAATAAATAAACGACTCTGCGTTATCTCCACAGTTCCCAGTTTACGTATCTTTTGACTCGTTATTATCGCAAAACTCTACGTTAAAACTCTTAATTGATATAATTAATTATCCTTGCTTGTCATCAGAATGATTGACGCGTTCGTATTCAATCCCCTTACCCCTTCTCATCTTGGACCTGGGCCAGTCGACTAGAGTCGACTATGCGCTCAAGAGCCCACTCAAATTTCAGCCCCATCTTAAAATGAGGTGACCTCAGGTATATCATAAAATGTTTCCCCCGCACTCAGAACCAACAAAAAATTTTGCTTAGATGTTAAAATCAACCTTATAGTGAGGCTCAGGTGGTTCGGATCTATAGATAATTTCTCATTTTATGTCAAAAAAAATATCCATTAACTCCGAATGCCGAATTTTAGGTCCCTCACCACTCCCACTCGAAGTATTCTATCTAATTCAGACACAGAACTTAGGAGTTCTCAACTTTAATCGTATAAGTATATGGATACTCATGTAAATACAAAAATCCGTTGCACCATTAGTATTATGAAACACTAAAATGGACATTGATTTCAGCGGATTCGCTTTAATTCTCAACAAAGTCTTTAAGATAACTTAAGATTCACTTGACCAATAAACTGAAAATAGATGAAAAAAAGACCTGCACATGTGTAGAAAATACATATCATTTTAGGGTTTTATAAAAATGGTTACAGCTACTGAGTATCCATATCCATACACCTACATGTATGTATGATCGAAGGTTTTCAAGTTTGTGGAATAATTTGTGATCATTTTCAATTTTCACTTTTTGTGAAAACCTGCTTTTCAGCGAAGCTTTCTGTCCTACTATATTTTTTCTTATGTCTTAATCAGTCAAATTTCAAGATTATGGTCATTATTTTCTGTGTTTTTGGCTTTTTCAGCTACTCTCTGGTTGTTGGTCTGCATCATTATCTGTTTTCATTCGTACAAAGTTCCTGATATTGTCGCAAAATACTGTTAATTCGCTTAGTATCTTTCTCTGAGCCTACTTCGATTTTTGTTTTCATTATTTTTTTCAACTTCGTATATGCAGGATGTATCTTGAAACCACACAAACTGTAACTAGGTAATAATAGAGGTGACAATATTGATACTATCTGTATTGAATTTTTTTTCAATAGTTTACGCTATAATTTAATCAAATTTTCCAACTGTTGATCTACTTTTTTAGTTATATATTAGTATTAATGAGGTTCATTTACGGCGAGATGAAATCATGACACTCTAATTGTTGGCCGATACGTTCTCTCAAAGATAGGGTACCCAGTGAATTCTTGGGCATGAGTATCATCAGTTGAAGGATGAATGCCGCAGGTTCGGGTGAGAAAATACGCCACAACCGCCGCCGCCACCTCAGTAAAATCCACCATACCCTGCTGTGCCGTAAACATACGTATCCTAGTAATATGAATTAGAAAAATAATAGATGAAAAAGTTGAATGAATATGAGTAGAGAGAATATTGTTGGGACCAGGAATTTCGGATGTTCGAATTCTTACCAGTTACCTATTAGATATTAAGTTTTTAGACCTTTGAAATATTATTCCAAAAAGGGACGCACACTTTGGCCTAAGATGATGTATTTTTCCTGTTGTCTAAATGGATTTTTTGTTTTGAAAGTAAATTCTTACCAGCTTGAGGATTTGAACCTATACCTCTAATATTGGTTAGTTTATAAGTCTAACATTTGACCTACTATACAACAGTTCCAATTTGAAAATAGGTGTGAAGGTTTGTGTAGAAAAGTTATTTCCTCAATTATCACACTCCCCGTGACAAAAATATTTCATCTCCAATACTTTCTCTGTAACTCACATCATTTGATACATAAATTTTAAAAAATATTTCCAGTGTGGTAACAGATTTTCCTATCTTATTAGAATTCGGAACACTAATTTTTTCATCAGTTCTTTGGATGTGTTACTGTGCACGCTTCTCACTCTGTTGCTCTATAATATTGTTCTAATTGCTAATTTGCTACTCTCTTGCTACAGTTTTATTACTGTTACTACAATTTTTGACTTGTGCTATGGCTTTTTTTCATCGTAGAAAACCTTACCAAATTGTGGATTGTAGACAAAAAAATTATTGTTTTGAACTTGATTATTACGATCATAATGATAATCAGTTGAAAAAAGTCGTTCGGTTAAGTACAAAGAAAATTAAACTCATGTCGGAAGGGTACGATCCTAGAAGGGAAGTAGTTACTTATTTTGGCATTCAAGTATCAAATGGCGAACTCTTTTTTGAGACATCCCCACCTAGACAAAGAATCCATCCTATTATGGTTGAACTCGAGGATATTAGTCCAAATACTATCAATGATTTAGAAATTGGTAAAGTTTATCATGCACATGGAGTTATTACTAACTACAGTTAAGGAGATAATGAATCCTGGGTTGCTACAGATTTTTACAGTTACCGCCATTTAGATAGGTTTTGTTTCACTAATGATTATTTTGAAAAAATATTGCACATTCCGAGTACATCTGTGAAGATGCGTTTGTTAAGGAGGTTGCAGGGATTATTTACTGGAGTGTAGACTTGCTTAGACTAATTTACAATACAAAGAAACAGTTGAAAGAATATGAGAAAAAAAAAATTGTATTGCTGGGTGGAAACATTGTAGTTACACTTACAACACTGACCCGGGGTATAGGTGTGTTTGAAAGATGAGGGGATAAATAATAAGAAAAATATTGGTTTTTTTGGTTTGTTGCAAAAGGGGGTTAAAAAGTATATAGAGTGAAAACTGTTCATAAATTATAAAATCATTTTTGGTAATGCAAAAAACTTTGAAATAGATAACAATATTTTAAGTTTTGAATACTTTGACTGCAAGCCACCAATCTTGACCAATCTCAATGACAATAGTAATGAGTTTCCTGTTTTTGTCTACAACGAAGATATTATTACTCAACCATGTAAAAGTATTCTTGAGATTTGTGGAACAGTGTCATTATGACCACCTGCTGCTGCTGCTGCTGAAGATGCTGCTCACGGTGCTCCAGTTAACCTCTTGAGTTTGCTAAAAGTTGTTCAAAATGGATGGTTAAATCTTTTTTCCCTATTTTATTATTATAACGGTAATAACAAAAATCAAAATTGACACCGTTCGAAGACCAGGTCTGACCTTTCTTATGAATGGTTTGGCTTTTTTCAAGGAGAACAAGAAATTATGTCCTGCTGATAAGAAGTACACCACAAATGAGTAAAATTGTTTGCATCGAGGTGGAAATTTTTAGGCCATGATACCAATGTCCATGGTTATGGGATTCTTCAAAGATTAACAAAAAATTTTGTACCAAATGCCACAAAAATTCGTTTTCACCTAGGCTGGTAATTTTGCTACCAATATTTTCAATCTCACAGGAAACTATCACTATCATGTGCTTTCACCAGGTGTGACTGATGTGATATGGACTATGGAATACGAGATGCGTATTAAAAATAAAATTTTGAAATATGTAAATTATGAAATGTGTTACCGTTGTTGGTTGTATAGTAGTACTGTGCCACCTGTTGGTACAGAATATACTTGGGACGTACCAGTCGTGTATTCCAAAACAAAATATATTTTACTCATTTTCCAAAAGAATTGTCAAAATTTGTTGACTGTTGGTAATGGGTTTTTTGAATTGTCAGGTATTGTTTTTGAATGTTCATGTAGGAAACTTTCAATATGGTGTACTGTATAACATATATAAACAGTTCAAAGTGTCTTATTATCCACAACATGACAAGGATGCACTACCCTTGTTGAGTTACAAAAATTTTGGAGAAAATAATCCTATGATTGTTATAGACTGTTCCTACCAACCAAATATGGTAAAAGACTCATTGATTAATGTGAAAATTTTCTTTAGTTGGAAAAAAGATGTAGCTGCTAATACAAATATTCACTGTGTCACTATAATCGATGATAAACAACCTACAACCCTCTCAATATTCGTGTCTTCCATCAATAACAAAAGATCAAAGTGGTAGGGGTGAAAAAAAAAAGAGGCAGGTTGGTGTAGGTACCAGTTTTTATTATTCTCTATCTGGCACTAAAAATGTCAATATAGCTGTCTGTTTACATTGTTAATTACCAAGCATTCAAAAATATGTTGAACGAATTCATTTTGAAGGAGTTGGCAATTGTAGATGTTAACTCGAATATGAAAAAACATTACCTGGTGAAATCATCAGTATGTTTCGATTATTTGTGCAAATAAATACAAAAAAGGGTCGACTACATTACTAAAAATGTGTATGGTGTAAGGTGGTCTATGAGTTACATTGAAGAGCGCAATGTTTTGAAAATTTTGCCGGAAACCCTGAAAGATGCATCCAGAGTCTGTATAGAGGGGTTGGAATCTGTCAAGTATCTAGAACAAGTAATTGATTTACCACAAGTGAAGGTTATTGATTTGGATAGTATCCCTTGTGTAAGGAAAACAACTCAGAAAATTCCTTATTTTAGGTGCTTTTATAATCATTTGCAACATAAATAGTTGAAGTGCTCATCAGAGCAAGTTCTTCAGTATCGCAATATTTTATGAGAATAATTTTATTATCATTAAATTAGTTTTTAAAAAATTTTAAAATTTTAAAAAATGATGTTTGAGATTTCTTTTTTTGATACTTGGAGTGAGATTGTTTGATAGTATCCCCATGGTATACATTTGGAAGCTGAGTGGGGGGTATAAAATGCGTTTGAAGAGTTTTGTCATCTACCACACCATTTACAACATTAATGCACGTAACAATCGTTTAGATTTCATTTATTTGGATGATATTCGAGCCAGCAAACTCGGTACAGTATTGGATGATGATGGGGATGAGGGGGTGGGATTGATCGCAGTAAGAGAGGGGTAGAGAAATTTGTTGGTAAAAATTTGGTAGTGGTGAAGAATAAAAATATTCCCCAAACTGAAGAATTGAAGAAACATAATAACACTTTTGTTAGCCCTGGTGTGACACCAATACAGATGTAACAACAACAACTATCAAAACCACAACAACATCAACAACAAAATCAACCAACATTATCGTCTTTATTGATAATAACACAGCTGTCACTCCCATTATCACCATCACCACCTCAATCCAAACCAACTGCTTATTACAATATGGAAAAAGAAAAGTATCCCAGAAGGATGCTACAGTCTGACCAAATTAATCCAAGCTGTTAAAGAACTCATGCCTGAGGATATAAAACTGGATATAAACGTGAATGAATTGACATTAGCTGTGGATATGTTTTTAGCAATGTAGATGTAATCTTTGCTTCAATCTCACTTCAGATTTTTACAAAAAGTTGTATCCGGGTAATGGTTTTTTTCTATAAATATGATAAAAATAAAGTGTAATTTAGTCAAAAGTAACATTGACGATTTGAAATTACATTCAAATACATTGTACAAGTTTCCTTTAAATGTGGAAGTGGGTGAATGTATCGTTGAAAGGTCTAATCCTATAACTTTTTACAAAATTAATACCAAAGAAATTTACGACTTGTAAAAGTTGTAGATCTAGACAATATATTCAATTGATTTTCAAGGTGAACGAATTAACATTTCTTTGAAATTTAGACCAAAAATATGATTAAGGGTCCAACAGTGAAACAAGTGGAAGTCTATCTTAAGGCCAATAAAGAGTTAAAAGGAAAGTACGATGATTTGAAATATGGAAAGTTTTTGAACAGAATACAAATGACAGAACATTTTAAATCTCTGCTAGATCCGTTACAAGATATTAAAACCATGGCAAAATCATATAATTTCAGTTGGAAAAAATTTGAATTACTTTCCGATGATGACACAGAAGACCCATAATATATACTGAAAAACATACACTACCTACTCATTAATTGCTTGACATCAAACGTGGTAAGAAGGTAGATACAACTTATGGATGGAGATTAGTAGACAATAATGAATTGTGCATAGGTAATCAATCAGTTTCACTTATAGCTAATGAGATTGTTTCTGGTAATACTAAAAGTACTGATGTACAGATGGGTTATGGGATTTACTAACCAGTGAAAAGCCAGATCTATTTAACCAAAATGATTTAATAAATTTTGGTGAGATTGTGACTTTTACAAGTTCTCATAGATGGAATAATGATCCTAACCAACATGTCAAAGCTAGTAAAAGTTCAAAATGTAGTAAATTGCCGCAAAAAGAGCAATATGGTTTTCAAAGACATTCGCCAGTAAAACCAACTTTTCATCTACCAAAAAGTGTAATGAGATCCGTGATTCTTCCTGGTCAACTTGACTTGAGAGGTAACAGTGGTAGTAGTACTGATAGTGATAGTTCACATTACAAGCAAGCTTGGGGTTCTGGTCTCTTACGCAAAACTGTGATAAATTAACCAGTTGAGTATGTTTATTGAAACACGCTAGACAAATTGTTCAAAAGACTATATATATTATATGGATAATTGAAATCTGGCAATAATAATCCACTTATTTCAAGCGAGATTGTGAACATTATACAAGAATTCAAAGAAAAACATTCCCAAATATACTGCTTGGCGTAAGAATAAAATTCTCATTGAACTCTTACCTTGCCCTGTAAAAGTTGGTGGCAAAGGTTTAGTGAACACTGTCATTGACAGTTTACCTTCCCTATTATATCTTCCTGGTTACAATTATTTTGGACCAGGTAGGTAGGTACTCCTCTTGATTTGTATCGTGAATGTTGAACTAAACCTGTTTATAAATTAGACGAGTCTGCTATGCAACACAATATAGCTGACTTGAATGTTAGTCATGCAGCAGACTACCAATTACAAGAAAATGCTTGCCTAGTGACTAATGCTTTAAAATTGAAACGATCATTGGATGCAGGAGTAAAATGTAAAAAGAAAGTAAACTTTATCCCAACTGCATCATCATCTGAGATCTCAAGATCAGGGAGAATCGTGTCAAAGAGGAACACAACTACCAATTACACACAACATCCTGGTCATCTGGACAGTATAGATGCAAAATGTTTAACTAATGCAGTAACTAAAGGGAAACCTGTTCAAGTAACATTACCACCTACATGTATTAAAGAGCCTGTAATGGAAAACATGTACCTTTCTCTCACCTAATATCAATTGAAAAAAGCTCAAGCAGGTGTGAAAGGTAATAAAAACTTAAAAAAAAACTTTACTCAGCTCAAATCTGTCATTTGGTCATAAGTGGAGGATTTTTACCAACATTATCAACAAATTTTAGCAAGTGCACCAATAGTGGCAGGTATAACTACATCTTTGTTTAATCCATAGAATAATAAAAAAAGGCAAAAGATCGATTAGTTGAAAAGCGAATACATCACAATAAAGCGATGGAAGCTAAACTACTAAGAAAAGGTCTAGGTGCTGGAAAGAAAAGAAAGAAATCTTCTAATACGAAAAAAAGAAACAAAGGGCATAGATTTTACATGAATAAAAGATCTCATAAGTTAGGTTAAAAACAAATTTTTAAAAAAATATGATTTTATAATTTGAAGAAGAAAATAATGGCGAAAGAGAAAGTAAAATTTCTCACTTTTTTTTTTGAGACAGAAACAAACAAAAATTGAAAAAACAACGGATAAAAATGGATGTGTGTGTGTCGCAACACGTGAAAGCAGCACTGAAATTGGTCATCTGGTGTACTTCAACAAATTGAGTGAGTAGAATAAAAACGTATAAAAATGAAAATCAAGATAATGGTTTACTCAAGGAGTTGTTAAAAAAAAAAAAAATTACTCCTTTGAGTAATTTTGACATTCTGCGCATAGCAAGATGCTTTACCAACATGAATTTTACCAACCAAATCTGCTGGTATGAATTTAAATAAATTGAAAGGTCCTTGGTACCTATTGGGTCTGTTATTATAAGAAAAGTAACAAGTTTAATTACTACGATTCATTTGGTGTGGAACCCCTGAGCAAATTTGTCCGTTATTTTGGTCCTAACTGTGTACTGACTTAATTACAAATAAGATCAACAAGTTAATGAAGTTATTTGTGGTCATTTGTGTTTGAAATTTCTGGAAAATCAAAAATTTGAAAATAAAGATGAATGAAATGATATTCATGTGTTATCAAAAATTTATCAATCGTCTAGTGTCAGCAGTATGTTGAGGTTGGGTATTTTTTACTGTTGCTTTAAACAATGTTTTGAATTGCCATGTGACCAAGTTGTTGGGTTAACCTGTGGAGACTTATTATTGCAAATTCCTCACATATATGGGGGAAATGAAAAAATTAATATAAAATGGAATAAAACTGACTGAAAAAATAATATTATGAAATGCTTTGTTCTCTTGAAGTGTCTCGTTTATTTGTAAAAAAATAATATAAAAAGGCAAAGAAACCAAAAGAAAAAATTAACAAAATGTTAAAAAAAAAAGTAGACTACACTGGCTTGTCTGTCTGCCCACCATTTTGTGTGTGTGTTTGTTCATTTCTTATTCCCACGGTACAGGTCGCAATTTTTATCAGATAATCACAAAATTTAGTACGTACATTTATACGGAACTAAGGACCAGACCTATTGATTTTAGTGCAGATTGGCCGGACGTTTCTTCCTGTACCATCATTTTTTCTTCCTGTACCATCATTTTTATTTTTATTTTTATTATAAAATGCTCAATTTTGCATCAATAGCTGTGAAATTTGGAACAATTATTTGTCATAATTTATTGTACCCTACCAATTTTGGACTGGATCGGCCGGATGGTACTTCTGATACCGCTATTTTTTTTTATATTGGTCACAGAATGTGCAATTTTGGAACAATATATACGAAATTTGAGACAAATATTTATTATATTTTATTGAAGCTTTCAAGTAATTTTGGTATGGATCGACCAGACGGTACTTCTGGTAAAGCTTTTGTTCCCTTTTCTTTCTAATTTGCATGAACTTTGTTTTTACAAAAATTAACCACATATTTTTTGTGGGGATTAGAAGACTACTCATAAGAGGAAATAGGCTTGGCCTATCAACGACAGTTGTCACCTTTGGTGACCATTATTCGTGCCTTGCATGTTAGACCAAAACAGAATGTTTGTTTGTTTGTACATGTCTATTTTAGCAAATAGACAAGTTACAAATCTTGGTCCGTGACAAATCGATAGATAACGATCTCGGCGATGTGACAAACTGATACAAAGATGCATTCTCCTTACTTTACCATTGCCATAGCAACCGTAAAGTACGATAAATAATCTACACTGTACTTATGTAAATATTACATAAGTGTGTATGTGTGCGTGTAGGGAGCCGGGTATATAAGACTAGAAAATCATAAGTTAAATCGCCAGTGTTTGTCAAGGACTTGGCTCTCCTATACCTTCTATGTATTTTGGCATAAATACCCAAATTGTTCTGTTGAAAACCTTCTGTTGTTGGTATACTTTTCACGATGTAAGGTATTCCACATTCCTGTTTTATTTTATTTTTATTTTTTTATTTCATAACTTTATTATATTTCATTGGTTTTATTTTAAATTATATGATGATGTGTCGTTCTTCATCATCTTAATTTATTTTTCATTTTTTCAAAAAAAAATGCTTTTGTATTTCACATTGTCTAATATTTTTCAGCAGCTAACTCATTTCATATAATTATAACATACCATTAACGCATATAAACTTAGAAACAATTAATGTGACCATCAAAATTCATAATTCTTTCTCTCAAAAACCTTCTTTTTTTAGCGAGGCTTGCTGCGCTGGAGATTTTTCTTTTTTTCTTTCTTTTTTTATTTTATTCTTTCTGTCTACTTTATTATCAGTCTGCTGCCCCACGGCGTATTTAATGTGTAGATTTCTTGATATTGTTTCTGGTTGACGATAACATATTTTGGTGGTGGCTATTTTATTTTATTTTTTTCGAACTTAGGATAGTTATTATGTACTGTCAAATGTCGTTTTTTTCTTCCCTGGTCGGTAGGTAGATACGCTGTGTTGGTATTTTGTGTTCTCTTTCTCGATCACCACCACCTTCCAACTATTTGAGAAAGATTTTTTTCATTATTATTTTACCAATGACCGGGAGTGGTGGCATTCTGCGACGATGATATTAGCTATTACATTTTTTATCTAAAGAATTTTTGTGGGTTGATGGGGACATATTTTTTTGTAGACTAAAAATTACGACACAACTACTTTTTTTTCTCTGCTATTTTGTCTTGTCTCGTAGGGTATATGTTCGAGGTAGAAATTTAGTGCCGTGGAGGTGATTAATTCTTTTTATTTTTTTTTTTAAACATTCATTTACTTAGATTTTTTCTACAATTAGGTACACATTCTGCACGTGATTCTAAAATAATATCACCTTCCTCAAAAAATAAAATAATAATATATCATGACGAAAATTAGCAAGAGCGGGAATAGGAGCAAAGGGTGGAAGACATGAATAATATTTTTAGGACACATACGTTTACGGCACAGCTGGCTATGGTGGATTTTGCTGTGGTGGCGGTGGCGGTGGCGGCGTATTTTCTCACCCGGACCTGCGTTATTCATCCTTCAACCAATGATACTCATGCCCATGGAATTCACTGGGTACCCTATCTTTGAAAGGACGTATCGGCCAATAGTAGAATATGTCATGATTTCATCCCGCCGTAAATGTCCCCATTAATACTTATATTGTTCTGTGTGTTTAAACGAAAGTATTGAAGACGGGAAACTATCGATATGGAAAATATCGATATCGTAACTTTTCAATGTTTGTCACCTCTAGATGGTAGTTCTGTTGTCAGCGGTAATGAAAGTATGACATTAACAAATTTGATTTAAAATTATTTCGAGGAACATAAATGAACATGTTCACTTTTGCCCCATCTTGCGCAGCAAAGGTGCTAAGGGTTCCAAAATGTTACCCTCGAAAATCCAAATTGGTTGTAAAATTAATGAGCGGAGAGTAAAAGTAAAGAAGACTTGTCATGTTTCGCGTGGCGTGTACTATGGGAATATATAGACATATAACAATAATTTAAAGGACAATATTTCGTTTTATGTCGTGATTTTATAACCGACTTAGCTCCAGCCACTCTTTCAATTAACAATTCCTCAGCCGCTATTTACTAGCAAACTGAATTTGGTACTGCTGGAAAAAAAAGAAAATTTACTAAAATCTGTATTCCATCAGAGTTTTTATTCAGCTTTAGTTACCTACCTGAAAATAAACGAAAGAACAAACGCAAATTGAAGGAATATTTGCTGTTTTTGTATCGTTTAAATACATTTTCAAAACAACAATTTTTTCTTGATAAAATTTTGTTTTTAATTGGGGGTGAGGAGGTTGTTTCAAAAAATAGTATGTGACATTCGTGCGAAGTAGTAGGTGATTGCCACTTTCTGTATTTATATCAAAAATCAGTATTTTTATAACGATTATTTTAATCATCTCCCAAAATCTATACTAGCTGAAATAAAATATCAACGTTTCCAACATTAGCTTTTTATTAGTTCTTTATTGTAATACTTACTGCTAAAAAGTTGTTGAACTTGATTCGATAAATTCTTTTTTCTTTTTTTTCTATTACATATGATGGTAACTACCTATAATTACAATCAGTAGTGTTTCATTTTATTATCTTTATCTCCTAGAAACAGTTTAATCACCCAAGTATTCATTTATGTAGTCAATAAAAACTGATTGTCTTTGCAAAAATACTTTTAAGATTTACATTCGTGAATATTTTCTAAAGTAGGTACCTATAATTTTATCCAAAAACCTTCAATTTACGAGTATACTCGTATGTAAATTAACAATGGCCTTTATCAATGATCCAAATAAAATATAGCTATTAAAACTTGATATTTAATCTTGGAAATTTAAAATTCCATTTTGCTGCAGGAATGTCAATTCTGTATTGCCATAGGTACATAAGTATAGGTCGTTTGTTTGATGAAATGTCGGCAATATTTTTTTCTGATGGATAGTTTTTGACGAAACAAAAAAAAATGTTGTCAGCGTTCTCTCTACGCATGTATTTTAATTTTTAAACAATTTTATTTAAAAAATTTCAACTGTTCTGAATCTTATATCAACGTGTCATAGGTTTGTCGATTCTCAAGACTATAATTATTTTTTCAAATAATTAGTTGTCCGAAATTGAGGCAAAATGCCCAAAAGAGTTTTGAAAATAATAAACATGCGTTACCATTTCAAATCAATTCAAGTAGTCTCCCTCGGAAAAAATTCATGCATGCCAAAACTGTGAAAATAAAATTTTCTATTTTATGACGATATCTGTGAACATTTATTTATGTAGGTATTTTTCTTCTTTTCCTTCTTCATTTTCTTCAACCTTTGTTTTATGTTTTCTTTTTCAATTGTGAAAAAATTAAAATAAAATTTTCATCCATTTATATAATATTATCTGTGACCATTTATTTTTTTGATTCTAATTTTGCAATAAATTTATGGAAAATGTGACAGTGGACAATAATGTTTCAATTTCAACTGTTTTGTCTTTGATAAGTATTATTAAATGAAATATATAGCCACATCACTTCCTTTCAACAGTTGTCTTCTTATTGAAAATACTTCTGAAATTTCTTGATTATTCGTATTTTTTAATTCCAGTTTTTATTCATAGTTGATGTTAATGATGTCACCCTAGGGTCACTTTTCATGACAAATAAAACAAACCTAAAAAAAAGAAAGAAAAAAAAATCATATACAAATAAAGCAGAAACCCTGTTGCCCCATCGTCTAGCGATATAGCTTGTTAAAAGCTAAGCTTTTATTTACTTTTTCTTTTAGCTTTAGTTTCATGCGAAATAAATATTATTTCGTTACGGGAGGTTGGCTGCAGTATTGGTGTTTTAAAATCGCAGTAGTGAGTAGAGTAAAAGCTTGTAATAAAAAGAATAGTTTCCACTTTCGATATTGGTTCGAATTTCGTTCACCCTTCAAGCGCTGACGTAGAAATTCATTTCCTTCCATCGATCGTCTTTATTGTGGACTAACAAATTTTTTTTCATCGCATTGAAATTTTGCAGCAGAAATAAGATTTTATTTAGGTCATTCGTTGGATTGAGCCACATTTAGGTATTCATATTTGATGGCAGGTTGATGGGTCAGACAGAGCGCGATACCATCGATGACTTCATTCTTTATGGAACGTTCGCGTAAAATGGATGTTTGGTGAAGGGAGAAGAAGGACTCGCTTAAAATATACAAAGTTTACTGTTCAGACACTGGCTTTCGAATGAATTTTTTCTTCTTCAGCGTCGTTGGCATACCTACACTTGACCTAATTCTGGGTGAATTTTAGTCGCTGAGTGAAAATGGGAGTTGATGGCTGTCACGAATCCAGTACCTATTTTTTTTAGACCGGTTTATGTCTGCTGTAGATTCGTTTTTGCCTATTATACAGTCTACGCTCTTGCATTCCAGTCGCGGTTAACCTATCCGTTTTGCTCACATTTAAATTTTCAGCATTAATTATCCGACTAAAATTATTACAATTTACAGTCGAGCCTCGTTAGTTACAACTCCGCAAATTTATCAAAATTTGACTTTAAATTCGAACTTATCGCTTTCTTCAATGTCGGATTCACCGGGTGCCAAAATGCGCCTTTACCTTCAGCCACCGTAAAAAAAAAATAAAAAAAAAAATAGAGATGGTCGACTACGCAATAAAATTGTGGATGACAATTGACAAACATAAGCCGTTGTAGCATTTTCTGGCTAGGCATTTTTTTTAAATTCGCCACTGGCTTTCTTCACAAGTATCTATGCAAAATGTACTATAAAGTTCAAAGTTTATATGTATCCATATACCGTACTTACCTTTTGTTACAAAAAGCGAAGTTATTATATATTCAGCAACTACGAAGCCTGCTAAGAATGATAGTCAACTAGTCAAATGCAACATTTTTCAACTTACTAGCATCATTCGTTGTAGCCAGCGCAATTAAAAAAAAAAAATTAAATACTCAGTTGACCAAAGAGATTTGTTCTTTTCGTCTATCTGTTAATTTTTTTTTCAAATTTGTAGTGAATATCTGACGTCACGCTTCAGTGTTTCACTTGTGATGTTTTAAATGCTAAGAGCTGCAAGAAGATCAGTTTTGCTCATTTTCTGCAATGTCATATTTTATCACCTTCAACATCCGTTTAACCATACACTTCAACTCTCATACCAACTTCCAACTTAGTTTAACTACATTAGCTGCGTTCGGTTTGTAAAAAAGTGCTACTCGTGGAGTGTTAATTCTGGACGAGTTCTATTTTCTATTAAAAGTTATAGCTCTTAATTCTTCCCCGTGGTTTCAGTTCTAACTAGTTTCGTATTTCTCCAAATTAGGATGTGTTTCTGAGAAACAGTTAAAATTATAGAACTCGTAGTATTTTTCAGAAACAGACTGCTTGATTTAAAAAAAGTGTGGCATTAGTTCCACGAAGAGACTCGACGATTTTCCAGGTTAAAAACAAAAAATAAATTTTTTTCTCCTGAATGCCGAATTTCCTGACCCAATTCCGTGAGTAGGTTCTGATGAAAAATTCTCTTCACAATAAATGAGCGCGTTTGCATCCCATACCAATTCTTATCAGAAGAATTGTTATAAATGAGTAACAAAATTATTTTGTTTATTCATTTCACGGAATTAAAACCGAAGGGTAAAACTAAAAACTGACTTTCAAAACAGAACTCATTCGAAATGTAAAACTTTGGATAAAACATTTTTTTGCAATATTGAACACAGTTATGCTCTGTGTACTAAAATGAGCTTTGTTTGATTTGCAACATCGTACATCTTACAGCCATTATGTAAGGATCAGTAACGTAGTCAGGGAGGATTTGGGGGATAAATCTCCCTTCCGATTTTTATTTACGTTGCAGAATTTCTCAAAGTGAGACCATTATGATTTTCAGTTTCATAAAAATAATAACGATTGTCATGAAAATCAGAAATTCATATCCCAAAATACATAAAAAAATTTTTCGCTCACTCCAATAACGAAATTGTTTTTTCAATTTATAATTCCCCTCCTCTCCAAAATGAATTCTACGTACGGCCTTGGCTCAGAAGGTAATGGTCGACATATTTTAATTTAAATTTTTTGTTCCACTCAGATGGTTGACCAAAATCCGCCCGTTGTCTCTCCCCTCTTAACGAAAATTCTTGCTACACCACTGGTGAGGATGTAGCTATTTGTGGGTTCCATTTACAATCTTGCAGCTGGGTTGTAAAACATGGTGCTATTTGATTCTCATTTTGTTACGTCTGGTTGTGAAAAAGTTGGTTACATCTTTGCATCCTCATTTGATCTGTTGTAGGTAGCTGCAAAATGAATCCAAAGTTTTGATTGGATATTTAGATCATGTTATCGTTGTTATTACGGTCATCAAAAAATTCAATAGTGAATGTAAGAAGCTGTTTGACTTAACAGCGAAATCTAAATTTACAACCAGCAAGGCTGGTTTTAAGGGAGGATTTGAGGTATAATCCTCCCAGTATATAAAAAAAAGGTCAATTTAAAGCACAATTATTCAATTTTTTAAATTTTGTATCTACGAAATGTTTAAAAAATTTGTTAACCACAAAATTTATGAATATATTATAAAATGTGAAATTTTGAAACCATGCTTGACAACCAGTGAAATTTATTTATATCTTCTTCATGTATATCTCCAATGTCGCATTCAGTTACTGCAAGATGCAATGACAAATCAAAAAACCTCTAATCTCTCCGCATTTAAAACGCTACGTATGTTGCGAATAATTATACTTGAATATTATTTCTGGGGCTTGGAACAAGAACAACCAATGTCAATTTTTGGCACTTTTGAGTTAGTGGTATCTACGTGTTGGTAACTGTACCCTCTATCAAATGCAAGAACATCCAAAGTCCTAAACACATTCAGAAAGTGAGAACAGCTGATCTGTAATACCAATGTCATCCACAAAAAGATTTTTTGTGAAGTAAGAACAACCAATGATGAGATTGGTTGTTCTTGTCAATGAAAATGTGGTTTTTTCTGACATCAGAACAACCAATGATGAGATTGGTTGTTTTTGTCGGTAAAAAAAAAAATGATAAAAATACAAGTTTGATGAAAATAAACATCCAAAGTCATTACGCTATTATCACTAGAATTTGAATTTATAATGGCACAATTTTCTACGATCATAAAATATTGAAGAGTACCTTATACATTATACAGTAGTGCTTCAAGTTATTAATTTTGTACTTTAAAATTAAAATGCGACGAGTTCATAATTATAATATTGGTTCTTGTGCTGCAAAACTTGTACACTTAGGAGTCAAAGGCAAGTACATTTTAAATTTCAATAGCTAGAAAGATAGGTAGATAAAATTGAAAATGTATCTGTAGTCTATTTTTAAAATACCGATCGAATTATCATTCTAGCAGCATCAGCGTCTTTGATGGTAAATGAAGTGGCAACATCCATAGTTGAAAACGAATTTTAGTCAGTATCATTTGATGTGAATAGTGAAGAAGGAAGCTTACTTCCTACATTCGAAAATCATACTGCAACTGTTTTTAATCTTGACGAAAATACACCCATTATTCTAAGTGAAGATGGTAATAACTGATGCTATACACATAATTAAGACATACCCTATTAAAATTACTACATTCAGGATGATACTGCTACTTTCAGGTGTAATCATTGAGAATCCCATTAACAATACTAACTTCAGCAATGATAATTATGAATTGATCGAGCTAACTAATGTGCCAGTAATTGACACAACTACTGAAGCAAGTTTGGCAACGAATGTGATCGCATCAAATACTGTTGAAAATGAAAATAGCAGTTCTTCTTCATCAAATAATTTGTCAGATGAGTACATTCCATCAAATGCAGAAAGTAGTGAGGATGAAGATGAGTCATCTAATAACAGTCTAACATTAGATACTGAAGTGCATGAGAATACTCATCAGGTATGGTAACAAAGAAGACTAGATTTGTTATTGGAAGGTACGAACATTAATCGCATACCTATATTATTTTTATGACTTCAATCGTCTATTAATTTTACAGAATGATACTACTACATCGAAACAAGGTGGATGGACTAAAAGTGATGGTTCTTCACACAAACGATGCAGAAATTGGAGTAACTGGAAGAGAAACATCAGTTCTAAAGCAAAAGCTGGTGGTAAGGAGCATATTTCAACTGTTGGAAAGCTTGTACCAGCTAAAAAAGTGAAACCTCCTTGTTTTAACTGTCGCAATAAATGTGCTGATAAGTTATCTGAAGAAAGTAGGCAAAATATTTTCAATGATTTCTACAAATTATCAGCAGCTGCACAAACGCAGTTCATCAGCAATTCTGTTACAGAGACTGAGAAGAAAGTTAAACGAACAGGCAATGAAACTAGTAAGAGGAATTTCTCTCGTTAATATTTTTTGAATAATACTGCTGTTTGCCAAACTTTTTTTCTGAATACATTGGATATAAAGTTAATGCGAGTTCGTTGGACTGTCAAAAAGAAACGTAATGCTATGAGTGATATTTGCCCTCCAGATATGCGAGGTAAATATAAAAAACGCCTTCGATTGTCAGATGTGTCAAAGATAGCTATTACAGAGCACATCAATTCATTTCCAGCATATAAAAGTCACTACTCACGCAATAAAACTGATAAAAAGTATTTACTGGCCGACTTATCAATTTCCACAATGTATAAATTGTATGTAGAAAAAAGAACAGCTGCCAATTTGCCTTTTGAAAATGAATCGATGTATCGTAAAATATTTGTGGAAAATTTCAATCTTTCATTCAAGAAGCCAAAATTGGATTCGTGTGCTAAATGTGACAAGTTAGCTCTCTTGTTGAAAACAACTACTAGTAATGAAGAAAAAGAAAAAATTCAGAAAGAGTACGACAATCATCTCAAAATGGCTGATGAATCCTATAAGGAGAAAGAAAATGATAAACAACAGAGTCTTGCAGCAGATAGTACAGTTGTCTTTGCAACCTTTGATTTGCAGCAGTGCCTTCCTACACCTTTTCTCCGCAGTGGATTATCATTTTACAAGCGTTCTCTTTGGACATACAATTTGACAATCTATTCCATCATTCAAGGGAAAGTTTTGAAGCTGTGCTACATGTGGGATGAAACAATAGCTGCTAGAGGAGGGCAAGAAATTGCTTCATGTGTTTACAAATATTTGAAAATGCTTCCAGAATCGATTAAAGAGGTGAACTTGTTTAGTGACTGCTGCTCCGGGCAGACACGCAATATTTATTTTGCAGTTATGTGTATGATAGTAACACAAGAAAGACAGTTTGTACTGAACCACAAATTTCTACAACCAGGTCACACGCATATGGAAGTTGATAGCATTCATGCCTCGATTGATGCAGCAAAAAAGAAGACCTCATTCAGTATTGAAGTACCTAGAGATTGGATGAATTTTATCTCATCGATTCCTATTAAAAAAAAATTAGAGGTTATTTCCATGGAAGGAAAGGACTTCTTGCAGTTTTCAGCATTACTGAAAGGAACAGGACCATTGGTACATAGGAAAGTTGATGAAGGAGCTGATGCTGTAAAATGGCTTAAAATCAAGTGGATTCAATATCTTCCAGATAGTCCATTCCATTTATTTTACAAGTTTGATTTTAAAGACGAAACAAATTTCAAGGAACTAAATTTAGAATGTAAAAAGGGGATGAGGAATGTATTGCAGAGGAAGATAGAGCTGAATCCTATTATGACAACTGCAATCACCTTACCACCTGCCAAGCTTAAAGATATGCTGTCTGTTTTAGAATACATTCACCCAAGTAGTCGATATTTTTATGAACAACTTTAATTATCTCATAAGGATGAAGATGATGTTTATCCATTTGAGGAAGAGGAAGATGAAGATGAGTAACAATGGATTTAAATCTTCGTTTCTTTACTTTCTTGACTTACATAATTGTTTTCTTGTTCAGTTTTGTTTTATTATAGTTTCACTGACAGTGTAAACAAAGCTTCTTATTATTTTTAACTATTAAAACCAAATGAAATGTGAGTCTCGCATCATTACATTGGACAGAATAAGAACCTGCCATTTTCTTTTCATCATACAAGCTTATACTATGTAGATAATGAGCTATAATACGTTTTTTTGTAGATAAATTGTAATGAAAGAACAACCAATGTCACAACTTCTCTGAACAAAAATACAATAATCAGAACAACCAATGTCACTATTTCCCCCACTTAGATATAATTTGAGGACTCGATATTTTGAGGATTTATTCGTCACCACTCAAACATTCATTGACCAAACTTTCAGCTCATTCCATTCAGTTCCTGATGAGAAATAAAAGGCAGTAGTTTGGAAGAATTATAAAATTGCATTTTTCTCAAAACTTGAAAAATTGACATTGGTTGTTCTTGTTCCAAGCACCAGATTTTACCCAGCAAGAATTAAAAATATGCTTAGCATTATTTATAAATGATAACTATGTATTAATATGATTCCGAGTCATTTCGCCGAATAAAATATCCCGTATGGCTTTTTACCCGAATGATTTCCTCCAAATTCTTTTCCCCGAATACGTTTTGCTTGAATTTTTTTACCCGAATTTATGTGTGAAAAAAATCGCCCATATTGCAAAACGAAGTATAGTGCTGTTGTCTTCTTGCTGGTTACAAAAATGTTAGCGGACATTTTAGTGTCAGTGTTCAAATCTAGTGTATGGAAGCAGGTGGGGGGGGGGTTTGCGAAAATTGACGTTTTGCTGAGATCTTGTTTTTAGGCTAAAACGAGTGTTTTTCTCGATGAAGCCAAGAAAATGAATTGTTCAGAACTATTATGAGAAGGGTAGAAAAAGGAAAATCACACTGAATAGTCAATAAGTTAGGAACAAATTGACCAATCAAAACCAAAATTAATTGGTCTGGTCTTAATATTGGTTGTACTGTTTGTATCAAATTTCGTGACTATTGAAAGAGAATTGCAACTTTTATTAAGGTAACATTAAAAATTAGCATCACCAACAGCCCATGGGAATGAACCATAATACAAATAGGAACCAAATTTGGAATCGTGTTAGATCCTACTTCAAATCAATACCTGTACAAATTTTGTGTTTACAGCTTGAAAACTACTACTTTTAGAGTGATTAATATGCCAGAAATGAAACAATCACCATTACCAAAGGTACTGTAAAGTCTATCCTCACCAAAATTGTTAGGTATTGTCCATGACTCGAAGCACATATGTATACCAAATTTCAGGCTTATTGATTGAAAATTGCAATCTATATGCTATTCAATAAAAAATGCATATAAACTTACCTACTGGATGAACCATGTGCCCGATCCGGTCCAAATTTGAAAAACTGAAAGAACCCACTGAAAATAATACCAAAAATTTATCCGAATTGGAGTTATTGTCTGTTCAGGTAAAAAGCATTGGGAAAAAAATATTCGGGTAAAAATTTGTTTTGATAATTGACCATTCGAGGGAATTAATTTGGGGAAATGTTGGGTACTATTAATATTTAAACCATTCATATTGGCTGGTTGATGTTTTGTTTGATGTTTGTCAGTGATCAGCATAGATAAAATACTACTTCATTAATTGATAAACATCTCTCCATTTTTTTTGATAAGTGTTTAAAGAACATAGAACAACCACTAACAGCGCTTGCTGTTTACTTTTTTATTTTACCATTGATAAAATTTACTGGTTAAAGTGAATGCACCAGTTTGCAACATCATAAGAAATTTGTGAACTTCAAAATACTGTATATCTTTATATATAAAAGAAAATGTATGTCTGTTTGTCTTTTATGCATGACTACACCATTCATCTGATGGCCATGAAACTTTTGGAAGTTGTTGAGTATACTCAGGCGAAGGTTTATAGCATAATACAAAAAGAAAATTTCAAAAAATTTCCCAAAAAATTCCTGAAATATTTATTTTATTCAATATCGATATATCAAAAAACAATATTGCATCAATCTGGTGAAGAACATCAATACATCCCAAAACATATCGATGTTTGTTGTATACCTATGCGATAACAGTGACTGTGAGTTTGCTTCTAATTCTGTTGCAGAGGATATAGTAATATTTTAATTCAATATTTAACTAACAACTAAAGGATATTGAGGTGAGGTTTTCTTATGAAATACGGTTATTAATAATTTCAAGAATTCTCTTCGGTTCATTGCGTTAAATTAATTAGGATTCAGTGACAAATCGAAGAGAATTTATGTACGAATTCTCTTCAAATCGTCGCTGTTAAATTAATCAGAATTCAGCGACGAATCGAAGAGAATTTATCTACGAATTCTTTTCAATTCTTCGCCGTTAAATTATTTAGGATTCAGCGATTCAATTTTAGAGTTTCCTTGAATTTCCTTTTTTCAGAGATCGCAGTAACGTGGGATGGGTCAGCTAGTTGCTTATAAAATGAATAAATGTCAATAAAAATGAGTCAATCTAATGTCATTTTTGATAAAAAAATCCAAAAATGTCATTGAAAATAATTTTTGACCACACTGAAAGCTACATTCTGCAAAATAATGTGTAAAAGTATGGTTCACCAGTTTGCAACATCAATGATCCAGTTTGCAACACATCCAGAAAAGTAAGAATCTGAGTTTAATTCTCAGTTTTAATGTCATTTTGAGTTTTTCAAAATGCAATTATGGTTAAATCTAAGAACAATACATAGGATAAAAAATATTTGTTAAGAATTAGTTACCCATTGAGAGTTATATAATTATACTCATTTATGTATGTAAGTATATAATTATATGATGATTGAGAAAATGAAAGAATGGCCAAAGTATTTTTCTTGCATTCAGCCCTTAGGTGCCCTTAGCATGGTAATTGGCATATATTTGTATAATGCTAAAAATTGTAATCTATCATTAAACGATTGTTGCCAACTTGATCGCAAAAGTCTGTATAAACATTGGTTCAAAAATGAAGAACAGTACAATCCACAAACTTTATGTTATTATTTATTTAACAAACTAGAACATATATTATAATGTATTCCTCGCTCTTTCCCTTTTCCCTTTAAAACTTCTGGTTCTATAATAAGTTCAACAATGTACTCTTCATTATAACTAAAAATATCATATTTTCTAGATCATTTCTAAACAGGATAATTTTTGTAATATTATGTAGAATGCATAACTTTTACAGTATATTCGTGACTTTCAATTTTCAAAATTTTCCCTAGGTAATAAGAATCTTTATATAATACAACAACCCACATGCCTATTTTGTATTTTGGCTTACTACAGTCTATGGGAGCAGGATCATCTGGCTCTGATTCAGATTCGAGCACCACTGCTTTCCTTTTTCTACCTCGTTTTACTGAAGACTTTGGCTCATTTGCAGTAGCTGCCTTCTGACAGGGACACTCCAATTGTTTCAGCCTATTCAATTCTTTCTGTTTTTCAGCAGCTTCTTGCTCACACAGCTGACTTTGTTCAAGCTCAATCCAAGCTTCTGACAAAATAATCCACAGTCAACCTTGGAACATTTTTTTTTTTTTTTTTTCAGAAATATTGTAAATGAAGATAAAATTACGTCAACAGATTGCAAACTAGTCTGTGCCTCTATACAAACAATTTAAAGATTAATACCCGAGTTATGGGAAATATTGGGATAAAAAAATACTCGCCTTCTGGCTGTGCGATTGAACTTTTCTCAATTGTTGTACTTGGTGTTAAGTTACTTATATTCTCATCATTTGGCTTGAATGATCCACTCAAATTACATTTTGCCTCTGTACGAAGAAAATTGTAAGATTAATATTTTCATAGTTGAGTGAAAAATATGAACTGTGCCTCTAAAATTTTCTCGGGTGTTGTCTGAGGTGTTGAAGTCCATATTATATTCCCATTAGCTGGCTGAAATGACATACTCAAATTTGATTGCACCTCTGTACAAAAAAATTATTGCAAGATTAATATCTCAATTGTACAAAAAATTTAGTTGAAAAAAAATTAGCCTACTCAACTTTTGGCTGTTCTTCTAAAATTTTCTCAGATGTTATATGTGGGGTTGAAGTACATAATATATTCTCATTAGCTGGCTCAAATGACGCACTCAAATTACATGACACTTCTGCAAAAAAAATTTTATGATTAGTATCTTAGTTGTGTGAAAAATTTATAAGAAAAAAAATACTCAAATTCTGGTTGTGCTTCTGAACTTTTCTCCGATGTTGGTTACGAGGTTGAAGTAGATGAAATATTCTCAACCGGGGCTCAGATGACCCACTTAAATTAGTCTGCATCTCTATGAAAAAATTTTGAAAGCAATAGAGTTGAGTTAAGAAAGATTTAAGCTAGTGTTGTAAAAAATATTATTTACTTTTTAGTTGAATCCCACTCATTGTAGGATTAACATTGAAATTTTCGAATGTAGGCATATTATCATAATTTCTAAGTGCATTCTTCAATTCCTCATCAGTTTCAAGTTATATATCTTCCTCTCCAATGACTTCTTCAGCTGTACCTAATTCAGGTAATCCAGTGGCGGTGTATTCGTTTCATTTTCTGTACCATCTATAGCTACTTCATCATAAGGAATTGTCTCCTCCAAATTCAATACAGAGTAAGATGTTTCATCTTCAAGAAAATGTAACCAAACAGTGTACAAACCCGTATACTGTAAATGTCCTTCCCATTGATTTAAATTAGATGTAAGCTTATTATCATAAGTTTCTCTGAAAAATTTTAAAATATTTCGGTCAATTTTATCCTCAGAATGTTGCATAAAAGTTAATTTATCATTTTCTAAAGACTTTTTTTATCACCCACCCCCTCCAATTGATTTAAACATTTTTTGTAGTCGACTGCATTGGCATTGAATAGGTAAATTCCACATTTCCAAAATCCATTTTTTGCAGCTGCCTAAAAGTCATACAAATCTAGAATGTATTGGAGTAGCTTGGGAACTTCTTGCTTTTCTATTTCCCTATCATTTTCTAATCTGAACAAATGGACCTCCTTCCACCATTCTTTAAGAGGTTTGAAATACGATACATCCAGGGGCTGGAGTATATGAGTTGCCTGAGCAACAAAACACACAAGATTAATTTGCTTTTTGTGGCAGAATTCACAGAGTGATCGACTTAAATGTGACGAGTGGCCATCCATAAACATGTTAACTGGAAATGCAGTGCCTTTTTTCAAAAGAAACGGAAATACGTTGGTTAAATACTCGTAAAAAGCCTTTGCAGTCATCCATCCATTGTCTGTACAACCTACAGCCCAATCTGAGGGAGCCGCTTCTTTAAAATTGGCTGGTAAACGTTCATACTCATACAAAACTAATGGAAGTGCCAATTCACCAGATGCATTTACTGTAATACCAACTGTGATATTTTCTTTTTCACAGTGTCGCGACACGTCATATACAGGCTTGCCTTTTTCAGCTATTACGATATCACCACTTGTAGTCAAGTAAAAAAATGTTTCGTTGATATTGAAAATGCGGCTGGGGTGATTTAATACTTCAACATCAGTACCTAATTGCTCTTCTACATCTAAAAACCACTTACATATTCTACTTTCTGTGACTTGTTGTCTTGAAATGCTTAAATTTTCCACTTTTTTCTTAGAAATAATTGAGTGTCTTTCCAAGAAAGAGTCGTACCATTTTCATCCAGGTTGATCTTTTTTGAATGGTAGCTTCTTTTTTTTGGCCTTGGGAAAACTCTCCACAATCTTTTTTGCTGTTCTTTATAGGAAAACCATTCCTGGCACATCCAAGTAACCACTGAACAATCTTGTTTTCACATTCTTCACCTGTACAAATGAGCCATTGTTTATTCTAACAATAATTGATAAACTAGCCTACCCATTCAATACTAATCTATATTGGAACAAACCTACCTAAGACTGCATCTGGGCCATGATAACATAATTTTCCTGGTCATAGACCATGGATTTTACTGGAAATGGTTGATCGTGGAATACCATATAATTTTCCAGCCTCTGTTGGAGTCAGTACACCTTGTTGTACCTCAGATAAGGTCTTTTCCAGCTTATTTGGAGAGTATTTTGAACAAACACCAGGCTAAAATAGAAAAAAAATCTCAATAAAGAACATTTTTCATCTTAAACAATGTGTGTTGCATACTGGGGTTCCATTTTCAATACACTTTGCCATTTGCAACACTCACTTCCGAAGCGTTGCAAACTGAATACTGTAAATTTCTGTGAACCAATATGCAACACTTGTGTTTCAATAAATTAAAACGATAATTTGCATTTTTAATTGTTTAATATCAATTCTAAGAGTACACACCATCTTGGAAAAAAATTTCACGGCAGAATATTCAGAATAATCACGCCAACAGATATCCTTTCTTGAACTAACACTTGCAATTCTAATAAGAAAATCAACACAATTAGAAAAACTGGAATACAACATTCAATTCTCATTTATTATCAGTTCCCAGTCACAGATAAAAAATAGAAGTTAGATTTTTAGGTTCCATATCAACCTCTCTTTCTAATGAAAAAAGCAGAGATAATTTTAACAGATTGGAACCTTATTTTTATCAGTTGAATACAGCCAAATAGGTTAGTATTGCAAACTGGTGCACTCACCCTACCTACATAGTTTACACAGAGATCAAATTTGATTACATTGAAAAATTCATTTATTTTTATTAAATAAATAGACAACTTTAGAATTATGAGTATTATTTATCTATGACTATGAGGTACGTTATATAATAATCTGCAAACTGCAACTGTATTCGATGTTATGCCTGTTATAATGTACAATCCATTAAATGTCGGCTAGTTGGTTTTGAAATGTTTTGAAAGATTAATGAAGTACTGGAATAAGGATACTTTGCACATGTAGTTAGAGAAAAGGGGAGAACAATAAACGCATTCAAACCAGTAGCAGATGAACTTATTTTAACATTAGCAAGAAGTTCACATCTAATTTGCGATAACCAAGAGAACTTGATTTTCACATTTCAAAAAAATTAAAGTAAATGATCAGTAATTTATTAATTTTAATCGGACATTATGATTCATTAATTCTTGATAAGTGATAATAATAAACAACAGTAACAAGAATTATTTTCAAACTTTGCTTAGCAACGCTCGTGGTTGTTCTGGAACTTGAAACAGTTTTTCAACGTTAACACAGAATTTAACACCTTATGGGGATCATCTTATAATGAACCGAGTATAAGTTTGACAATTATTTTTTATTGTACCCGCAAAAAGAACGGCATCATTGACATTTTAATAATGTTCTAAAAACCCCACGAGAAATCCCAATCTCGCAACTTCATAGAACTGCTGTGAAGTCGTCTGCATCAAAGGCCAAAAAGAAGAAATACCTATGTGATTTATAGTGGTACTTTCGCCACCTTGCAGAAGACAAATAATATTACAAAAAGTACTGGAGTACGTTACTTGTGTTTTTGTAATTGAAACGAGAGAACTATGGAAAATCAAATATTTTACCTGGCGCTTTTCCCCAAAAAGAATTTAGCTAAATAAATGAGAATGGGGAGTGGGGCTGTTGCTGGGGTGAAAAAACCAAATTTAGCCCTGGTGGCATGCTAATGTGTCAATCACGGATAAATGTTAGAAGTTGGAAGCCGTATCGAATTACTATTAGAATTGTCAAAAAAAAAGCGAATTTTGAACTTGTGCCTGTAGATGGTGCGTAAAAATGAAACTGAATTTGTCTAGAAGCGATGTCACAAAATCCGGCAACATGTGGAAGATTCGATTTCCAGAGATCGAGAAGAAGGCAGTAAAATCGTGAAGATTTTTCAGTTCCACCGACTGATGGTACCTACCTACCCTAACTTCACTGTTTTCCATATCTATTCCAGTATTCCGGTTGAATCGTGAATCGTCCAAGATTCGTCAGATCGACATCAGTTTCTCCATGTAATGACAAAGTAACGAAAACTTGGCTGTGTTGGTCTTCGGTATAAGTTCATTCGTTTTGTCTGTTGGGAGAAGTTATATTCGTCTTGGTCCGTGAAATATTTCAACTGGAGCGAAGAGCGATGAGCGACGTCGCATCGAAACCGATCGATAGTCTAAAATGACAAAAACGATCCATTCTTCTATCAGTTCATCCATCCGTCCATCCATCCATCCATCCATCCATCCATCGATTGACGGACAAGTTAACGACCACACGAACAATTATACGTTCATCGATCCATCGTACTCGGTACTGTAACTGGCTGAAGAAGAGCATGAGACTGCGATGGTCTGGCGAGGAACAATTCGTCGACGCATTCCGATTATCTTTTTAATATCTACACTGCTCTGCTCTTCTAGCCGAGCATTCTCTTCGGCTCATTTGATTTTCCGTAACTGCGGATTTTCACGTTTCATCCGCAGGCCATGCCATCGAAACCAGTTCTAGCCAGCAAAACGAACCGTCTAAATCACTCGCATTTAGGCGCAGCATTTATCGCTGTAGTCGTGTATAAAAATTTCTGATGTAGGTTCATACCTATCTAAAAGATTATTGTACGTACCTACCTAAGCAATAATTCATTCCGCGGTTACGTTCAGTTCACTTTCGAGCAGAAATTTGTAAAAAACATTTTTTTTTTAAATTCGGGTCATAAATTTGGAAATTTCTAGGTGCCAAGTTGAGATCTGTTTAGCGTATTTATTAAGTGCCCTTGGCCTTTCGATTGAAAGGTTCTTGGTTCGAAACCAGCGGATTCAGGTCCATTAGTACTCGTATTCCTATGCATTTGTGGAAGTTTATGTTGCGGTGGAATGCAAGTCTGAAGAATCACTCCTCCGATCATCAGTAAATCACCAGCCGCTATGCAAAATGGTCAAACCAATGAAATATAACGAAGTTATGAAATAAAAAAAAGAAAACATGAGCATGCGATTAATTTTTTTAAAAACAAACTTCATGCAAATTAAAAAAAAAGAAGGAGCAAAATCTTTACCGGAAGTACCGTCTGGTTGATCCGCGCCAAAATTGGTAGCATACTACAATAAATTTGAATGAATATTTGTTTCAAATTTCGTGGCTATTGGTGCAAAACAAAGAATTTTATAGCCAAAATGAAAACAAAAAACGTTGATACCGGAAGTACCGTCCGGCCAGTCCGCACTAAAATTAATAGGTCTGGTCCTTGGCTCAGTAAAAATGTTCGTACCAAATTTCGTGATTATCGGACAAAAATTGCGACCTGTACCGTGGGAACAAGAAATTGAGTTTTTTTATTTTATATATATATATATATATATGTATATAATATATGAATTTGAGTTATTGATGCCAAAATTTTCTTGAAGTCATGAAAAGAAAAACGTACTCACCCCAGCCCTGGCGGCTAATACCGCACCAAGCCTATTAAGTAGATTTTCTAAAGAAAACCTACTTAAAAAGTTAACCTCAGAAAATTAGGAACGGAAAACATAATATTCGGAAAAAAGTTACGGATGTTCGTTGGTGGGTTGTCGATACATTCATCCTCGCCGAACTGTTTGCATTCGATTTTTCTGTTTGATTCGGCAGTTTCTTTGGTGTGATTTTCCCTAATACCTAAAATTTTTCGGATCCTTCATCAAGGCCGATTATTTTTCTCCAGCACAAGCGACAACGTTTTTCGAAAGCACTTTTTAAACGCCCTTAAAATGCTTCTTCGCGCCAACACTTGGACATTTTTGGGACTCCTCTCTTCAGTTATTCTTCCCCTAGAATCCTAGAGCCGTTATTTGCTCGCTGATTATTCACTCACTGAATGAATGAACTACAGTTGATTTCGTTTCCATCTCATGTTTTGTCTTCATCTTCGTCAGTTTCTCATGTAATTTTGTGCTGTGGACCTCGATATTGAATAGTTTTACCGCCTATATCTGTATCTGTATCTGTATCTGTATCTATATTTCTATATCTATATCTATATCTATACTTATATATAAAAAGAAAAATTTGGAAGTGTATATGTTGATGAATTTTTGTACGTACATTCTTTATAAAGTTATAGAAAGGTTCTAGGCTTAGTTTTATTATTTTATCACTTTGCAAATTTATAAAGGAAAATCGACGAAAGATGAATTAATAGTGATGCATGTACATAAAGTGAACAACGGAAAAACGTTATGTAAACTTATATTATTGCTTCATTTATTGGCTTTCTATTGATTCTTAAATTTACATCATCGAACATGTTTTTTGAGTCGATGAATTCAAATTTAAAGTTAATTTTATCATTATACCCATTCTTTGACCCTCATTGAGCCCAAAAAAGGGAGAATTTTGTGTTTTCAGATTTTGTTATGTAATATGTCCGTGATCGTTTAGCTCAGCCTTATGGACGAAGATCCTAAGCATCTTTTATGCAAAGCTGACACCGCAGGCAGCTAGTTAAATATTTACTTTGTTTTTGTGGGAAACCAACCTTCATTTTCTTGATTTTTATTTTCCCTAATTTTTCCTCGTGTTGATGATTTCAATTTTCCTTAGCTCCCTTTTTCGGCATTTGAGTGGCCCTCTTTGTTTTCTTTTTCAAGAAAGTGTGGCATCGTCTAGTTTCACCCCTGGCAATACGCATTCTACTTATTATAATTTGCTTAATCGGTGCGTAGGCTTTACCATATGAAATGTGAAGAAGGAAATGAAGAACGGAGCAGAACAGGTACAAGTATATGTTTGCGCGTCAAGGTCTTTCACAAACTGGGGTTACGAGTATTGGATGGGTACTTGCAAAGTCAGGGTAAAGGTATCAAGTTCACGGACCAAATTTGCGTTGTTTAGCAGGCAAGGTATTTTGTTATCTCTGTGTTTTTTCAAAGCGAACTTACAAATAGATATAGTTTGTAAACCGCACCATTTTTTCTTTTTCTTTTTCTTTTTCTTTTTCTTTTTTTTTTTTGAACTTATTACACGTTACAAGCAGAGATTGAAGGAAAAGAAAGAGAACGAAAGCGGTAGAAAGGCGGAAAGTGCGAGAGAAAAGGCAAAAGAGAAAAAACGTGTAGTCCACCAAACCATTAAAAAGAATCTGGAATCCTAATTCCCGTTATTTAACCGCCATCTACACGATGATGTTTCGAAGCGTGTGCTTCTCGCCGCTCTTTTTTTTCCCTCTGCTTCATGTCACGAATCCAAAGAAGAGAAAAAGAGAGCGATTGAGTGAGAGAGAGAGAGAGAGAGAGAGAGAGTGAGACAGAAGGTTCTCATTGCCCATCGTGACAATTGAACCGTTTCACGGTAATATGATGATAATAATGCCGATATTAACATTACCGGGAGGTGTGTTTTTTTCTCTCTTTCAGTACCACACACATGTCAGCCCGACGGTTCCGTTTTTTTTCTCCACTCTTTTTCCATTAGTAGTCCAGTCTATATAATCAATTTTTTTTCTTTTTTTGTACCATTTTCTTCGCTATATGCGGGTTTTGTAACTGAAAATAAAACAGAAGAAGAAGAAGAAGAAGAAGAAGGTATAAAAGAAAACAAATTACAATTCGGACTGTAAATTGAAATAACTCATTCAGCGACGATCTAGAAATTCGCTTGTGGCTTCTCCCGAAGAGTTAGTGAAGAATTTTATTCGTCTTAATTAAAAAATAAACGCGAATGAATTGAATTGTTCAGTTTTCGGGAGTGTGCGGCCCGAGTGAACGGAACGATTTAGTCGCATTCGTGGCGTCTTCTGTGATGAATTTTATTGCCAGTGCACTTACTGTTGATATCCGCATACCCTGGAATGTAACTGCAGCCTGCAGTGCTCAGGAAAAGACCTTCGTAACTTATTTGCGAAGGAGCGCTCGTTTTTTTATTTTCTCATTGGAAAACCGAATAAACAGTTGAGGCTCAAAATGCAAAGAGGAGAAAATGGGAATCACTCATCCCATGGTAGACCATTAAAAGAACAATTCGCTTGAGGGCACTATGCCCTGGAATAGAACAAATTCATTTCAAAAATTAATTTTCTGGAAATCACGAATAAACCGTTTAGATTTTCACATTTTCGAATTTTTTTGTAGTTTTATTTAAAGTTGTTTCATTTTATTTTTTTAAAAGGTATACTTTTTAATAAAATTAATATGTAGTGAATTAACCCTAATCCATATCGGTAAATTAATTTTCATCGATATTTTTAAGATAGTACGCCTTGAGCAAAAATGAGTAACACTTTGTTGAAAGTACAATGTTACAGAATTTTCTCTTCAAGTGATGCGAATTGAAGGGATTTATTTTATTTTTGTTTCTAAAGCACCGAAGGCCTGATAAAAATTGGCTAAGAATTATTAATTCTTCATTTACAGTGAATTCGTGCGACTTATAATGTAGTGTGTAGGTACCCATTCCAGGTAAAATACAAATCCAAGTGAGCTAGTGCAGTGGTACGAATGGTAATTTTAGATCTCTTCAGAAGTTAAGATAATTGAATTTGGTATCCTCGAATGTGTGGGTACGTATTAAGTACTGTCTCGTGCGGTTGCATTTTTTACGTAGTTACGTATTACAGTGCGACTTGCGGTTGTGTCAATGCCTTTCAGTTGAGCGCAAGCCGAATGCTGACTCAACTTCGCATTTGTCACGACTCGCCGGCGAAATTGAACATCTTTGACTTTGTGATACTTGAAAATAATTTAGAAATAAGTTTCGGTTAAAGACGAATTTTTAAAAGATAAGCTTCTATTTATTTTTTGTGGCTTTAGCTTCATGCGAAACAAACATTATTTCGTTGCGGAAGGTTGGCTGCAGTATTGGTATATTTTAAAATCACAGTAGTGAGTAGAATAAAAGCTTGTAATAAAAAGGCTTACTAGTTGTATTGGAGCTACCCTATAGTTTTATTTTTCTTTTACGAAATAGAGTGAATATTATGTTTATCTACTGGAGGTAGCGGTGCAACTTATGGAATTGTTCGAGTTTATTGTTACCTATCTATCTAACTTACTTACTGACTTAATTTTGTTTATGTCGAGTGCTCAAATTTCTGTAACGCATCTGTTAATTTTTTCCTGTATTATCTCACGTTGATTTTGCACCCCATTTTGCATCCTTTGGCATATCGCGTCCGTGCAATTTTCCCTTATTCCCCATTATATTAACAACTCTGTCCATGTGGAGTTCAGTTTTCCATCGCAGTTCTTTGAAAGTAAAAAAATAAAAAATGGACTACGTGCGTTTGATTTTGGACACGCATACTTTCTGTCCCGGCTTCATCTCTGGCTACCATTCCATGCTCGAAGTAAGTTTTCAAACATCAGCCGATTAGGCAGTTTTGAGGTTTTGAGATTAAAAATGGAATAAAATTGGAGATACCGGAAGTACCGTCAAGCCTAACTACAATAAAATAAAATTTGTAACATGTTGCAGTATGTTAGAGTAAATATTTCTTTCGAATTTTGTATGCATTGCTTCAAAATTACGCAGTTTAGAGCCGTGTTAAACTGTCAGAAGTGCAACATAATTGGACCAACTGGACATACCTACCATATTGGGCTGATCCATGTCAAACTCATTTTACATCTCATTCCTGTCTCGATAAAAATATCGGTGAAAAATTTTGTGATTATCGGACAAAAGTTGCGACCTGTACCGCATTAACAAAATCTTTACTCATATGGTCATGTGCATAAATACACGATATTAAATTTAGCATCTGGTGTCAAAAGTTTCATTGGGTCATAAAGTGAAAAACGAACTTGGTCCCAATCCCAGATCCTTCCATGACAACAAAATTAAAACATACTTTGAAAAATTGGAGGGTGTATGTTCACCGCGAAAGGGGCGATGTAATACTGTGTATCCACGGGCACAAAAAAAAAAAAAAAACTAGCCATGACTATGACTCTGCACATGAAAAAACTTGTTTATTCAACTGACTTGTTTTCATGCTCTGAAGCTCGTAAAAGAGAGGATTTGAAAAAGAGGGCCAGTGCCTCAACTGGGCATTGGATGAGATTTTTTTGACAAAAATGGCGATAACTCTCAACTATCCTCTCTATCCATCAGACCTTGTTCGTAAAAGTGAAAAAAATTTCAAATGGGAAATAAGCTGTAAAAAACAAACGATGATGTATTAGTGTAGGAAGGATGAGTTTTTGGAGTAGTTCGCGAACTTGACTGTCACACCTCGTACATTTTGAATTAATATGATCCATTTTGCGTATTATTTAGTTATTGTCCTATTAATAGAATCCCTCTAATACGGAATGTGTTGATAATTTTTTTAAAAAAAGAGTACTTACCAGTTCTAAATGGAATTAAGTAACATTTTACGAAAATGGCCAAAACTAGATAATAAAAAAATTTGAAATATTTTACCCGCAAAAGTTGATGGAAAGATTATATAGTTAAGTATGCAATTGTGAGGTAAATGTTTATGAATTAAGAATGACAATAAAAGAGGCTGTAGATTATTAATAAATGGAAAAATTTCGGTTTTATGAAATTTACTGAAATGACCCTCAAACTGCTCTCACTGGTCTTCCTTAGAATGAGTAAAATTTGTCATATTTCAGTCCCTTTCCTGTTGTCTCTCAACCACTTTTTATTTTTAACCTTAACTTTTCTTTTCATTTTTATTATCAAAGAAAAATTCGCTTCCTTCCTGTGAAATATGTTTTATATTTTTACAGGCTTGGCAGATTTTCGAATATTATTTGAGCGTTCGATGTTTCATATAACTGGCAGTATATTAGTCACAATCATGGCCAATAGGTCAACTTGAAATTGTAAATAGATACTTGCTGTACTTTCTTAGAATTTCTGGTTAGTAAGTTGCCCTCTGTTCGGGATTCAGAATTTTCGTGGGTTGTATTTGATTTTGCATTTGGAGTCTAATTGGTTTTAAATATTAATTAGTAACATTTTTCAAACCATCCTGTGGATCTCCAAAATTGGTTTCACAGTTAAATATTTTTTCCTTTCAAATATCATACCCGTTGCCTTAGATTCATGTTTTTCGAGATTATCAGTAAATTATACCTACTTTTAACTTCACTTTCCTTTAGGAAAATTGCAAATTAAAAATCTAATGGTGATATTGCGTATGATGGTTTAGTAATTTTTTTGTGAAAATCTTTGTGAAAAGAACTGTTCAGCAGCTGTAGAAATATTAGTGTTCTCACACTATGCGGAACTCGTTATATAAAGGAGAAAAAAAGTAAGGTTCGTATTGTTCATCCTATTCACCATTGCACGAAGGTAAAACAAAGCAAATATTCGCACTTCCTCAATTCGTTTTTGTTTTTTTCTCGTTGGCCCGAAAATTTCTAAATAAGTGGAACAGTGAAATACGTTTCGAGTAGGCTAAGCACGTAATACAAGACATGTTTAAAAAAAGACTAAGCGACGAACCCCGTTAAAAAGCTAAAATAAAAAAACAAAGAAATAAAGAAAGAAAGAAAAAAATAGGTGCAAATTATGCGTAATTAGCATTGGCGAAAGCGAAGATGATGTAGAGAGCAAAACGATTATTCATTTTGAAAATCTACTAAAAATCAGTAGAGGAGTAGTTTGCTTCCTCCAGTTGACTTGAAAATTCTTCAATGTACTTAGGTTCTGGAAACGTAGTTTTCTTATTCGCCAATTCTTAGAGCTTTGATCTTGATAAACATCAACTGCCTACATTGTAAAAATTAACAATTTGTTATTGTAAAATTGAACATTTTTAATGGAAAAAGGATAAATGAATCGTGGTAACAAAATTTAAACAAGTGTGGGCGTGCAAGCACATTTTGGAAGTAATGTGTCAAAAATTTAAGTCATTTCAATGGAATTTCGCTAATAAAATTGCAGTACAAGGAAGTGTTTTCTTTACCAAAATTTGGAATTGGCACCGTACCTAATTTTTGCGAAAGCAACATTGTTCCGTAAACTCGTTCACATTTTGTCACATTAATTTTTCTCAGAAAACATAATGCGTTATTATTGAGAATGGAATAAAATATTATTCGTAGGTACCCATTAGGACCCTTACGAGGAATCTTGTCTGCCTGAAATTCCGCGAGAAAACACTAAATATTGTAAAATATACATTTTAAAAAAATAAGTAACTCGATAGTTCTGTCTTCTGCTTTCTTTCAAAAGCACTTTCCAAACGCAATGATGAATGTTTGTTATTTTTTGTTTTTGTGTTTTTTGTTGTTTTTTTTCCTCTTTTTATACAATATGAACTGCATATTTTTGAAAAATTCTGTCAGCAACGAGTAAAAAGATACATAGGTACTGTGTACACTTATTAACTTATTTAATTTTCATAATTTTTTTGTTGATTGTCGTTACAAAGTCAAATGATGAAATTTAAAAGACATTTATGTAAACTAGGTTAATTGGGAAAATGTAAACTATATTTTACGTGATTATTCTTTTTCATTCAAGTTCACTGATGCTGGTTTCCCTTAAGTTACCCTCTTGATGATCAAACACAAAAGTACCTAAGCAGGACACCCAAATGAGTTCCTCCTGAGAGTTCGTTTGAAATCTGAAATTTACTTCCTACATTTTGCACGCAGTTTTTCGTTAACGCCCATTATGGGAGGAAAAATATTTCATCGTCTCATAACCAGTAATTTACTCGTCGTTGAAAGAAAAAAACCAAAAAAACCAACATATATGGGTAGTGTTTGGCATGTCGTATTGTTCTATAGAATTTTTAAAGTGAGATGCATTTGACGGAGTTCAATTCACTTGAAGACCAGTTCAAAAAAGTCTTAACTGCAAACCAGTTTTCAAAATTTTATTTTCAAATTACCTCAGATATAAAAGTAAATTTAGTAGCTGGAATTATCCTTCCTAAATTTTTGGATATGCCACTAAATTCTCAGGATAGGTACCTTTGTGTGTCGAAATTCAAATCCCATTGTTTGATAGATACTGAATGGTACTGATGTGGTTGCAGTGAAATAAGTACAAATTTCAATTTGCAACTGAATATGCGAGAAATTTTTGCAGTTCGTGGAAGTTTGTAGAGAGACGACAGCAGTAATAATTTCCCACTTCTTTGCTGTCCGTGACTGAGCAACTTCTTACCCTAAATTAAATGCCTTTTTTTTTTAATTTTAAGAAGAAATCAATTTTTTTCTTAACTTTTATTGTGAATTTTGCAACACTTCGAAACAGACTTCGCAGCTCTCAATTTCAAAAACTCTTCTTTAGGAGAAGAAAACAAATTATTATTCCTTCAGTTTCAAAGGTACCAATTTCAGTTTTATGTTTGTTCGACGAAATGGGTGCGAATCCAGAAATTTATTCATATTCATCACACGTTTAAGTGATTGAAAAACATTCGTCGTTTTACACAATATGCGTCACTCAGGACGATTTTGGATGGTTGTTCAGTATAGGTGAGAGAAGTTACTCATGTAAGTCTCTCATGCCATTTTTAGCTAATTTCTGAAAAAATTTTCAGAATTTTCATTAAAATTAAATGTCTTACCTATATCTTTGTATTTCAAAAACAGAAAAAATTTTAACCGAAAAATTCAAATCTTCAATTTTTTTTTTTGTCTGGCTATTAAATATTCGTGTAGGTATAGTTAACTAGAAGTTGTTTTATTCCGAAGTGCTTGATGAATTTTAGATTTGTGAGGTTTCATTTTTGCCCTCCATGAATAGTTATACTCCCAACTTTGTACATTGAACAATGGTCGTTGTCAGAGACACTCGATTCGCGATTTTATTTTCATTCTCTGCGAAGTTTTTTTTTATTTTCTTTTCTTCTCTTTCGTTTATTATAAACTTACACATTGGTACTCACAGTATGTTTAGTGCTTCAATGTCTTCCAGTCGAAAGAAAAGTAAATTCTTCTGAAACTCTAACAATGACGACCTGCTATTTACGATCGTACGTATGTTTGGCGAGGAAAAGGTTATACGATGCTGTAGAGTTCGCACAGAGAAATTATAGTGGGTACTTGGGTACTGTACTCGGTATATTGATACCTATGTACCCATTGTATTGTCCGCTTTTGCGATGAAATGAATCGTACTCGTCGACTAAATTGCTTATAAAAAAAAAAGAAAAAAAAATATTTCTAATATTTCGTACAATTGTCTCGTTTTGTTGGCCTTATCGATGATGGATGGCATTGTGTTCTTACGAAAACCCCGTTGTAAGCAGAAAAAAATCTGCAAGTTCCATAGCCTTTTTTGGTCGTTTTCCTTTGAGTACGCTTATCACCAGAGTCGAGAATCGTAGACTTCTCCTCCGAAGACAGTTTATGACCAATTTGTAAATAAAATCAATCAAACTATGTAGAATAGATACGCACTCGTGTTAAAATTTTACTCTTTTGTTATGTATAGTTGGATAAACTTCTGGTGCCGAACCAGTCGGAACGTCGTTTCGGAGAATTATTATTCTGTAAGTTACAAATTTAGTCGCTGATTAATATATGACATGAACAAATTTAAAATATTTGATTTCTAAAATCTCGTTTTGAGCCGCAAGTTGGCCAACAGTGGTCGAATAAAAAAAATTATAGGTACCAAATTTGAAGTCAGCCCCTCAAAAACCGTTTACAAATGGCGTACGACAAAAAATCCGAATTTTGAGCCACAGGTAACTAAAACGAGGTCTGATTCAAAAATTATTTAAAAATTGAGATCAGAGCCTCCAAAGACGTAGGGATTGGTGTATACCGCCAAAGAAAATTTTGCACCTAATAAAGAAATAACGTACGATCGTTGTGGAACTCTTTATTAATTTTTCCATTTTCATTAAATTTTAAAGGGGTATTTTTTATAGAAATTGATTTAAATGACGTTAATTTTCACAAATCCTAAGACAATTTTCAAAAAAATAGAAAAAAACGCGCTGGCATAGAAAATTTCTTTTTTCTGTCTAATTCTTTCATTTTTTTTCCCGTTCAATCCATTTTCGTTTAATCCGTTTTTATTGTATCAGTTTTTTGTAATTACCCGTAGTAAAGATGTTTCACTTCGAAAATTTATCCGATAGTTCTGAACACCTCTATTTTGGGCTTCAATATGGCTGTAAAAGATGTCTAATTAATATTTTTTCGCCAAATTCAAATTAATTTAACATCCAACAAAAATAATGTTTAATTCCGCGTGGGAGCTAATTCGATAATATTATTTTAATATTTCCTTGAAGAAATGCTGTATCGTAAACATTAAAACGAACATATGATATGCCTTTCAGTTACCAATTTTTGAGAAATACTCTACATATAGTGAACACTTTTTAACAATAAAATAACCATATTGTAAGCATTTTTCATTCAACTAGTGTGAGAAATATTGTATTGTCTACACACTTATCAACTGCCAATCAGATTTAATGGTTGTTTGGAACAGACTATAGTTCTTAAACTAGCAGCCAGCTGCTGAGCTACATCAGTAGTTGCAATCATAAATAAGTAAGATGTTACCATTTATACAGGAATGTATTAGTTTTGAAGCATGCATCGATGAAGTATCTATGTGATTAGTATTTATTATTCTCACCGAACTCCGAAGACAGAGATCAAAATAAAACTGAAAACTTGAAATAATGCGCTGAAGCTCGACACTTCAGGAACTATTCGAGTTTTATTTTTGCTTATTTGAGGTGCGCTACCCTTAGTTGCTACTAAACTGACTTCCGGTGAATGGATATTAGCTATAAACTAACACCTCAGCTGGATAGAAAGATAATGTGCTAGTGACAGTCAAATTTTCCAACTTTTTCAGCCAGTAGCTCTTATAAAATTGTAAACGGTTCAAACTGTAATAACAGATGTAAGGTTTATTTAACTTCTTTCCAATTTTCTGCGAATTATCATTGTTTTTACGAGTTAGACAAAGTAGGTATTTAAAATAAATTAATATATTTTATAATAACATCAAACACCACATGAAAAAAAAAAAAAAAAAAAAAAAAAAAATCGAAAAAATAATAATTCTCATCGATAATAATTTTTATTATTGATTCGCGGCTGTTTTAAAAAGGCTTTGAGTAAACAAATTTATTGCTGAATTCTCTAACTTCTTCTGGTAGGAACTATCCAAGTAGCTGCTAGCAAACTATACTCTATTGTTAACTGCATTTAAATGCGAATCAAGGTGAATGGAGAATTGTAATTTGTGGAAAGTGCCAAATTCACTGACTCCTCTGCACAGAATATTAAAATTCGATCTTATTTTCCGTTAAATCTTTTCTAATTCACGAATTTTGAAAATTAGAAATCATCACTAGATCTGGAGATGAGACATATCAAACACATTACTTCCTACCTACAGTACGCAGTCGATTAAAAAGAAAAGAATAAAATTCAAACTTTTACCCAGTTTGCTTTCAAATGTTGTATGAAAATTGATTCATGGATGATTTAGGGGATGAAAATTTTAAATTTTCCATTTCACGACAAAAGAAAATCGTTTATACCATTTTCCAATGTTGATGATCTTTTTTTTTTTTTTTTTTTTGTATTGTATATATTGAGTGTATCGCCTAAATTTTTCGTTCATAGTTTTGAGAAAACTACGAAAGGGATAAGACTGAAAGTTCAACGCAAAGAAATTTTTATATAGAACCAAGTCTGAAGGAAGTATGGTGCTTATTGATTCAGTACTTTTTGAGATAACTGGAAAACAAAAAATTTTTTGAAAAACTCTACGGAAGAGATCAGGCTGAAATTTTCACGATACATCATTCTTATGCATATGCAAGTTTGATAGAAATTTGATGCCCATTAGTTCAGCAGTTTGTCGAAAAAACTGGAAAAGAAAGTATTTCTGGTGAAAATTCTGTGTTCACGTTTTTGAAAAAACTACGAAAGGAATAGGGCTAAAATTTTCACGAAAGGTAATCCTTATTAAGGACCAGTTCTGACAGGAGTTTGTCACCTTTCGTTTAGTAGTTTCCGAGAAAAATGTAAAATAAAAATAAAAAATTTCAGAGGAAAAGGAAGTCAACTGTGTTGCTTGAAGTTAGAGATGGGAATTTTAGTTCATTTTTCGGATTTAGTTCATTGAGTTTGCTTTACCAAAGTGAACTAGTTCACTGAACTAGTTCAATTAGTTCAGTAGTTCAGTAAATTTTTCAACTTGATCACTTCAGACTTCAATCCGCTGATTCATGATTGGCTCATATCATTTAAATCAACTAATTTATTATATGATATTATGATCGACTCGTATTCATAAATTCATGCTAGAACTATTGGTTAATTGTTTGACTCACTCATCGACTGCTAGGCTACTTATCGAGTATAGTAGACTGATAAGAACTAAGAACTATCAAAAAAAAAAAAGAACTAATGAACTAGTTCATTTAGAAGTGAACTAAATGATCGATTAGTTCACTTCTAGGATTAGTTCAAAAGAACTAACTCGTGAACGAACTACCCATCACTACTTGAAGTATCATGTTCTTATTTACGGCGCAAGAGGTTACGAGCGTTTTTTCCCCATTGCATTAATTTAGGTTTTATTTTATTTATTTTTTTAATTTTGTTGATGAAAATTGGAATACTGGGTTTTCTGGCGAAGTATTTCTGTGCTAGAGTTTGTTTGAATTAAAAATACAATCCAAGCCAAATTACCCTAAATTAATGGCTTGGTATTTTCCCAAGGTAAAGTGTGGAGGTGGGTCAGTGATTTTTGTTTCGTTTAGGGAGTAGAATATATCCCTGGCGCTCTTGCTATTGGGTATACCTCAGCGCAGAGTTAGGTCAAAGAGTGTCTGTAATAAGAGAATGGTTATTGTAGTAGGTATCTACCTGTGGGAAAATATGACGATATTTTTTTCCTTTTCTAAACTTCCTTCCCCTTCGACACCACTTCGAATTCACCGCTGTCCACACACCTCAGCATAAGTGCAAGAAGTTGCTCATCTCCAGCACAGTTCCACAAATGAGACCAGGCTGCTTCAGAACACCTTCGACAACGATGTGTGCAGACGAGTCGAGTAGCGGTAGTAATTTCCCACTTCTTTGCTGTCCGTTCCACTTTAGTGCCCAGCAAAGGTAAATCATTGACTGCAGCTCATCAGCCTCTTTCTCAGTTCTACCTGCGCGTTCTTTGCCCGTGTGTCGTGACGGTTCTTCCTTCTTTTTTCCTTTTTGTTTTTCGTCTTAGACTTCAATTTTAAGGTGTTTTTTTTTTCTCTCACTTTATTATTTATTTTTCTCATTGATTTATTAATTTTTTCGACTATAGTTTTACCCGACGATACTGTGATAAACATTCGTGATTTATTCAGTTTTGTATACGCGAATAAGTCAGTGCGCTGTGCTGTGTACGAAAAACGAAATTAAATTGGTTTGAACGTGTTCTGTCGTGTCTACAGCAGCAACTCGGTTCATTCTTTATTCAAAGACATGACCTGTTGGCCGTAGTTTTGGTTTCTGAAGACTAATTACTTGTAGTTTTGAGGTGAGTTCATATGAACATTACTCGAACCAGCAGATCACCGCCATACATAACGCTATTCTTCTGTTGAAATTTGTAAAATATGTCTATCTCGTCATTTAGGAAGCTACCTATTCGGTCGAAATAAATAAATTAAATTTACATATTTTTTTTTTTTACTATTATCATTATTAAATTATAAATTAAATTCTGTATCTGCTCGTGAGGAAGTCTGGGTATGGACATCAAACAGTAGCTACCTAATTGTAGTTAGCGCATAAGAGAAGAAAAAATAGGAAATTGCGGTTACTTTCTTTTGTTGCTGCCAGAAGGTGTATGATTGAGAAAAAAACAAAAAAAAAAACAAACGTGTGGTTCGAATCAAAAAGAACGAAAATATAGGGTTTATTGAAGAATTTCCTCTTGAGCTACAGCGTAGATGGGCAAAAATGAGTCGAAATAAAAAATAGTTAATTTCGTTCTCTCAGAAATATACGAATAAATAAAATTAAATTTTAAGAAACACCCCATTTCAAACCATCAAGACAAAATTCAATAGTCGTAAAAAAAAAATTAAAATAAATTTCAAATTAAGGTCTCAAACTACTTGTTTAGCGATAATTTTATTGTATAGCACTTGGAAATTTGATTTATTTGAAAATGTTCCATACCGGGCAAAGAAAGTGTTCCTATCCTTGAAATCAATGTGTAGTTACTGCTGTTAACTCGAAATATGAAAAATGTCGATTTTAGTTACGCAGTTGCGTATTGAACATATACAGGGTGTCTCTGGAGTGATTAGTGAAGGATGAAATTTCAAGGTATACATACTCATCAGGAGTCATGTCTTTGATATGGGAAACAAGTAGCCTAAATGTTAAGTTTTATCCTCGAATGCAACAATAAAATTCGCTTTTGGGTGCCATTATGTTCGTTTTAACGAGAAATAAGAAAACCATCTGGTTCCCTGTCAAACTTCCTGCATAAGATTAACTTTGGTAACTGATTTTATCACTTTAAATTTTTGAAAAATATGGTGGTCCGAGTTGTAACTTCCTTCATAACTGATTGTGGTTCGTTGACGTGAAATAGAAAATTACGTAGATCTGAGTCAAAATTCTACTATCTCTTAAAGGAGCAGGCTTTCAAAACCCATAAAACTATTAAGTTTTAACAATTTATAAAAATAAAAAAAAGAAAAAGAAAAAAGAAAACTGTTACGAAGCTTAAAGTTAGCCGTATGTAGGAAAGTTGAGTGGGAACCAAATGGTTTTCTCACTTCTCGTCGGAACCAATATACATGGGCGTAATTTAACTGAAAATTCAAAATAATTTCTTAAATTTTGATAATTACTTCTTCTATAAATGAGCTCGGTGCGCTAAAATTTTGAAACGTTGATAATTTTTGAAGAGCTCGGGTGCCCTTTTAGAATGAACAAGCAACACAATGGTTGTTAGGACAAAGTTGAAATTTTACCCCAAGTTTACTCAATTCAAAACGAACAATTTCTCCGAATATCCGGGTAAATAATTAAAACATAATAGATTGTTATCAGATATTTTGCTTTCTTATCAAAATAAACCACATCAACCAATCGAAATCGTTTGGGTAACTTTTCACCCACTATTTATCGGGATAAAACTTACCCTACTCGGGTAAAACAACCAAATCCCAGGCAAAACAATCAGTCCATTCTGAACGATTGGAGTGTTTTGGTTGTTATCCGGGTATTCATTCTGAACGCACTCCTGTTTGATAGAATTACAAATTACACCAACTTACATAAGGAAAGCTGTTCTACAAATGTGGTAATGTTATGCGACTTTACACCAAGTTTTACTCGAATATTCGCGGAATAACTCCCCTGGTGTACGCTGCTGTACCATCGAACAGACCTATGACGGGTTTTTCTTGTGCAGTTGGTTGTAGATTGCCAAAGTGAAATAAGCAGCCTTACATTAATCAGCAAGGACCAACAGAAAGAAAACCAACAATTTTTATGGTAAAATTGATGGCTGCTTTGTTCCAAAAAGTGAATAAATACCTTTTTTATTCCCTCCACATCCATATACACACGTCATGTTTTTGAAAATCTCTCGTTGAATGGACTGCCTATAGGCAATAATATATTTTTTTAGTTTGATTACGCGTATCAATCATAATATTCAGTATGTTGGGTCCATCAGACAGTTCTGTTCGACTAATTCGATAAAAGAGGAGTTTTAATGGTCTGTTGAATATTTTACAAAATCAAAAATCGCTGTGAAACGATGAGTTGGTTTGCACGATACCTACTTAATGTTTTCGTTAATTTTGGTTTTGCATTTTCGCGCGCATTCGAAAACATATAACCCAGCAATAGAAACCAGGAACTGGTTGTTTTCAACCACTAAACGAATCGGTTCATTTTCTGACCGCTAGTAACAAGGCCATGGTCAAAACCCGTCTTCTAATGACAAGTGAAATGTAGAATATAAATTTATGTGCCATCGAATACCGTAAGAAATAGCGAAAACATTTCTCCACAAATATTTGTGATATAGGTACTACACTCGATTTTTCTGTGAGTCACCTCTTTTTTTTTTCTTCTTCAAAATGACCGTGGAAGTATTTGCAGGTCTGGATCTCGGTCACATAACTTTGTGTCGGTGACTGTATTAAGAAAATCACATACTGGGAAATGGGTGTGCGGAATTTTTTTTTGTTTTTTTGTTTTTTTTTTTTTTTTTTTGAAATCCGTGGGTGAAAGTATTTTTACATTTGTTAAAAATTGTCTTCTTCCTTTCAAATGATGTTGCTATCGTTCATCGTAAAATACAGATAATTGTTAATTTTTTATCTCTTTAACTTCGTCATTCATTTAATACGGTATATGTTTGAAACTTTCGATTTTCTCTCGTGAAGAAAAATTTTATCAGTTTTTTTATTGACTGTTGTTGAAACATGGGCAGCCATTGTAACCTAACGATAGCAATACTTCAATAACGGTCCTCTTCGAAACAAGTGACATTCTTATCCACTTTTGGCTTTTTTATCTCACTTGCGTGCTGTTTTCATAATCAAAACCCGCGTACCCTATTTTTGTTTCGTTCGTTATAATCTTGAATTGGTACCTATCTGTGTACCTACAATATTTTAACATTTAAGATAACTATATACCTACTCCGTACTGCATTTGCGTAGAGAATTTAGAGAATTGACGTTGAATAATTTAACTATATTTGGCTGTTTTGAAAAATTATGCATCGAGCAGATTGGACGAATGCGTGCCAGAAAATTGCCTTCGGACTTATCCAGTAGCTTTATAGCTTTCAAGAAGCCTGTACCGCCGATTTAATTGTCAACAACCAAACTTTTCTTCTTTTAAGAGAAGATGATTTTTTTAATGCTTTAATTCAGAGTTTCCTAAACTTTTTTAGCTCACAGCCTACCAAACGTAAGTTGTCTGAAGCAGTGGCATCACATCCACTATGTATTTGAAACTCACCCCAATCCTATTTTTCAAAATTAGAAGTTGCCTGGGTAAATTGAATGAAAGGCCTCAGTTTTTTACAGTTCTGCTGGTATTAGTAGTGGATGTTCAATAGAATTCGGACCTATTCAGCCAGTGAAACCATATTTTTTGATTAGATGCTGATAGTTCGTAGCCAGTGGTCGAAAACTATTTATAATTTTGATTACAAATCACATTTAGTGTCATTGATGACGTAACTGAACAACTTTTTAGCTTACAGTTTGAAAAACCCTGCTTTGGGTGACGAAAACAAATTACTATCCATTTAGTTTCAAAGGTACCAATTTCAGTTTTGCATTCTTTCCACGAAATCTGTGCGACTCCAAAAATTCATTCATATTAATCACACGTTGAAGTAACTTAGAAAAACTTTTCGTTTTGATACAATAGGCGTTACTCTGGATGATTTCAGATGGTTGTTCAATATAGGTGAGTGAAGTTACTCTTGTCAGTCTCTCACGCTACTTTTGGATAATTTCCGCTAAAATTGTCAGCATTTTCAATCATCCTATAGGTATGTTTGAATTTCAAAAATATGTAAAATTTTCGCGGAAAAATTCAAATTTCTAGTTTTTCTTTCTTTCTCACTATTAAATATTCGAGTAGGTATAGTTTACTAGAAGTTTTTTTATCATGAAATGTTTGATGAATATTCGATTAGTGCAGTTTCATTTTTGCACTCCATGGATCGTTGTACTCCCAACTTCGCGCATTAAAAGTTTCTATATTTCATGAACCTTGCATACAAACTGAGAAATACTATTGTTCTTTCACTCCTTTGTGTATCCAATCAGGCATACATTTACAAATTAATTGACGTCTATTTATTATTTATTTCTACACTTTTATTGCCGTCACCAGCGTGACGAAATGCGACGTAGTTCTTGTACTAACATCTGGGGGCGCTAAAATCAAGTTTGGTTGTTAACAGTAACCCTTTATCAGATGCTTCTTTTTTCAACTCAAGTTTCTTCTTGATGATCAGCAGTCGCTACTGCATGGTGGTATCGACGTGGCTCTTTAGTTGAGGAAGTTGAACCTGAATCCTCATACTGACAAGTTTTGGTTTTTTTTTCTCACTTCAAATTTTCTTTGCAGTTTTGGACATAGGTCTTTGATTCGTCTTATAAAAGTGTATTTTTAAATAGTATTTTACTCAACTAGTTAGCAAAATGTGTGATTATCACGAGTGGCTAACTAGTTGAGTATGATATTTTTTTCCGCAAATCCACAAAAAATATGTTATTTAATTGATTAAGTTGGTAAATTTCATTCATGAATAGAATTTTAGATATTATTTAATATTATTGAGAAGTGAACTTGATTGTTCGTGTAAGCATCACCATGTAAAATGGACCTTTTTCATTGTGACATTTTGCAGCTTGCATACATGTGAATGGTGCTATAAAAAAATAAACAACAAATGTTGTAGAAACGCCGAAAAAAATATTCAGAAAGACGAAAATAAAATGGTAACAAATTCTTTATTACGTACTCGACATGGTGGATGATAATAACAAAAACGAGAAGAGAAAAAATAAAACGAGCTGAAAAACACAGCCGATAAAAATGTAAGAACGAATGGGAAAAGATTCCTGTATAGTGCGCTAACAGGCAATGGTGAAAAGGGCGAGTTTGGAGAAAAATAATAAAATAATCGTGATTTTACAACAGCCCCCCTCAAACAAAGCCCACATAAAATTACGAACCAAACGTTCTAAAATAACAAAGTAGAAAATTTGCGAATATTACAAAAATAATCAAAGCACATAATATTACATCAAATTCAAACAGGAGACGAAACGATTAAACTTAACATGTCCGAGACTCTTAGTGAATAAGTCAGCGACCTGACTATCCGACGGCACATACGAGAAATGAAAGGACTTATTTAAATATAGCTCTGACACAAAGCGATATTTCACGTCGATGTGTTTGGAGCGTTGACCATTCCAATTTTGATTTTGTATTAATTTAAGACAGCTCAAACTGTCCTCATAAATATGGAAATTTGCTACGTTATTATCGATTACAGGAGATAATTCCAAAATTAATTTCTTAATCCAAATAGCTTCTCTAGAAGCTTCACACAGTGCTATTAATTCACTTTCGGAACTCGACAAAGTGACCAATTGCTGTTTACGACTAAACCAAGAGACGAGATTTCCATAAAAGAAGGCACAACAGCCTGAATAGGATCGCCTGGTCTCAGGGCAATTTGCCCAATCGGCGTCACAATAGACTTCCATTACAGGAGCCAGCTTACTCGAATCAAAAGTTAAGGACAAATCTCGTGTTTGATACAAATATTTAAGGACCCTCATAAGGTATTTGAAATGAATGTCAGATGCTGAATCCTGAAACTGACTGAAAAACAAAATCGCATAGCAAATATCTGGCCGTGACCCTAACATAACATACATTAAGCAACCAACAAGTTCTCTATAAGGCAAACGAGTTACATTACTTTTATCTGAGGTCCTTTCCAAAAATAATTTCTCTTTCAGAGGAGTAAATCTTTTTGCAATTCTACAGATTAAATTTTGCTGATTAATTTTCAAAACTCCTCTTTCATGAAAAACGTACGAACATTCATCCGAGGAACACTGCTTAAATCTCTAAGTTCCACAACTTGGGCGCTTCTTTTAGGCCATATAAAGATCGATTAAGCAGCAACACATTCTTTGAACGATCAACACCAGGAAGTATCCCATCAGGGATCTCAAGATAAATCAAATCATTAACAAAACCATTAAGAAAAACATTGCAAATATCTAACTTGTGTACATGGTACTTAAACTGACTACTCAAAGATAATAAAGTACAAACGATCGACAATTTCGTAACAGGAGAATAAATCTCCTCCAATTTAAAATTTTTATCTTGCTCGAAGCCACGAGCAATGAGGCACGCTTTGAAAACGATGTCATCATTAGCGTCTACTTCAGTGGTAAAAACCCATCTCGTTGATACTGTCCCTACACCAACAGGACGACTAACTAATTTTCAAGTATCATTAATATTTAAGGCTTCAACTTAACACCGAATTGCCTCCATCCAACGATGAGCATCGGGTGACTCACTAGCTTCTTTAAAACTACGGGGATTTTTATAAACAAAACTATTCAGTAAAAAACAGAGACTTGTTACGTTACTCGGCATTTCATCATTTACGTTAAAAGATGGGCTAATCTCATTATTACTATTACTGACAGTGAATGCTCATTAAAAGTTACATCACGAGACAGGTGAATCTTTTTCAGATCTACGTTAAGCAGCCAGTAGCCCCCAGGGGCATACCCGACAAATACCAATTTCTTGGCTTTATCTATAAATTTGTCACCTGAATGTTTATAATTAAAATGATAGGCGTCACATCCAAATACCTTCAACCGATTATATTCAAAATCCTTCCCATACCAACGAGTATGAGGAATAAAGCCCTTGCTCGTAGGGCATCGATTAATGACATATACAGCGCAAGCTAAGGCCTCTGTCCAAGAGATCTTATCGAGCTTACTTTTACAAAGAATTGTGCAACCACGTTTGACAAGGGTACGATTTATTTGTTCGGCTTTGCCATTTTGCTGCGGGCTATTTGCCATAGTAGGCTCTAAGTGAATACCATTTTGATTACAAAAGTTTTGAAAATTATCATTCAAGTATTCGGTGCCTCGATCACACCTTAAGCACATTACATTACGATTAAATCGATTAGATGCCAGAGAGCAATAATCTTTAAATTTAGAAAGTGCCTCTGATTTATTAGTAAGAAAATAATCGTAACAAAAATGAGTGTAATGATAAAGAAAAGTCATAAAGTATCTACGATTATTGTAACTATTAGTGGTGATCATACAAAGATCGGAATGCACCAATTCTAGAGGAAAACGAGTTGCAGTTTCATTAGTTTTAAATGGCTTTCGAGATTGCTTGCCAAAAACACAAGATTCACAGAAACAATTTTTCACAGTTTCTCTAATAGGGAGAAGCCCATTATTTTTCATTAAACTAAGATCACCATAATTAAGATGTGCAAGCCGCTGATGCCAAATTTTGGACTCATTAGTATCATCTGTTAAAGCAAACGTCTCATTACTGCTTTTTGGATTATTATTTACATTATATTTAAATTTTACCGAATAAAGATCTGTCATCACGCATTTTGCTTTAAAAATTACTTGAGGTTTCGAATCATAAAAAGTTTCAGAAATAATAACATCTGCGTGTTCTTTATGGAAAGCAGTAGAAAAACCAGACTTAGCCATACAGCAAATAGAAATTAAATTTACAGGTATATCACCAGAATACCTAACATTTTTAAAAATAATACCAGTACCAGACTCAGTGTTCAAAGACACATTACCAACACCAGTGACAGACAACTTAACATCTTTCTGGGCAATCATAACCAATTCAGGTTCATTCAGTTCAACAAATTGAGAGAATAGCATTTTATTATTAACAATGTGATTAGTGGTGGCAGAATCAAGATAAAACTCTACTTTATTATCAAAAAATTATTGACACCACAATCAGACAATGAAATCAGGACTGAACTTGTCGATAACATACTAAAAGCTTTATCTGCATCAGACGAAGAATCAATTAAATGACAGCTATCTCTATTTTTATCATTATTTCTAGCCTGTTTAGCTCTGCAGTTCCTAGCTTTATGTCCTTCTTCATGACAAAAGTGACATTTTACGTTACTATAATTTTGATCAGACATTCCATGATTATTAGAAAAAGAATTGAAATTATTACTATTTCGGTTAAAACCGCCAGAATTGCCAGAGTTATTAGAATTACTCGAATTATTAAAATTTATAAAATTATTTGAACTGCCACGTTTAAAAGAGCGAGAATTATTAGAGTTATTAAAGTTATTCGGGCGATTATTAAAATTTCGATTGCCTCTGAAATTACCATTATTAAATGGAGGTCTATTACCTCGACGATTAAAATTACCACGACGATTACTAGAAAACCCAGCAGCCATAGTCGTGTCATCAGTTTTCACCTCAACTGTCGGGTGAGCAGAACCATTGACCACCACCGTTCTCAACTGTTTTGCATATTCTTCCAACTTATTCGTAACCAGATCCCATGACAGATCATTCGCAGATTTATTTTCAAGAACCACTCAAATGGGATCAAACTTAGATGGGAAAGTTTTCAGGAGCATCAAGATAAATTGATGAGGAGTAGTGGTATCGCCACAATCTGTCAAATGTCTACAAACAGCATGAAATTTAAGAATATAAGCTCCAACAAGCTCACCAGATTTGTACCGCATGTCAAACAACTCCATTCTCAAATTGACGATTCTCTCATCTGATTCTTTGGTAAACAGCTTTTTCAGTGCATCGTACATCCCAAACGCAGTTTTATGACCCTGGATCACCTCGAGCAGATCATCACAGACATGGGTGCCAATAAGAAACATGGCTTTGAAATTTTTCTGTTCCCAAGCAACCTAGTTACAGCAGGCAAACGATGAACAACATCATCGTAGACCTTTCTTCTTAAACAGAAACATCATTTTTAATCGCCATTTTTCATAATTGTCTTTGTCCAGCTTTTCAATGTTCCACTTAACACCAGATTCCATATTGCCAGAAATACAGACTAAACAGTCAACAAGTCAAACAGACACAATTAATTATGAATTACGAACCAGGCAGGAACCAACCAGCTCAGCAGAAGAACATTGGGAGCTCAAAACAATGGCCGAACAGCAAATCCATTTGATAGATGCCAACTGCACAGCTTATGAAAAAATAATTACCAACATTCGGAGGAAACGAAGAAGGAATAGCTACAGGCAAAAAAAGAAAAACAATAGGGCATATCTGGGCCCATAACCTGTTGTAGAAACGCCGAAAAAAATATTCAGAAAGACGAAAATAAAATGGTAACAAATTCTTTATTACATACTCGACATGGTGGATGATAATTAGTGATGGGTAGTTTGGAAAATAAAATGGTAACAAATTCTTTATTGCATACTCGACATGGTGGATGATAATTAGTGATGGGTAGTTTGTTCACGAGTTAGTTTTTTTGAACTAATCCTAGAAGTGAACTAATCGATCATTTAGTTCACTTCCAAATGAACTAGTTCATTAGTTCTTTTTTTTTTTATAGTTCTTAGTTCATATCAGTCTACTATACTCGATCCGTTGATGGAACTGAAATTGAAGTAAGTAGCAGTCGATGAGTGAGTCAAACAATTAACCAATAGTTCTAGCATGAATTTATGAATACGAGTCGATCATAATATCATATAATAAATTAGTTGATTTAAATGATATGAGCCAATCATGAATCAGCTGATTGAAGTGATCGAGTTGAAAAATCTACTGTAGAGATGTGTCGGTTGACCGAGAACTAATTCATTTGAACTAATCTTTTGAAAGACCTAAATGAACGAGACCGAAAGATGAGGATGAACTAGTTCATTTTGAATTAAAAGATATTATCAAATCAAAGTTATATTGTATAGACCTACAAGCTAGTTCACTTTTATACGTCACAGCATTGTTGTAAATCACTTGATGAGTGGAATTTCTTATCAATCAACAAAAAACGAAACGAAATAGTAAGCGTTTTTGGGGAATGAAAGGGCTTTCTATGTCTGAAAGTAACTACGTATAGAAAATGTATACGAATTGCTCTCCATATGAAATAATACATACTCAAAGGTTTGATTCATACAGCTCATTTCGTTCATTTTGAACTAGTTCACTGAACTAGTTCATTTAAAAGACCGAGACCTGTTGAACTAAATTCCCCAAATGAACTAAAACGCACATCATTAATCTACTGAATTATTGAACTAATTGAACTAATTCACTCTGATAAAGCACACTCAATGAACTAAATTCGAAAACTGAACTAAAATTCCCATCTCTAATGATAATAACAAAAATGAGAAGAGAAAAAATAAAACGAGTTGAAGAACACAGACGATAAAAATGTAAGAACGAAGGGGAAAAGATTCCTGTAGAGTGCGCTAACAGGCAACGGTGAAAAGGGCGAGTTTGAAGACAAATAATAATAAAATAATGTGATTTTACAACAACAAACAATCAAGAAAAACTCATTTCTACACTGTTTCTACACTTGGTGAAAAAATGAAAATCATTTTAGATATTCCAAATTGTTTTGGAAATCTCGTATTTTGCTTATCAAAATCGATTTAATAATAACCTCTTTTTGGTGTATGAGTTGAGAAAAATTCATTTTTACTTGACTTATTTTGTTGACGAATTAAAATACTTACCTACTTTTTTACATCACTCTGCGATCGCCTGAAAATTGTACTTCTTAGTTATGTGATTACTGTGCCTGGAGACTCCAAGAAATAATCTTGGCCCTCTCAAAGAAGAATCAGTTAATCGCTCGTTAAATTCTAGTTTCCCCAATTAAAAATAACCTTCATCAAATTGGAGGCAAGGAATTAGGTTTCTTTTCTTTGAAAACTTTTTAAAATTTTTAGTATTAAATTTTTCAATTTAACATTGCATCTTCTCTCCCTTTCGGATTTCAGTCGGCCTCTGCAATTAATCCGTATATTGCCTATAATGAATTTATACTCAAGTGTCTTTAATCTAGAGTTGATTGAGAAATCAGCCATGTTGCCATTTTCACTGTATTGCAGTCGTCATTCTATCATTAGTAACTTTACCTCCAGATTAATAGTTTAAAAATTCTCGTTGCTGGAATCTTCTGAACTGTTAAAGTTCTACATATCATGAATCAAAATCGTGAATATTAATCATTTTATTACATCGAAATGAGAGCGTGCTTGTTCGGACTGACTACTTCTAACCCTAAAACCCCATTCGAAAAATTATTTATCGTCATCTTTAATGAACTCATAATTAAATTACTATGATTGTGTTGCACGATGTTTTTCTCTTTTTCTCGAAACCAGATTTTAACCTCATAATTTCGACGATGAAATGAGATATCTGCACATCTGAGTTCAAATCGAAGAGAGAACCGGCATACAAGTAACTACAATGCGACGTTGTCGCTCTGTAATTCATCAGCAGACTTTTATGAAAAAACTTTTCTCATCTCAGCCATGCCAATTATTGTATCTTATCATAATTTATTCACGATCTTGATTAACAAAGTCAGATGGAACTTATAAAAATGTTACCTATAGAAAAATAGAATTTGTAGAATTTTTCGTTATGTCGGCGAGTTAAACCAAGAATTAGTTTTATTTTGTAAATTTCTTGCGAAAAAAAAATTCTTTCTTGAAGAATTTTTCAACAATTTTCCAGAATATTTTCTTATTTTAACTTCTTCCAATGTAGTCTGGGCTCAGTGGTAGCCTAGGTATATACTGAGTAACTGAAAACAATTTTTGTTATTTTGATTTTATTTACTTCAAAACCATGGGATCTGTATTTGAGATTTTGTGAATCCACGTACACTTTCAGATTCTCGACTTGGATGTGCAACGGAGGACGATGTAAAGATTTCGTATCAACTCTCTTCAGATGCTAATTAAACTGAAATTTAACTGAACACAACGGTAGCTACCGTTTGTATAAAGCTGTACATACCTACTTGTGTTTCTTCGATGTTATAAATTTAATTATAATGTTTTAGGTGAATCTATTTGCGGTCAGTGGCGCACTCTTAGGGGTGAGGGAGATATTCTATTTCAGGTATAGAGAATGTGCCTGCTCGGGTCTAAGGTTTAAAATGCGCGAACTTCTGAATGCCTTTGGTTTTCTTTTTTTCAGCTCAGTTTTGAGCATTTTCGGGAGGATTCATCCTTGCGATCCCTCGTGCGTGCGTCTCTGTTAACAGTGACGACGCAAATTTTTGTTCATCTTCAAGTCGGTGTTTGGGTGTTATTTGTGTAAGTATGTTAATTGAGTTGAAAACCTGCGGGACATGTCAACGTCTCCTCACATCATTAGAAAGATGTCAATGGCATTCTGATATTTTTGTACCTGCTTGATGAGAAAAACTGATGTTAGTTGCGAGCGTCATATACCTATAATTCGGCCTTTGAAAATTGTAATTTTCTGAATTTGAATGCCTAAATGCGAAAATCATTTTGTACAAAAACAGATTTTCAGTCAAAAAACCACCCCCTAGTATTGATTCTTACTTCAAATTGTTGCTCGTTAAGAGCTATAAAAATCGTGCATAGCTAACAAAAGTGGCGCTTTGTTGGCACTTACGTTCCAATTGAAAGGATTTACAAAACTTGACAAGTCTCAAACGTTCAATTTTCACTGATGAATCACACAAAAAATTATCTCCTAGTGCCTGTCAATCTTGCAATTCGTTATCTACTGTTTTTCTTTTCGAAAATATTGGGTAATGATTGAAGTCGATTTATATTTGGCCTATGGGTAAAATATTGTATGAAGTTAAGCTGAACTATTTTTTTATTTTTTTTTTTATAACTGCTGCACAAAGCCCATTTTTCTTCCGGATTCAACTTGCCAGACTTATGATTGGTATCTGCTCATTTCACCGCTTTGGTGACCTGTTATCTGACAAATTCAAATCATCCTTTCTTTCTTTCTTTCTTTGCTAAATAATCTGTCAGTTTTAATGATGCCTTAGATAAAAATTGTATGCTACGTCCTGCCGATTATTCGTCGATGAACCGCGAACAAAATTAGTATATAATTATTATCCGTTCCGTAGTTCTTCATTCAAAAATGTGGAGAAAAATAACTTTTTTTTTGTTTTCGTGACGTATAAAATTATTTTTCGTCGTTTGAGATATTAAAGAATGGATTCCTGGGCGCTGGTTATTTTCGACTTAGTTGCGTATTATTTTTCAATTTACCTGCTAGAAATTGCATTTCCCATTCTACGATTTCATCAGTTTGACGTTGACGTTGATGTTGTCTTGGTATCGAATTTTTTGAATTTCAATCGCAGATGAAAGAAAGATCTATGTCGACAATATGCGAACACGTTTTTTTGCTTGATGAAAAGTTTGGTAATCTGTGCGGTAATACTTTGAAGTATAACTGTCCCGTTGGCCGTTGTAAAAGACTCCAATTATGCTTATAGTATATATGTCGTGATGAAATCTTGGTTTGAATTTCGTAATGTTTGTTTCATTAGCCTAATCGGGTTATTCGGCGTTCGATTAGATCGTTGTTGATTTGAAAAACTGGACAGCCGAAAAAGAGTTGAAAAAGATGTCAGGTTGTTCCTTGCTCTGACTGATCGATGATGACGTGTACTCGATGGAGACACTACTGGGAGTGATAGAAGGCTCTTCATCCCTCACAGATTTATAATTAGAGGATAGCAACATCAGTTGAAAAATTTCTAAGAACTGTAACCTCGATTCAGAAGCTCCTTAGGCAGGTTCTTCGATGTTTTCTTGGGCAGTACTAATTTGCCTCAATTCATGGTAATACAATTTTCTTCTTTATTTAATCGTTTACCGGCAGATAGGGGCATAAAAACTATTTTTGTTGATGGGGAAGTGCAAGTTGTAAAATCAAGAAACTAAGAAACATAAAAATTCTTTGAGGCAGCAACGTAAATGGGAAAAGGGTTCTGATAATTACAACCCCCTCCAAAGTTGGAATTATTTTAAACAAAAAGTCATCGATGGCGAAATTAAAATAAAACTTCTGGAAGGGTTCAAGGACCTGTTACTTTTTCCTCAAATAAAGACAAGTACGTAAAGTCCTTTATTTCTGGGTTTTCACAGTACATAGTAAGTCCAAAAACTCATTCTCCCTGATTTTCAAAGCTTCATTGCACTGTTGCAGAAATTGTATACTTTGTTAGGAAGAATAACGATGAACAGTCACTTTATAATTAGATTTCTAACATTTCTCAAACATGTCCATAATTACGTATAAAATTTTATTATCAGTATATTGATTGCAAAAATTATAAAAATATCTAACAAACTTCAAAAAATAAAAAAAGGGAAAAAATTATATTTATAAAAAAAATTAGGCTACGCAAAGAAAAATAACTTTCACAATTTCTCCAGAAAAATCTACTGGAATTATTGAAATGGACAACTCGGCGCTTCGTTCTTCTATCATTTATAGGCTTGTATGCTAATTCCATCTAATATCATTACAAAAATTTTTAATTAACGTTGATTGAAATAATTATAGTAGATTTTGCCGGAAAAATTGTCTGTGTTTTTTCCCCTTTTCAGCAAATTATTATTTTTTTAGATTTGTTCGATTATTTTACAGTAAAGTTTTTTATTCAATGCTTTTTCATTTCATATACATTCATGTAGAGTCAATTTTTCTTTGAAACTAACACATATTTAAAGACAGGTAACTCAAAAACTATCTTATAGATCCTAAAAAATAGTATATTTCGCTACAAGAGCACGAAGTGAGTGATCCTGAACAAATTACGATTTACAACACTCGCCTGCGGCTTGTGTTGCAAATTATATGAGTCAAGGTCGCCCATCTTACACTCGAGTTGTAAACACTATTTTTTGCAATACATGCGCATGTGCAGTCAGGGAAAGCGTCTGATGTGTTGGAAAGAGGAACCGAATATTTTCATTGCAGGAGCAAATACTTGTTGTGCTTCCTCTATTGACATTTGCTCCTTATAAATAATTTTTGCTCCCTAGTGGGAAATTTTATGTTTTGAGCTTTGAAAACGAATTCCTAATCGCGCATTTTGCATCATGTATTGCAAAAAAAAAAAAAAAAAAAAAACAATGTGGGACTGGCGGACCGCCCCGAGTTCACCATATCTATCATTCAAATAAAGTTCTTTAAGATCGATGCTAAGGATGATAAATTATGCTGGAACTAACACAAAAAAATATTATCATCTATATATTTACCTATAGATCAAATTGATGACCTTTGTTTTTTGGTAGTCCGTTAAGAATATGGTATTTTTTAATCTTATGGTCACATATGAAATTTAGAAACATGTTACTCACGTAATAATTTTGCAGACATTAATTTGGTTTGTTAACCATTATTTGGGGGGAGTGGAGGTACAAATGATACTCCATACTCCTGTAAACCCTCGTTCCCACGTCATGACGGCAGTACTGTGGAAGGATATGAAAGCAATAATCGGATCGTGTGACTTGCGAAGTAGGCTCATTGATCCTTGGATCTTTCGCTGTGTGCACACGTTGGTCTAACTGTACTTACTGGTTTTTCATGATCGTGTAGTCGACGTATGTGTTACACACCTTCCATTACCGTATCGAAAGGTTTTGTGTTTTTTTTGTTTTTTTTTGTTTTTTTTATTTTTATATATTTTTTATTATCACTTTTTATTCGTGCTATTTTTGCCGTGCAAGTGCAATTACACGCGTGCTCTAGCGAACTGCCTGTCCACGTGGAAAATGTCACGAAAATTATTTGAATCGTTTCAGTCGTACCTTTTGGTACGAAGTAGGCCCAAGTGTCACAAATTATGCGAATATAGTAGTTATTAAACGAGTAGCCTAATCATTTTCCGAGGATCAAGTACACGTTTGCCAGAAGAATTGAAAAACTCGCCAAATTAGAGTTACCTAATTATCTACTATGTTATCTGTTGGGTTTTCACAAGGTTTTATTTTTAAAAGAAACGTCCATTTATCGCGGGTCGCAATTGATTTTCCGAGTGGGGGATAAACTTCACTTATTATTTACCTCATACCTCATCAATTAGGCGTGCAACGTATGCAGTTTCAGGATACTCGTGCGATGCATTGTAAATTTTTATTGTGAGAACGAAATTGTCGCAAATTATGCCTCAAAGTCTGTACTGTGCGAACCCAAAATGGAACCGTACCCAACGAAGTTTGTTTTTTTCAATAAACTTCAACACCTAATTCACAAATATGTGTTTCTCGTTGGTGATGCATTTCTCATTGAAATTAAAAACGAAACTACAATTTTTTTTAATGAGTCAAGATAAGTTCTTTCGAATTTTCGAAAATTCAACCCAGGTTATCCATTGTCATCTAATTGACAATAAAACGTGATACAAATTATTTTTGCGCTTAAGATAGTTCTAATCCGCGGTAAAGATGTATGCCCAGCCAAAAGCTTTTAAGAAATTCCCTCCCGAAAGTATCATAGTATCATTCTACGTTGGTAGTCGGTCTCTTTTTCAGGTTTGACTCACAGACCGTTATAATTAAATTGGTGCACTAATCAGCGGTTTAAAGAGAAATTTTTTGTTGGTTTAACATAATGTTCTCTGCAGCTCCCCTTCAGTGCACCGGCTAACCTGATTATCTGATTTGAAATCAATTTCTACTCAATCAACCTACCGACACCCAACACTGACAATTGCACAGAACAAAAAAAATTATTTTCGAAATAAATCTCGACTGTGCCTCAGGACCTTGTGGTAATATTGACATTGCGAATCACTAACTGTTGGAAAATCATTTTGAATTGAAATCAGTGTTATTCAGTTCTGACTGATATGTTACATTTAAGCCATTTTTATTTATTGTATTCGATACGGTACCTGTTATTGATTCTCACGCAAAATTATTTCCCAGTGATTGGTTCTACCTTCCAAATTTTTCAACAGATTACGACAGATCACAGTTTGTTTCTGAAAAATACAACCTGCGCAACTACTCTGTAGAAGATATCGATAATTTTTTTTTTGATAGACTTGAATTTCTGCATGTGTCTTTTTGATTTAAAAAAAAAGGGTACAAAAAACAGCGCACCGCAAATATGTGTGCGAATTTAGCTTTAATATAGGTGCTATAGACATGAAAACTTGGCCTTTGGCTGTCAAAAACAATTAGGCATCCAATTCTTGAGTTCTGAATTCGAAGGCTTGAGGCCACCTCTTGTACTACTTGTGCTATCAAGATCGAGTGAACGAAACTGTGCTAAAGACATGCTATATAACGAATTATGCTGGCGCCAATGAAAAATGAATTTAATTACCACCCGATTTTCAAATTTAATTCTGGACCCACTCTCTATTTTTCTACCTAAAATTTTTGTAACACTTCAAAAATGTTTCAAAAATGCCAAAAACTTACAGCACTCGTGGCTCCGTTCAAGATTTTTTTAATTTGATTTAAGAAATCCGCCTTATCTGTATGGATATTTGCTTGTAAATCGTAAGTTGTAGTATGGTAAAAAAAAAAAAAAAAAAAAAAAAAAAAAAAAAGGAAAGAAAAGAAAAAAAAGGAACATACTTACCCAGCCTATACCGTTTAATTAAAACAATTTAATTATAAAGTTCAACAAACTTATTACATTTGAACAACAAAAAGAAAGAAGAATGTGAAAAAAGAATAAGAAAAAAAAAACACGTTTATGGAATATGTGGTCGATAGTCTGTAAGAGAATGGAGAGTGGCAGGATGAATAAAAAAAAAAATAAGACGTCGATCAGTTAAAGTCCTTCGATTATAGGTAACAAAAGTAGATGTACCTCAGGCTGTTTAGCCGGTGTAATTATCTTTGATATCGCCGTAGCCGAATATTTTAGGTAATTTCTTCTGTTTCAAAAACTGTTTATTTCAACTTTGATATAGTTTATTTGGAAGCTGGATTCCAAAACTGGACTACAATATTGTCCCTCGTTGACTGGTCGATGTGTCAATTCATCTCCCGTTTTCCGGAAAAAACGGGAAAAAAATGTAATGATCAAATAAATTGTCCGATAAGTCGTCGACTCTTTTCTTCTTATTCCCAACTTTTTTGTTTTTTGTTTTTTTCATTTCACTCCTTGTTCGTAGGTAGGTAGTTAGGTAGGGGGTACCTATATACAGTAATATTGCGATCGAAGAAGAGGAAAAAAACTGAGTCCACTTGGTCACCAATTAAATGTGAGAATTGTTGCCGGACATGGATGATAGCTTGAGGAGTATTTTGTCTGCTTTTCCGCATTCTACGCTTGCCACGCTGATTTTTCAAATCACGAACAATCGTTAGGCTAACGAATTACTCGCTTCTTCGTTTCTTTATTTTTCCTCCTCACCCCCCGTCTCGCCAATTATTTTTCATGCCATTTCAAGTAGGTATGCTGTTGATGACCCTTGGTTCGCTGACAATGATATTTTGAACCAACTTGGCATTTCTTGCGAACAGTTCTGCATTGTTTGCGCATCGGTTCATCATCGTGATGTTGCATACCACCAGTTCGAGAAGTATAAGTTTTCAGAAATGAACGAAGCGAAGAAAACTGCCTCTGGACTCAAAACCGCATCCCCTACAATCGAATAATTGAGAATCCGGACCCACTGAAATGTATGACTGGGTACGAAGAGTATGGGAACCAAAGGTCGCTCATCCGAACAATTCTTTGTATACGCCCCGAGTTTCAAGAAATACAATTTTTCGTTGAGAGAAAAACAAAGAACGAACCGAAGTTTAAAAACTCTTATATTCCGCTTGAATGAGTAAGTTTTCAAAATTTTCTTAAACTTCGCTTCTGCCAAAACCTTGGAGATTAGCTATCAGAAAAACATCCTGAACCTAGAGAATGGAAAATAAAATCAGTAAAGGGTAGAAGAAGTAATATTAGAACCCAAAAATCTCCCAACAGGTATCTAACTAATGAAATTGTGGTATGGATGGTTCAGGATTTAGATTGCGTACAAATAAGTTAATAAAGCCTCTGGATTGAATTAGTGAATGGAAATTATGTGTTGGGAAAAAATAGAAAATTTTGAAGGCCTTCTATTTTTTTTAGGTGAAAACGAGAGATTTTCTCAATCACCTTTGAAAACCACCAGACCTTTCAAGGCTATTTTCTGAAAGAAAAAGAAAAAATTAATTACAAAAAAACATACTGTACAGTATAACTACGAATCATGAAAAAAGTTGGCCACCAAAATCAGTGAGTCTGATGCTCGTATTAGAAGTAATCCGTATGTATACCAAATTTTATGACTACTGGAACTGAATTGAGACACATACTGAATAAATAAGCTGTTATTCCTTCCAACAGCCCGAAGGCATGAACAGTAAACCTATTGAAACAAAATTTGAAAGTTCCGAGTTGGTGTCTTTTTTGTTTTTTAAATGTTGGTGGAAAATTATGCGTTTTAAAGCCAATGTAAATATCTTGTTTACAAAATGAAATAAGTAGAAAAACACAAGATGTGAAAAAATACAATATAACCATAAAAGAAAAAGTAGCACAGTTAGTTGAGCGTTAAGCTATGTTATGAAACCGTTGGCTTGTGTTCTAATACAGAAAGAAAGGGTGGATGATGGGCAAACAATTAACTTTTTAAAACCAATAATGACTTTTTTGGGCTAAAAGAAGAGTTTTTCTCGATCAAGCTTGAAAAATGAATTTTTCAAGGCTATTATCTGAAGGCTTAAGAGAAAAAATCTCACCAAATAGGTAACTAATAACTTGAGAACAAATTAATCAATAGAAACGAAATGGGTTGGTCTGCTTTTTGTATTAGATGTGATGTTTGTACCAAGTTTCGTGACTATTTCACAAGAGTTGCAAATTTTGTTAAATTAACATAAAAAATTAACCTCTCCAACAGTTCCATGACCTGAACCATAACTCCAGTTGAAACAAAATTTGGTAACACATTGGAATAGTTTCAAATCAGTGTCTCTTTCAAATTTGATGACTACTGTTTCAAAATTACGCATTTTAGAGTCAGTAAACTGCATAAAATTCAACATAAAACCCCTTTCGGACGTATCCCAAAACAAATCCGCACCAAAATCAATAGAACTCTTAGTCTCAATACAAATATATGCACCAAATTTCATGAACGTTGAAAAAAATTACAACCTCTACCTTGTTAACAAAATTCTATGCACATGCGCCAACTATCATGCAACAAAATACTTTGTTATATCCACTAAAACAACAAATTCTACACTGTTATCCTACTATACCAGCAAAAATTCAGAGGTGGCACAAGCCAAAGTGCCACAAAGCCATGCTTCGGGGTTTGTTAATGTATGTATACAAAGTGTTGGCGGAGTGGATGTCAGAACTCTTGTTTTTGTTGCAATAGGTTAACTACATGTGTAGATGTTGGAGTAGTTGGATACCCAGCTGCAGTTTTGTTTTCAAATTTATATTCAGAATGTTGTTATTCTATGCGTTATTATAATATATCATTGGAAAAAAGTTGTATAAGAACTATCATATTGCACATGAAAAATGTTGGAAAAAATTCGTTCTGTTAAAAAAGGTTATTAGCACTTTTTGTTTCTATCTCCATTAGTTCTGAAGTTATTTCAATTGGAAAAGCAGAAAATACCAATTTTTCTGAAAAATTCGCACTTCCCCTATTTTCCTCATATTTTCTGATAGCTGCTGCGAGGTATGCAACTACCCTAACGCGTATGTACCTACTTCACCTTCTCTACCACCACTAGGAGTTTTTCCGCCCACTTGGCCAGTAGCAGTACCTAATATATGTATACGTGTACTTATGAACTTCCAAACATAGTGCTAAAATTTTGTTTGACTCATTGAACGAAATACGTACGTATCTTCTCCCCTGGATCATTCCATGAGCACGAAATTGATGAGTATATTTTTGTAGAAAACGTAGTCAAAAATAAATTTTTAATTTCCAATTACTATTTGAAATTAAAAAATTGAAATATTTTGGTATGTAGGTATCCATGGAATAAAATTAAACAGTAGAGCGCATGTAGAGCTTTTTCAGTATTTTTGCCCTCCCTCATTGGAAATGTGATGAATAAATAATTTAAAAAATGATTTTTTTCTTTTTTTTTCTCCATAAAGACTCGATTTTTTATTTTCAAATTTGTACGAACATCGGAACTGAATTAGTTTACTTTCAATAAATTTAAATGAATTTTAATTAACTCCACTTCGAAAATTAGTTAGATTTATGTTTCTGTTTTTAGAATTTCTCTTGAGAATTTTAGGTTCTTGATCAGTTTTAAACAGAATGAATACAACTGATATTTGATTTGTTTCTTATTTATCATTATGAAGAAGATATGTCAGTTCAGGCCTCGAATATTCCCCGCAGCATAAAGGGTTAAATTCTAAAAATTTTTGTTTCATATTCGTACGTCTGCATTTTTCTTAAAACCAGTAAACCCAGTGAATAATCGCTCTTGAGGGTCTTTACGCGTGTTACAAAAAAAAAAAAAATTATCAACTTAATTCCTTCTGGACTGGCACTGGATGGTAATTTTTGGTTACAGTTCCACTTTTTGAGAACGTATTGCATCGGCCTTTTAAGAAACTTCTATCGCTGACATAGATCTCAGCAAAAAAAAACAAAAAAAAAAGAAAAACTAGCGATTCTGAAATGAAGACACATAGCTATATTTACGTTAAGGTATAGGTAGATGTTTAGGCTTACTTACTATCATCCTTGAAAATGAACCACTCGACCCTCGAATTGGCCAAATGAATTATACGCCATCGAATTCTGTGTATAGGAAGAGCAACAACATCTAACGACTTTCATTCGCCGGCCATCTTGTCAGAAAATTGTGGAGAAACGCATTTTCACGTGGGTATTGGTACTCGTCGACCAGCCACGTATAGGTACCTCAATCGTATTCTTATCTCAATTCCTAATGACCTAGATCGCAAGTTGAGCCGCAATTTCGATGCATTTACCATGCAAAATGTACTCGCTGTGCAAGTGACACAAAAACGTGGCAATGTTTCTCTCAAAATTATCTACGTACGCGACTCGCGTTTTTTGTTGTTTTTGTTTTTGTTTTTTTTTTTGTTGTTTTTTATTTTTATTTTTTATTTTTCTTATTTATTGTGGACAGACCACAAAGTAAATTTTATCGTAACAACAATATTAATTCAGTTTCGTAACTTCTATTATTCCTTCTGCGCTTTCTCAGTCTTTCTCCCCTCAATTCCTTCTCCTTTTCCACTCTTCTTCTCTCTCATCGTATTCCACCAATCATTTACCGCATCTTAAAAATTGACATGGGTACTCAATTTGGCTACAGGCTGTTAGCGACTTCTAATTAATTCCGATTGTAAATATATCGAAATGTATCTTCAAGGAAGTTATATTTATGTTGGACACGCATTTTCACCTTCGATGTGTCCACAAGAACTGCTGCTTTTAACCGGGAACTAACTATTTTATTATTTATCATCTTATTTTTGTCGTCGATTCCAGTGGTTACAATATGAGGTCAGTCATTTCCAGTCGACGTCATAAATAGTGACATTAATGAGTAACATTTTATTGTTTTGTCTGAAATAGAATCATAATAAATTAGTGATATGGAAATTTAAATTTACCATTCATCATCTATTCGTTCAAAAATCAAAATACTAAATAACCAGAATCCGTATGTTCCTGTTTACCTTTTCTTCAAAAATATGTCGGAAGGTTTGAATGCGAGGTTATTGACGAGGTTCGCACGCACACCAACATAAAATATTTTTCGTTAAAAAGAACACCTTCTTCAAATTTAATTCATCAGCATCAAATTCGAAGAAAAAAAAATTGCTTGCTCAACTTTTAGAAATATCATTTCATGAAGACGAATAATTCAGAAAAACTTTTGCGCAGCAAGCTTCGCAAGAGAAAGTAGATTTTTTTGTTTGAAAATCACCACTATCATTAACTTCCAATAAAATAATAAATAAAATATTTATATTTTTTGCAAAAAATTACCAATATCACACAAATACGATGCATGCGATAAAATATACTGATTCAGTATCATGTTCTCAAAATATTTTATCAATAAATTTTTAATTTTTCTGTCAAAAATCTTTTTTTTTTTTTTTTTTCATAATGAAAAATTATTTCAAGTTCTTACAAGCACAATTTTAGGAAATAATTCGATGGTTTTCTTTCCTGCAGTGATGAGAATTGTGAATTATATATAATAAAAAAAAAAAAAAAAAACATTTAAATGAGAAAAAAATATCCCATATTACGAAACGAATAGTGCAGTTGTTTACGTTCCAGTTGCAAAAATATTAGCGGAGATTTTAGTGTCCGTGTTCAAATGTAGTGTACTGCAGCGGATGAGAGGTAGGCGAAAATTGCCTTTTGTCTGAGATAGAGTTGGTTTTTGGTTAATACGAGTGGTTTTCTCGATGAAGAGTAGAAAATGAATTTTTCAGGACCATTATCAGAAGAGTAAAAGATAGAAAATCACACTGAATAGCTAATAATTTGGGAACAAACTGACCAATCAAAACCAAAATTGGTAGGTCTGGGTCCTTTTATGGGAGGTACTGTTTGTACCAAATTTTTGGGACTATTGAAACAGGATTGCAACTTTTATTAAGATAACATAAAAAATAAGCACCTCCAACAGCCCCAGGAAATGAACCATAATACCAATAGGAACCACCAAATATCATGTTAGATATACTTCAATACATGTACCAAATTTTTTGATTATAGCTTGAAAATTACTTCTTTTAGAGCCATTAATCTGCTAAAACTGCAACAAAATAACTCCTATCAGACGTACCGTGAGGTCTATCCGCACAAAAATTGGTAGGTGCTGTCTTTAACCTAAAGCACATACGTGCACCAAATTTCAGGCCTATCGATTGAAAATTGCGACCTGTACGCTGTTCAATAAAAAATGCGCATAAACTGACCTACCGGATGGAGTATGCGCCCGACACGAATAAAAAAAATAGGGTTCTTTCTTAGATGGATTCGAATATGTGTTTTAAATTTCGAAACCATCCAATCAAAATTACACCTGGAAATGGACTCAACACAAAAAAATAAATTTTCAAAAATAGTACCAAAATGCTCGGAAAATCCTAAAACTAAAAACGCACCCACTCCCATCCTTGGGTCCGAATACTCGGGCAATTTTAATAAGTAGATTTTTAAAAAAAATCTACTTAAAAACAATCATCACCTATTCCCTTGCAGACAAACTTTAGGCAAGGTGCAACTTAGCTTAACACACGCTGACACTTACAGGTCGTAAATATAGGTGTGAAAATACTTGGGCTGCAAATAAAAAAACCATCGACCATACACTCTGTTGTCAGAGTTGCAAATAGAATGCGCATTTTCAAAACCTGCTGTCGACATTTCATGACAAAACAAGAACAACAACAAAAAACTGTTGTTATAGAATTGGAAGTCCCCCAGGCTTTATGCATGTAAACCAATAAAATATGAGAGAGAAAAAATGGCAAATTCAAATGGGTGGGTATATGCCCGCCTCCAACAGGTCTTTTACATTTGTCTTTGTTAGATGCAGGCACCAGACCCTACGTACTGCTCCGTAGTGAATCCACATTGTACTTGAACAATAATATAATTGTGATTTTTATGCGATGAGAGGAGGACGAGTAGAGTATTTTTGGCATCTAATGCCTCTATAGTATACCTTTCGCAAGTTGTCCTCAGGCCTGTTGGGATAATAATTTATCTTTTATTTTGTGTCGTTCATCTACAACTTTCTGTAGCAAGGAGAGACAAGTTTACTGGTGTTCCCTGCGATCAGCGAGGGTGTGTGCGTGTTCAGCTCACATTTGAGGTCACCGATGACCAGTGTAGCAGTACTGGTGAGAGACCCTATGACACGTATGTCGTGAGAAAATGGATGCGAGCTGCGAGAACAACGTTTCCAGTCACATCGTGCATTCTGCTCCTATCGAATCCCACAATCACGTATAATAGGCGAAACAAAAAATTGTATCGCATTACTCCAATCATTTTAACCCTCCAAGTGTGTGCAATCTAATAATGACATTACCTAATAGCTCCCTGCCTAGTTTTGCCTGTATGAAAACCTACGTTTTCTTCAAGGCGTGACATTTTTTCAATATTTCGACGACCTTAGCTGTGATGCTAAGAATGGGTTGGTTCGGATCAGTTGGATCTTATTTTTCATTTTCATTTGTTGATTCGTTTGCGCTGTAGGCTCAGTTCCCTTTTCAACGTTGGCATTTTTAATAGTACCAGCTTTGTGGAACATACGTGTGGTCAGTATGGATGGTGGCAAATAGCTATTTGCTTCAGCATAATAAAGTAGAATTTTTTTTTTTAGAAATTGGCCCCTTATCGTTCGGATATTTTGAGCCACTAAAACGCATCTTGCGTACTTATGTGATGGAGGCAACGATTACGAGAAAATGAGGACAAATGCGCTTAAAGGTTAATTGGATCACAATACCTTTCCTTTCCATTTCTCGATCGGTGGATTTCGTTTCATTCTCCGTGGTTTGCAGCCAGTGCACTGTCAGTGGCATCTCACCAATTACACAATTTTAGATCAATTTGGTGTTTTAATTTCCCTGCAGCGTCGCTTCTATCGAGACAATCGTTAACTCGTGCACACAGAGTGCTGATATACTGCATTACCAACTGGTTTGCATATGAGGTATAGAGTGTTGCGTGGAGTGGCCGGCATTCTTTATATACCTGCACTGGTCAGCTCTGAAAATGAACCTTGGCTAGCCGGCAGGAATACGATAAGAATGAGCATCAGAAATTGATGCGTCACTTTATTGCCTCTTTTTTTTTCCATGCATTTCTTATGGGCTCCGCTTCGTTTATTTCTTGTAAATGTTATAGGGAAATGCTATTTACTAATTACCTACCTACCTACATAGACAAACACACACACAAAGTGTTGGAATATTTGAATATACGAGCACTAGATTTCTATCGAGAAAATTGACGATCTTTTAATGAATGTGACAAAGGATTCATTCCTTTCAAATGAAGCGGAGTTGCAGAAAGTTGCGAAATATCTTTCGCATTTTGAAAAGTACCTGCGAAAAACTTGAAGGTAGATAATTTACGCGCGTTAAAATACCAGTTCATAACAAAATATAATGGGTGAATGAACACAGGCCAATATAAAGCCTTTTTGAACGGAGATGGTGAAATTGATCAGCAAAAATCTGGACCTGGGGCAGGGTTGCCAAGTTTTTTGTCGACAATCTGATGCATGGCAGTAATGTTACGAGATGGGAATGTTTTCTCTCTCATATTTTATTAGGCCTAAGCCCCCTTTCTATGGGTCAATAAATTTTCCATTTTACTAACTGGAATACCAGTGCGTCTTAGAATCCAGAGAAAAATCAAAAATTTGCGATAAACGTGGAAAAAAGATGGATGATGGCGTGTCGGCGATTTTATTTATGAGTGATTGATTGAAACATGAAGACAGCTTTCTCATCGCTTCGGAAAATATTTTGGATTTTCAGCTCGGCTCGGTGAATGTACTGATAAATGAAGCCTAAGCTTGGACGAACCACTAACAGTACAGTGGGTCGAGAAATAATGACCTGGAGAAAACGGCCGCAAGGAAGTCTGTGTCTCTATGCATAGGCTATCTTAATTTTTATGGTTACAGCAATATATAATATTTAACAGTTTTTCCAAATTATCGGCCCGTTTTCCAGTTTTCCTTCCTGGCTGACATTTTTGGTGCGTAGATATCGAACGAATAGTCCTCAGGCATTTTTGTCCTTCTCCGCAGTCTCGTCGTTCACACCTATCAAAGAATTCAGTTGAAACACCTCAAGTTCTACTCCTCGTCTTATCTACGTTGATAAGAACATTTTATCTTTTCGGTTCACCTTGTTTCTGACTCGAGTAGGACAAATTTTTTCTAAAGATAAGATCGAGTTATAGAAAAATACAATTTTTTTATGATTACCACCGAATTTGCACGATAAGTACCTTTTTAAATGCGCAGAATACCGTTATTTTTGTTGTTGTATTTTTTAAGGATAAATATTAGTCATTGTTGGTGTCAGATTCCACTTGAAAATGCGTTCGAGAGAAAAGTAATCGGTTGGATTTGCTTAATGAAATAGTTTAACTTACGTGGACTTGTCTTCAGTTTACGTGTCAATTAATTAAAAAAAGTCAATGCGCAGCTTGAGTTAAACTTACTCGATGACTGATCAGTGATCAGTATTTACGTTGAACTCCGATGCCCCATGTTCTTTTATGTGTTTTTTTCAAATTAGTATCTGTTTACAACTTCTCTTCCCTTTCCCATGTGATGTTTTTTTTATGATATTCTCCTGGACATGTGCGCTATAAAAAGAGGGTCCATTCCAAAATATTGTACTTCATTAAAATTTTTAATGCAATTTATTTTCATATTTTCATATTTTCATTCGGCATTAAGGCTATTTTCAGTAATCTGACACACATAGGTACCGCTTTTTCGCAGCATTTTGGTGTTTGCAACTCGGACTTTACTTTTTGCGACTGCAACTATTTATTTTTTTTTAGGGCTATCAAACGGTCAAAAGAGAATCTCGCGTACACGTAGGTACCCGATTCCAAATCTACTGAGAACTGAGAACATTTGGAATCGCATAACCCGAGAATCAAGTATCCGTGGCATTGGAAAACCTTAATATTTTTGTACACCGAACTAAATGAAAAGGTTTTTTTTTTGCTCAGCATGGCATTTTTTGAGTAAAATTTCTTGTAAAAAGTTCGTTATTCGTGGTTTTTAGCTAATGACTGGTTCTCAGAATGGGTTCTAGGTCTTAATACCCAGTTCTGAGAACTGATAGAATTGATTCTTCTGGATCTGATCCCAGAACCGGATACTCAGTTTTTTGAATCAATTTTGACAGCACTTCTTTTTTTTTCTTCAATAATGTCCCACTTCTCTTATTTCAGTGTTTGTTTCCATTTCTTCTCTTCTTTACTACCATTTGCCATTGAATTTTTAATTATTTCGTCGCATTTTATTAAATTGCCTGGTGTTCCAGCGATCATCAGATTATGATATGTCGCGTCGTCTCTCTTTTTTTGACTGCTGGCTACATAAAAAACAGTTAGTAATACGTGTTATAGTCTGCTGATGAACGTAGTAGACAGCCCTATATTGAATATCATATTATATTCTCACGTCAATCATTCAAGACTGGAGAGTAGGTATAATCGAGCTGGTTCTGGTTTCTACGTGCACAAACGTCTAGGAGAAGGTTGTATTTTTCGCAGTAGGCTCTATCAGTCTTGCACCTCGTTCATTTTGTGTTGCCCCAGTGGCCATGTTTCATGAGGTCCTACATTACTTTCATGGAATCTGCCTTCCATTTTTATCTTCCAAGTCTCGCTTATCACATCAATGTCGGTTCGATTTTTAAGGTGTGTGGGTGGGTGTGTGTGAGTAGGTGTGTGTGTGTGTGATTGTGTGAGAGATAGAGATTGCTTTTGCCTAAGTAGGTGTATCAAACAAAAGCTACCGATTCGAAATCTGTCGTAATTCTGCGAACGTGTTGCTCGTCTGGGGCGATCTTCGGTTGAAAAGTGAAGTGCAAATAACTGTAAGTCTGACCTCGTCATATCCGGAACACTTCCAAGTATTCCTTGTCGTCATCACGCATTTAATGGCACTTTTTGTCACCCTTTATACATTTCAAAATTTTTTAGATATCGATTTCACGATATCGTGGTCGGATGGTCGTATTGTAATTGATGCAAAATCTGTTTTATGATTCGACTTTTCTTCTCCATTCTTGGTTAAAACCTCTTCTTCTTATTATTTCTCCTCCTCCTCCTCCTCCTCCTCCTCTCCCTTCTTTCATTGCCAACATCGCGTCGTCCGATCGACAGTCGAAACAAAGTTGAGTGAGAAAAACTGAAAAATATAACGTAAAATGAGAAAATCAAAGCACCGAACGAAAGCCAACTACGCGAACACTCATCAGCGTGCATAAAAACGCCATCCAGGCGACAATGTGAGCAAAGTTACGACCATTATTTAATGAATAGAGAGAACCGAGTGAAAGAGAAGAATGAATTAGATTCCAAATTGAAGAATCACCGTGACTAAGTGAATAACGAGTCTTTTTTTTATTCGCCGGTGCTCTGGAAAAGAAAAAAGAAAAAAAGAGGAAAAGGAAATCTCGTCCAGCTGTGAATGACTTCTGGCGAGAGAGGTTGAAATTTTCGACGCTCCTCTCCTGGCAATCCAGCCACCCAAGTGTAACTCTGACTGAACTGCACCCGCAGCAAGTTACCTGCGTGCATCGTGTTTTGCCTTCGGCCTTTGGCCTTCGCTGTTCCTCTTCGACTGTGACGTCAGAAGACGATGCGCATATGTCGATTGTGAATAAGCTCGTGTTTGGAATCCATCGCCTTTCAGTTCGGCTTTCTGCGTTTTTGGTGAAGTTTCTGTTCGGCGAATGTGCGACCAGAGGTAGCCTGTGACGTTCGAAATAACACAAAACTTGACCCAAAAATTAAATTCCCTTCTAACGAACCCGTGCACACGTCCTTCTCAATCGCTACCTTCGGATCGTAATCATATTGCAGACGATGAAAAACGTTTTAAAAAAGCCAGCGAGAATTTCAAAACATCTTTGACCTAACCTTCGACCATACACTAGATAGACTGGCCCTGTACAATGCTTCCCATTGAAGCAATGATAAATACGGAGTGTGACGTCAAATTGTGGCAAGAAGTTGTTTTACCCAGGTTATACTGTTGTTATTTCCAGGTTTTTGAAGTTGATTTTAGCCAGGTTGGAGTTTTTTTTTGTTGAAAAATTGTACATAATCATTTCTTTTTTTTTTTTCTATTAAAAAATTCATTTCAGAAGAAAAAATACTTTTTTTGATTTTTTTTTTTCTTCAAAAAACCTTATGGAATTTAACATGCATTTGCCACATTGTTACGTCATTTATGTGTGCTTCAATTTCCATTGCCATAGCCGGTCTATCTAGTTTATGGTCGAAGGACCTAACGTACTGAATGTGCACTTTGGTGAAAAGAATTCCTAGCTCCAAGCCAGCAAAACCTGGTATTGATGCTATTTACCTGAAAACTGAGCCAAAAAATAAGCTGAAGCTGTCGACAGGTGTGGGATCATATTTGAAATGCCTGCACTCGATACATTGTGGAACCAACGCATCTGACTTCTTCGTGCATTTCACCATTTTTACTATTGACCATGTGGCGGCTACCGCACTACGTCGGCGTATTTATACGCTTCTCTCTCATACACCGTCACTCGGCACCGTGGCCGAGTGAATACGGTGCTGACTTTTGGTGGCGGTGACGATGGAAGTTTAGGTGTTCAGTGGGTATGGGTTCGAATCCCCGTGCCGCCTGAACACCTAAAGACCACATTATGGCTCCCAACTGAGGAGAGTATTGCCGTTTGAATAATTAAGTACACATATTCCACAGCAGCTGCGCCATTGTGAGCCCCATAGCCACGAGTACACGATGTCGAAGCACGTTTCATACCTAAAATTTTATTTACATTTAGGAAAATAACACCAAACCTTTATGTTTAGGCCAAAACAAACTGAAAGCAACTATAAGCTGAGCTGTTTAGCTAATATTCAACAAGACCTATTAGGCAATGTCGTTTACGCCACAATTCTTATCCGTAATCTCACTGGGTGGCTGATACTCATGAAGAGCATTGTCATTGTAGGACAGGCTACAAATTTTTGGTCATAATTGTCTTAAAACAATAGATAGCTACTTGTTTGACATAAATGAAATTGTAGAGGAAGTTTCAGTGAATGAAATAAACCAAAGATCAAGAAATTTGAGTGCCTAAAAGCTGAGAATGTTGTTTTATATAATGTGATGAGTGAACCTGACCTTGAACACAACTAATAATATAACTAAAAAATACCAATTTTATGAATTATTTCATTTTCTTCGTCAATATTCTCGCATTCTAAGACCTCAAACTTCTTAATCTCGAGCTCATTCTATTTTTTGAAGCTTACTCTAAAATTTCAATTTTAAGAACTTTTTTTTAGGGGGCGAGAGACCACAGGCGAAGTATGATCAACCATCTGAGTGGACCAAAAAATTTGAGTTGCGAAGAGTCGATCTTCACTTGCCAGCCAGGGCAGTATGCAGGATTTATCTCGGAGGCGAGGAGAATTCATAAATTAAAGAAGTAATTTCGCGATCGTAGCGAGCCAAAAAATTTTCCGTGTATTTTGTGATATGAATTTCTGATTTTTATACCAATCGTCATTATTTGTCATGAAACTAAAAACCATAATGGTCTCGCTGTGTGAAATTGTGCTGTAAAAAACTCCGAAAGGGGGATTTATCCCCCTTTCGGGCGTCCGTTGCTTGCAAAATCCTATTAGGTTTTGTCTTGATTTTATGTAGAAACAATACAGTGCTTAGACTGTGAATTTATTCTTGTTAAAAGAACTGAACAGATACAGCACAGTAGCTACAGGCCTACTCCAGTCGGTCGTTTTCGAAGGCAGTTTATTTACTCCATTTTTGGCAATCCTCGTACTTTATTTAATTTAAAAATAATATAAAAAATAAATAAATAAATAAATTACAACCCAATATTAAATAACCAGAATTAGAACTTATTAAACGCCTTTTACTAATAAAATTCAAAACACCAAAAAAAATATATTGAACTAAATCTATGAAAAAAATTAATTAAAATGTAACCTACTTGTCATTGGTTAATATGATCGGTGGGTAAGGGAATAGGAATGGTTGTGCCTGCAAATTTAAAAAAAAAAAAAAAGAAAAAGAAAAAACATGCTCTCATATTTTTTCTATGGCCAAAACATCTGCTGCACGTTCGTTTTCACTGATTTTTTGTCGCACCTTTGCCAGTGTGATGTCGACAGGTAGGTACTTGGAAAATTTACGTTTTAACGATGGCACCATTCAGATATTCAGTTGCAGTCATTTTGATCTGTTATCCGTTCATTACGTTCTCAGTACCCATAGTTACGCTACCAATTTCATTTTCCTTTTCTCCAGAAATTTTGGAAAGCGTGGTGTCAGGCACGAAGCCAAAATCAGTCCAGCCGACCTTCCATACTCGCCGAAATCTCGCCAACCACATATATTTTTCATTCGTCGCCATGACGCGAACTCGATGCTACCGCATTTTACGAACATCCGCGCATTTACCGGCGATCCAGGTTAATGGCGCTGTCCATTTCTTTGTCATGGCAGGACAAAATGGACACAACTTCTGTACTAGGTGGCCGTTTATACAGGTATAATTATACCATTCGTGGATCGTCTGTAGCTACCTGTATGTATTTTACGAGTAGGTAGAGAGGCGCTGTGTACGGATAGGCGCAGGGTTTAGCATGCGATACCTTTTTTACACTCTTAAGCCACGTATTCTCTTTCTTGTGGTTTCCGTGAGTGAGTGTGAGGAATTGAGACGGGCAGAGGGTTCGGCGAAGGAGCGGAATGCTAAGAAGGAGAAGCAGAAGCACATCTGAAGAACGACGGCCACGTAGACGCGGGCAGGTAGGTGTACGATTATCGGAAGGAAAAATGTAGGTCAACGTTCGGAGAGAATGTTTACGATAGTCGCATATTATACTGTAGAAAGTGAAGAGGGTGCACACTGCTCGGGTAGACGCATCCATACCATTGTCCATAGCACATGTACCCTCATCACTAAAAATATATTATACTGCTTCGTCAAACACCCACCCACGCCCTCCTCACTGTTCACCTTTTTATTTTATTTGTTTTCTTCTTTGAGGTTATACGAAGTAGGAGTGAGGCAGTGGAGTATGACGTCCTTTTTTCTGCTTCTTTTTTATTGGTATACCGCTACATGTATGAAGTATGGAGTGACTCATTATCAGCGTGCGCGAACTGCGAATAACTAATCATAACGTTCGACAGAGTAGGCTACTTGATTTTTTTTTTTTTTTTTTTTCAAAATAACCCGAGTACATTATTTAGGCGATAGCTGGCCTAGCCTGCCCCATCACCACATTTAAGGCCACGGAAACTGACAATTTTATTTTTGTTTACCAGAATTCTTCCTCGTGACGAATGCTAAATGCTAAATTGGAACTTGAGTCGACTTCGAATGTCGTCTAATCTTCAAATATTTCCCACGAGATTGAGACCCATATTCACAAACGTCACTTTAACTCCCTTCACTTAAATTTCACTTAAAAATGACTTTTGGCACAATTTAGTATTTAAGAGTGTGGTAACATCTTATTTTCACATCGGAACTCTCATAAGAGATACAATTTCCCACATTTTTAAGTACGAAATTGTGCAAAAAACTTTTTTTAAGTGAAATTTAAGGGAAGGAGCTTAAAGTGATGTTTGTGAATATGGGCCAGAGAGTACATAGCCTGATGCCCTCTCGTAAAAGCGGCCCTCTCTAAAATATCTGTGAAACCTTTCCACAATTCAGAACTGCTGTAACTTCATTTATCAAAAATAAATTAATTAAATTGTGAATTATGTGTTTAAAAACTATAAAGGTATAGCCTCTGATATTGTTGTGAATTCCACATCTCACCTTTCAATCTCGCGATCGCTCTCTTACCTTCCTCCAATCATTTTGCGTGCAAGCAAGGATTGGAAATGTTATGGATTGATAGGCTTGTAGTCAAACCGTATGAGTAAATGAATATCAGTCAGAGTTAAGGACTAACTGTGTTCCACGAATATGTTACAATTCGGTGGAAGATCAATGTTATGGTCTTTTCTTCTCTCTGTGGTATTCCAGCTGGTGCCCTCACACGTCATCACAGAAACCAAATGACCCATTGATGATTGAAAACTCACCAAACTAGATCATCAGTATGTTCGCAAAACTTTTTTATGAGAGGGCTCCGTTGGGTTTGGGTAGACTCAGCTTTCCATCCGCCTCTGCCTCGCCTCTGACCCTCTGAAGATTTATTAAAAATTGGAAAAGATGAAAATGTCAAATTTTTGCACGATGAATGTATTTTCTAAATGCGATCTCTCCCTCCATTGATCGATCCTGGCAACGCTACTGAATATATAAAAATATGTTATTTATAGATGAACTGGACTTCTCCTAGAAACAGTATTACCCAAAATGCATGATGATTACCTCCAGTCACAATCGTAAAAGCCCATATAAAACTATCCGATTAAATACACTGTTCAAATAGATTAACATACCAAATTTTATTTAAAAAATACATATCTTAATTACACTAAATAAATGCATTCGTCATAAGTACCATACTACAATAACACTAATTTGAACCAATTTGTTCGAACATTGACTCGCAGGTTGCATCAAAAAAGCAAAATTTGAATAATTATATTACAAGTTTTGATTTTTTGATTTATGATATAAAAATGATTCCATCCGTGTCGCGAATATCTTTTATTGAGTGCGTAATCGAAACAAGCATGCTTTAGTTACCCATCTAACATTGAAAATTATCGGCTGATGCATGTCAACTCTTTCTTACCTACGCAGAATGTTCGAAGGGAGATGTGCGTCATCATTTGCTCAGTAAAAATCTAACTAAGCCCTATAAATCTAAAAAAAAACGACGTTTAGGCTTACGTACTCATTTCACCTTAAGCCGGTCCCACACGATGCGCGTATTTGGCGAATGTTATTTGGCAAATATTCGACCCAAACATTTGCCTCGCTGCTTTGTGGCTCGTACACTACACCATGAATATACAAACTTATTCACGCACATCATGCAGGAGCCATCTGCAAGCATTCAATATGTACAAATATTTGTCATCCCGTTGACTCGCGAATTATTTACCAACAACTGCCGGAACCTAGACGAATGTTCGCCGAATGTTCGGCAATGCCAAACATTCGCATTGGAATTTCTCCCACATGATGCGCGAATGCAGACAAATGCCGAATGTTCGCCGAATACGCGCACCGTGTGGGACCGGCTTTACTGAAATCTTTGGTGCTCGTCAAATCTCGCCTCATCTACCAACTCCATGTAAACAAAGAATACAGGTACTATTAAATATTCGTCCCAGACCTTTTTTTTGATACCTCAAAAACGTTTTTACTCCACTAAAATTTTACTAATTCCTGGATTTTTGCGGGGGCTAAAGTCGAAGCTAAAAGTCCAAACGAAAAGTTAATGACATACGTTGTTGTACTATTTATTTTCAATTTCGATTATGATATTTACATACGTATGTCCCCCCAACTCACGTTCTATTTTATATCCTATCATTTTTGTTGAATTTGAAGTGAACTTTTACGTAAGTACTGCATTACTGCGTTGTACTGGAGTATGCGAAGAAGGCAACGTAATTTTTTCTTCGACGTGCATCCTCCTTTCGACCAGAAAATGCTTCGAAGTGGTTGTCTGCGTGTGGCGCAGCGACGCGGGCGCAATTTTCTGGTACGAACCCATTCTTGCCTCCCCTTCCCCATTTTATTACCATCATTCTTCAGTATTGAAACATTATACCGCAGTTACTTGAATGACAGTTTTCATTTTTCATTTTATTTGCAGGTACGTACAAGGTTGGTATATTATTCCTGATAAGGGCATACAAAAACGGTCGATCAACCCGGATTCAGCGTGCTCAAGAATCTTATTAGCTCCCATTACTGACGAGTGAGTGCAAAGTTTTATTTTTAATTCTTTAAAATAACAGATTCTCTGAAGCCCTTCAATTTTATTCATTCGTAGGCTTCTTGCGACTTTTTCGAATTTAAGATCATTACGAATCGGTAAAACGCCCGCATGCTTTGACTTTTTTGATGGATGTTCATAATGATGATATAATAACAGTCCTCTCTTTCCTGCAGAAAATAGCGCATCCACGATTTTTTCACGTGGCTGATAATATATTCAAAGACAAAAAAATATTTGTCTTAAAAAATACAATTACAAATTTCATAGGATTGTAGTAGGTTAAGAGGTGCGAAAGACGCGTTTTTATAAATTTTTCTGTAAACAGCTGTAAATGTGGAAAATTATAATCAAATGTTTTTAGAAAAAAAAATCGGTCTGAGCGATCATTATTTTTCTGTCCAATATGTTCCGTAAATGCTAAAATAATATTATAGAGAGTACCATAATTCACACAGACCTTTATAAATGTGTCAGAATTATCCATTAACCGGGTGCATTGATACCATAGATATGTAATGGTATATTCTTCGTATAAATGCGCCACTTAATGTTACGACTCACACAGGACTAGGTATATTAATTTCGAAGCCTACATTGCTACGTTTAAAGCTAGCATATGTGGGGTACAGGTACTTTTATTTTCATTTATATTTTCAACGAACTTTTCAAGTTTTCAAGTGCTAACTGAAACTGATAAAGTAAAAGATATTAGATGACTCGCAACCAGCACGGGACCAACCTCACGATGAATTTTATAAAAATTATTATACTAAAAAACTTCAAACTTCTTTTTACTTTGTTCAGTTTGCACATTCTGGAATTCGCTCACAATGGGTCTTCTTGTGTTATTGTGTTGAGAATTACCTTCACATGAAAAATGAATTGGCCTGATATTATTCATAATCAAAATCAATAAAAAATAGGCACTCCCGTACGTAATATTAATTCGTAGATGTGTTTATCAATAAACACTACAGACATATTCATAATCAAATCTCACCAAGTCAAATCTGTAGTGGCTACACTGATTTCACATTATGAAGCTATTGTATCATCTTTTTACTGACAACATCATTCGGTAGTTCGTTATAGCTGTATTATTTATTATTAAGAAAAAAATTATTTATAGTTTGACTCAAATATACGTATGTAAAACAGGTCATGTGACAGTGTTACAGAGGTGGCTTTTATTTATATAACTTTTAAGTTACCTATAACGATAAGATATAAATCCCAAAATTTTTTAACTTCGTATAAAAAATTCTAACACACCAAGTTCCACTGAAAATAAAATATTTAAGTCATTAACTTTTTAAAATTCTTGCGAACCAAGCTTCGTTAGAAAAACAAATTTGCAGAAGTCATAAAAATTTATTGATTTTTGGTGCCATTATGTTTATTTTTGGCGTAAAATTAGCAAATAGCTGCTTTTCAATACGGTGGCAATTTTAATTACAAATTGTGGTGCCGATTAATGTTTCAGTTTATTCATCCTCACATTATTGTGCCAACAAGCTTTGGCAAATTTTAACGATGCGTTTTTTTTTAATCCACTCTCTCTAATCTTCTCGCAAGATTGTATCTGATGCCAGTTTTCGCTTTCATCTCTCAGAATCTCAGATACGGTTCACTCTCAAAACTATTTCTCTACAACTATTACACTCGTTTGGCATAATGTGATTAAATATGACTCGAAATCCGAAAGTCCATAATTGAATAGTTTCCTTCGTTTAATATATCTCTACTGTATGACCACAACCATATGACATCATACGAATACTAGCTGAGCCTATACGAATAATTCGCACAAATAACACTGATAACGGTTGGTCCGTCCATCCATTCTAGCGCCATCAGTCTGGTCACACCTCTACTTTTTCTCGTTAATATTCGCATCCCACCGCCATTTAAAAAAATATTAATGTTAATGGCATTTCCACGTTATTCTCATGTAGGTCTTTCTATTCATACCTATTTCACTTTGACTACATAGTTCTAGTGATGGCGATATTCGAAAATTTTTTACTATCGATGGTATCGACAGTTTTTCGATAGTTTTTAATGAACCAATTTTCTCCTATAAAGCTCGAAAAAGGGTATAAATTTTACCAATTTTTCTAACAAACTCTAAAAATGGTCTAATTTTGTAAAATAAGGCTGAAATGAATGTTCTAACAAAAACTATTGGCAGCGATAGTCCATCGATCTACTGTCCCCCATCACTACATAGTACTGAACCAGTAAAGCTCCATAAAACCAATGCACTTTTTAATATCAAGACATGTCGGCGAAAAAGTAGGTAACCATAAGAATACATCTGATACAGACATCCCTTATATTCAAAAGGATAGCGCACATAACAATAATTGAATAATTGATGGACATTTTGAGTTTATGTCAAGCCAAAGTCAGATTCATGATGAATGATTCCAGTTTGGCATGTATGGTGAATGCAATCCCATACATAGAACTTTCCAATAATGAGAAAATAGAATAGCAGAAAAAGTGAATAAGAATAAAAGAGTGAAGAGAAAAAAATGATAAAAAAGAAAAGAATAAAAGAAAATGGAATAAAACTTGAGAAAACAGACACAAGCTGGGAATATTGTTTTGAATCTGTCTGAACCTTTTCAATGAACCAAACGAAATGTTACCATAGATGATTATTTTTTTTACTTGCCAGTATGTATTGAAATGCTTGTTGAACACCACTTGATCGTGGAAGAAACTGTAAGGAAGATTAAAATTACAGGTTCCAAAATAAATTTAGGAACAAAAAGAAATAGATACTTCTCTATTTTTAACCAATGACAATATGATTCTAGTCTTATATACCCCTACAACCAAAAGATTTTTTCTACTGTTGTCTGCCCTAAGAACATCTTATAACAGTGACATTTACCCAAAAACAAAAAAAAATCCATAAAATTTTAGAATCTAGATAAAAACCATTAAAAATTTGTTGAAGTGCAAAAAGCACGCTCTTGTTCCTGCCAGGGTGGACTGAAATAATTAATGTGGAACACCTTTTAATAGCTGCCAAGTTTTCACCTTTTACTCTCGCATTTAAAAACAATTATCTCTTTCAAAATGTAAACATAAATAAATATTTTGGAAATACCTTCCAGTCGATCTTACTAGAATTGGTAGCATGTTGCAATAAATTATAGTTAATATTTTTTCCAAATTTCTTAGTTATTTGTTCAAAATCAAGCATTTAAGGCAAAAACAATATCCAAAATAGCTGCACCATAAGTACCATCTGGTTGATCCGTGCCAAAATGATTAACATGTTAGAATAGGTCGTAATAAATATTTTTTCTGAATTATGTTTCTATTGTTCCAAAATTAAGAATTTTATAGCCAAAATAAAAACAAAAACAGTGTTACCAGAAATACCATACAGCCAGTACCCACCAAAATTTATAGCAAGTTATAATGGGTATTACTAACTCATCCTCATTTGGTAGCTGTACTCGTCCCTGTCATTTTTAGCCAAAAACCACATGTACCTACTCGTCCCACTGTCAAATAGAGTTTTTATCCCTTCTCACCAACTCCTCCTCAACAACAAAAAGAACTTAATTCACGTAATAAACACCTGATTTAATCAAATATTATTATAACTGATTATTAACAAAAACATGGAAAACATTACCGAACCGAATGATTTTTGTAGGCTGTTTATTTACACAATCTGCAGCTTTTCATTTCGCTGAACTTGAAGTATTCTGATGGGCAATAATATTTTTAGAATATCCTTAGGGTTATGAGTATGATAGCATTCATCTGTTATTATTCTGGAATCACTGTTTTCTAAAATTTTAATTTTTAAAATTATTCAGTTATAGGAAAGTAGGCTACAAATGATCAATCATTTACATGTGAACTCACTGTTTTTAAAGAAACTGAACATTTTCTGTTGACGCACAGCCTCATTGTTTTGCGTGAAGCATATATACTAAAAGCAAGTAATCTATACCAGGTCTTTACCTATTGAAATTGATTGTAAGTTATGTGACAAGAAAGAACATGAAATTGATGCCAGTTAATGTCAGTGAGTGAATGCACCACATATTATATACCTATCTCTATACCTACATATAATATATCTAAATATATATCTATTAGGTAATAAAAGAGTGCATTGACCCACTGAGAAGTGCAACTTCGATACCACTTATATTTATATAGGTGACAAATAATGACGAATATTTTTGTTGATTAATTTTACTTTGAGACGAGTAATGCCACAAAATATTGAGAAAATCTATGGTTTTGTTATAGATTGTAATGAATATTTGTTCCAAATTTCGTAGCTATTGGTTGGAAATTAATTATAGTCAAAACAAAAACGAAAATAGTGATACCGGAAGTACAGCTAATTTATAGCAAAATCAGTAGGTCAGGTTCTTGGTTTAGTATTAACGTTTGTTCCAAATTTCATAACTATCGGACAAAAATTTTGACCTGCTCTGTGATAACAATGAATTGACTTATACATATGGATTAATGAATTTGAGTTTTTGGTCACAAAATTTTCCTTGAGTCACTCCCACTAACACATTTCTTCTTTTCTCTTCTCTCCTTCGCACCCACTTTTGTACTGGCTGGCCTTCTCGTTTCAGTTTTTACCCCTGTAGTGAAATTAAAAATGTGTTGCACATTATGAAAAAAAGCTCAACTCCACAAAATTTTTTCTTATTTTCCCCTCCAAATTGAGCTCTTTATTCGCCAGTGGACTGATGCCTACAATCTTCTCTAAAATGGTATAATTGTTACAATATGATATACAACACGTATATTACATTCTGTATAATGTGTATTTTATAAGTACTTGAAAATATTGAGATGTATTGAATTGTACAAGGGAGTATTAAGAATGAATTAGTCTCGAGAACCAAGGGTATGAGTTTGAATGAAGTTTACTGTGGTGTGGTGGGTGATATTCAATATGACTGGTTAATGGAATCTACGTAATTTAGAGTAAACCAATGAAGTAACATATTTATGATATAAAGTAGATATGGTTATAATTTCAAAAGGAATTGGGAATAGTATAGAATAGTGTATAATATTCATGGAATGAATGACATCATGATGTGTATCATGATAACATTATAGTAGTGAGAATAGGTGATGTCATAAAACAAGTCTTGACAAGTTTTAATGACGTGATCAGAACAGGATATTGGAATAGAAAGTACATTCGAAATAGTTTTGTTAAGATGATAGTTATAATATACTGAAGTAATTTGGAAAGAATATTAATTTATAAAATGATATGGAATTATCATTGGGTACGCTGTTTGTTCCAATTAAACTGTAGCTCGTATAACTAATCAATATTCTGCGTCATCGTAGACATGGCCGGTGTCAACTCGATGATAATGGACAACTCGAACTTGAGCTTTACTGGAAATGAAAAAGGTAAAATGATTCGTCGAAAATTTCCGCAAAACTTGGGACAAGCTCTAATCAAACTTCATCTTAAAATTTGTAAATATCGTTCTTGCATTCGGCCCTACGATAAGTGGGACCATTCGGTCCGAAAATGACCGATGAAGTTTGAAAGTTGAAACGAATCGCCGATGTTTAAGTTTAGCATTGGTCCACGTTTGCCCTGTGCCCTACCCTAACGTTACGTTACGATAAATGAGACGGATTTATTAAGCAGCCCAACACAGGTTGACTTACGCCCGCAAACAGTCTGTCGTCAACAACTTTCTAATCGACCTGGAATTCTTTCGCAGTGAGAAGGCATCACCACCACCACTACCTTTTTCTTATTATTATTGTTGTTGTTGTTGTTCTTCTTCTTCTTGTTCTTCTTCTCCGCCGCAACCGCCGCCGCCGCCGCCGCCGCCGCTAAACCGAATCCATCCAAAACGACGACCTTCCTCGCCGGTCTTTAACCTTAATACCTACGTAGTGCCCAGCTACCCACCTGCGTGCCATTCCTCCATCTGGTGGACTGCATTGCATGGTGGTGTGCCGGCTGAGTCGTGTGCCATCAAACCCACACGCGCGCGCACACCAGCACACCATCGACCATCGCAGAGCATTCAGCATAATTATTATCCTCCGGTGCGTCGTCGGTCAACCACAACACTTCACTCGTTTGTTCCTGGTGTGGTGTATGAACGTAAGAAACGTGCATTCGGCAATTCTATCAGCAATTCTATCTGCAATTCTATCTGCAATTCTATCTGCAATTTTATCTGCAATTCTATCTGCAATTCTATCTGCTACCCGATGAACAATAAAAGACACGCGAGGATGCCGAATCGCAGTTTTTTCCCGTTCAATTTTCAAAAGAGTCATTTGTCCGCATAATGAGCGCTGTAAAAAGTATTATAATACCTACTTATGATTTTTTTGCTTGAACATGACTCGAGTTCTGCTGCTGGACATATGGAAGCAGCAGTCGATCCACCAATTCTTCAGCCGCAGTCACAATGCATCAAAAAAGTGGCGATGTGGAGAAGGTGATTGACTCGTGCAAATATCGCGCTAAACTTTCTTACCTTCTCTCAGGGTAGTTACCTTCATTGTTTGAAAGAAATTCACTCGTTTCTTTGCAGTCAGTACCAAAGCCTTCCGTAAAATAATTATCACAAAACGGGCTAACTGTAGTTGAAATACGATCCGGAAGAAGTGTCGTGATCTTGAACTGCTCTTGCGGCCAAGTTGACTCGGAGTAAAACCTCTCTTTCATCTCACCTTTGAAAATAAAAAACCAACCGTTAGGAATGTAGTAATTTTTTAATTTTTTTATACGTACTGTCCATTAACGTGCCATATTAACTCTTCAATTTTATAACACCTTTTTCAAGTGCCCAGTCAAATTGTACGGAAAATGTCAAAAATAACACTGATTTTACATAATTATAATTTTCTTACGAATATTATTTAACACTTGGACAATAGGTACATAGACCGTTTTCAACTGGATAGGTAGGTAGATAGGTATAATGTTTTCGAAAACGATGATATTTTGAACCGAAAGGGTATTGCAGGTGTCGTTTGTGTTCAAAAAAATACAGTAATTTGTTGAAAGTTTTTGGAATAGTAGGGCATACCTATAAAAACACTTTCAGAAGCACGAGTAGCGTAACCATTTCTATTCAACTGGGTTTTCATTTCTTCTCTCTTTCCTTGTTTCCCGCTTTTCTCGCTCAAATAAAAATAATTTCATAAGACGTATACAGCGATGCACAAAAGTATTAAAACGTCGAATCTACTACCTAATCGTTCGTAATTTCAGTTCATTTTAATCAATTTCAATTTTTTTCTTCATACTGATTTTCAATTCAATATATTAGCATAACTACATATTTTTATTTTTATTTGTAAAATAGGAAAAAATAAGAACTTGAAAAAATATTTAAATTTATAAGTATGCCAAAATTAATCCACCATTTCGTCATTTTTGGTTGGTACAATTCTCCAAATTAAAAATAGACACGAATAAAGTTTACCAAATCCTTTTGACTTTTATAAAATTTTATGCCAAATAAAATGAAAGCGTCTCCATCGTTTTTCTGTTTTTGTTTTTGTTTTTTTATAATAGACTAGTAATCGGTAGGGGGCCAATGGAAATCTACCCCACATCGCTCAGTACGCTAAAGAGTACTTGCAATAGCCCCAAGAAGACCAGACCATTTAAAATCCTGCTCACGCTTGAATTTTATTTACTTCGTCTGAAACAAGAAGCTGGTTACGGCTCTGCATCGCAAGTGTTCATATTTCTTCCATTCAAAATATTGACGCTAAAATCTATTTGAAATTCTATGTTTTCAACAACAAAGGGCTGGCTGAAGAATGATCTTATGTAAAAAACATTATCCCTAATTTAGACTTTTAACGTCTGGAAAATGATAAATTGAGGTAGTTGGCGTAGGTACTTCATCAGTGGAGTAGCTCCTCCGTATTTTTTGACAAAAAATAAAATGAAATAATAATAAATTGCGCCGTTCGAGTAATCGGCAGATTGTTTGCATGGTGTCGGTCATCGCGATGAGCTAAACCAACTTATTTGTTTTTATTTTATGAATCACAAAATTGGCGAAAGCATACGATGACCCATTTTTATTATTGTTTTATTATTTGAATGGTCGGATACGTATGTAAAAGTTCGCGTTTATTAGATGTGATCGAAGACGACAATGTATTGAGAAACACCAAAACGTTTCCTCGTTGCAGCCTGTAGTTCTGTGTTCTTGGTGCTGAAAGTTTTTAACTTGGAAAAATGACGAGGTGATTGCGTATGTGCGAGGCATTGTTTTTGTTAAAAACCACGGAAAAATGACAAGTAAACAAATTATCGGATGGTGTAGCGGACGCGATAATTGAAAACTAAATAAACCTGGCACGGATATTATAATCGTTCGAAATTTCGAATTCTGAATGGAAGACATACGAGTATGCCTACGTAGGTATGACAATGGGTTCAGAACTGGGGCGTGTTCGACTCCCTAGGGGGCTTTCGCTTAGCGTTTCTAACGGGATATCCGGAATCTTTCTCAAGTAGGACAAATTTCTTAACTTTTTCTTTCATCGTGGCTCCGATTCAGAGTTATCGAATATTACGTTTACCACATCTTATATAGTTAAACTTCAGACGATCGTTGCCCCAGAATCTCGTTAATTCGCGTACTCAATCACTCACAATCAGAGAGCAAGTATCTTTTATTCCAAAAAAAAAGCTTCGTCACGTAGGTACTAATGCTAATCATACATTTTTGAGAAACACGCTCTGGTGGCCTATAATTCTTATATATATATAAATATAAGCAATTAATTGACTATAAACTGTCGATCATCGTAATAAATTATTTGAATTACAATTGGTTTGTAATTCGTAGAATGGACTACCTACAGTTTTTGTTGTTTTATTTTTCGCCGAAAACAAAAATATACACTAATTTGAGGTTATAGGTATTCCCGGCTTTCTGTATGCATCGTATGCATCTAAACTCTGATCCATTACCAGTTGTCCAGATTTATGTAGCTTATCGAGTGAAAAATAGGCCCGAGTGTAGGCTACAGTTGTACGCGTATTGTACATATACTCGATGCCTATCTTGGAAACCTAAACGTATGCATTATCACGCACAGCGACTTTCGCATCTACTGCATTCTTGCGATGATGTTACGACGTTGCATTAACGTGCACTTTCTCATGCACGTCACCCAATCCTTGGCCGTATGACGACTTGAGAAGGAAAACAGTCGGAGAGATCTTTCGCTGAATTAGCCACGATTCGGTTCATAAGTACTAATTACTTGCATCTAGGCGTTCTAGCCGTTCTAGGCATTCTAGGCGTTGGGTTCAGCACCTTATCTCATCTTGAGTTTGGCCTCTTGTTGCATCCGAGTAAACTCGCAGCTAATTTTATACTGGGTGACCTTTGATTTCATTTTGTTAAAAATCTGATAACGAAGTGTTTATGTGGTAGGTATCTAAATTAATAATAACTCACTCTGCAGAAATCCCTCGAACAAATGATTATAAAAAAAATTAAAAAAATTACAAGTTATTTCAAGCGATCGTGACTGGCGTACGATGTCGGAACGAAATATTATCTGAAAATCTCGAGTGATTGTTCTAATATCAATGAGAAATCCGGCAATTCGATGAATTATGTCATTATCAATAATCGCCGAATACTTTTAAAAACTACCTATTTAATTAAAGATTGTGTATCAAAATCGTATTGGTAAATCATACCAATATCGCTTGAAATTGATTGCCATGTAAAATGATCATAGATTCAGTAACGTTCTCCTTCAATTTGAATTAACCTTACGTGGGTACCAAACATTCTACTTTTGAATTACTCTTATATGGTTGGGGCGTAATGAAATGACGAATATAAGGTTGTCAATTAATTTCGAGCTCGTGCAGAATTCATAAGATCTTTGACTATGTATTGTAGTAGTGGACCAGTAGAGCTCCATCAGACCAATATACTTATTAATGTCAAGACATGCCGGCGAAAAAGTAGGCAACCCCAGCGTACCTTCTGCGTATTTTCGCCGTTTTGCTTGAGTTCACCAATTTAGAATACATTTGATAAAACATCCCTTAACTTCACGAGGATAGCGTACATAAACGCAGTGCAACGTACGTCAAAAGATACGCAGTGGTTGCCTATTTAGCGCCGACATGCTTAACCAGAAATCATCGTTTTTTACTGGTTCAGTGCCATACATATAGTCAAAGCATGAGACTAATACAAATCACGAGTAAGTACATACCTGGAAAATAATATGCCCGTGCCCATGTATAGGATATAACTTGTACAACTTTCATTTGATAACTATGAATTCTCCAACCTACTGCTGTAATCGTAACATTTTGCTTGTAAAATTACCGTAGGCTTGTAAATTGATGTGAAATTGAAGAATTTGGAGAATTAGTTGAGATTGAATGACGGAAATCTACCAATTTTTTTGAGATCGAACAAAATCAAAGACCCGCCCTTAAATGCTAGAGAGAAAATTTTATAAGCTGAAAGTGAAATGTTGCCTGTTCGAAATAATATCATCGTTCAGATTCCTAATTAATGAGAATTTGATATATTCTTCATTTTTATGGAGATCATTACAAATTATGATAATGATAATGATGATGAATTTTTCAATCAATATGAAAAACTGAATATCATATTGCAAAACCGTGAGTGTGAGAAAAAGTTTTGATAGTTATACGCTGTTTTTGGTGTAGGCACATTTCCTGCTCAAGATTTATTTTATTCTTATGAATTTCTGCATTAGCTAATTATTTTGCAACTTCTTAATGTATTTTTCAAAGAGAATACAACTATTGCATTTGGTGCAATAGCGGGACCTTTGGAAATGCGCCGATCTTGAGTCGTATATCGAAAATTCTTCTTCATACAAAATATATATAGGATATATACATATACCTATAGGTAATTGTATATTTCCACTTTTTACTCATTTTGACAATTTTTCGCTTTTTAGGGTTTTTGCCCGAATCATCATTATTTTCCTGCTTCTTCTTGTTATTTTCTTCCTCATTTTCCTTCAATTAGTTCTATGTTTTGTTTTCCATCTGTAAAACTAGTGATGTGCACTAATCAGTTGGTTTGACTAATCGATTACCTTGATTAATCAACTAATTGATTTTTTTTTAATCAATTTATTTTTGCAAAATCAGTCGATTAATCGAATATCAATCAGGCTTGAGCAAGAATTAAAAAAAATTTTTCATGAAAGAAATAGACGAAATATTTGAGGAAAATCCTTGTTGGTTGTTGTTGAAGAAACATATTCTATTCTACCTCAAAATTAATGCGTGTCGAAAAAATTAAGTTTGCAGGTTGGTGTAAGAAATGATAGAATAGATTACTTGAAATGTTCGATTAATCGAACATTTTTCAATTATTCGCACATCACATGTGAAGCAAAAACCATATTGCAACATCGTTTATTGATGTAGCTTGTTGACCTGTGGCAATGAAACATGGACCATTGTTCGAGGGTTTCAAGGGCTATACGCAATCGTGTTGAAGTTTTTAAAATTCATTCAGTATTTTTAAAAGGAGAAGACAAGGATTCTAAAAGTTATGCAAAAAATAATATTTTTTGGATTGAGGAAATTTTGGCTCTGGAAATTCCCTGTTTGAAAAATCCATGTTACAATAGGGGGAAACTCAGCGAGGACTATGGATTTGTTCCACACCAGTGAATAGTGTATAAAATTTGGAAACTGTAAAACAGTGTGAGACTTCATTATAATTATTTATCAAACTGGAAATAATTGTGAAACATCTACATCTTTGAATGCAGTTTCATGAACATGCATATATAAGCACGATTACAGAATTTTTCTAGGTACGTGATTGGATCAGGTATTATAAACAAAGAAAACCACGAGTGTAGTGCGAAATAAAATCTAGAAAAACTATAGTCTGTTACAAAAAATCAATGCCAAATTTCACACCTAAATTCTAGATGAAAATACCTGTGTTGTGGAGATTCTTATTACATTCGAATAATTAATTCCACATAATTAGTCTTATAAGTATAGTGGGAAAATTAAGATCTTCCATAATCTTCTCAATCAGGAGAAATGTATCCGGAATTACAAATTACAAAAAATGAAATTTTTCTCAAATCCAATTCTGTGAATGTTCTTACTAAGTTTTCCATTCTGGACCCAGGAACATCGGTATCCTAAATCCAATCTGTACGTGTATTCTACTGTGATTACTATGATGGTGTGGAACAAAGTTTAGAAGTTGATTTTGTCCAATCTGGACAGATTACGTAAAAGCAGAAATGAATTTTCAAGTTATTTTCAGATTTTTGTTCTTTTTTTAATGGAGTTGGGTAATACTTCATTTGTTCCACATATGGTCTTACATGCTCATGAGATATACATAGTATTTGAAAGGCAACCCTGGATAACCTCTGATGATTTCGGAAATGTAGGTTTTTGATTACATCAAATTTTGAAAATTTGCGTATTTCCAGGCCCGTTTCATCATATAGATGGGATTTTAAAGACCTAAGATTTGGTCCTTATATTAGTACAACTAAGTATGTGAAATGAATTCATCTACCTTCACTTTCCATTTTGTGGCTACTTAGAGGTTAAGGTCTGCTTTGGTACTGAATTTGAGCCAGATTGGTCAACTTATTGCTGATTTTCAAATGGCAGCCATTACAAAATTTGACAATTTTGGAAAATACACACTTACCGCCATTAATGCGCCAGAAAGATATTATATTCGTTATATGCTCCAAGAATTTTTCGTATTAGAGTTAGTATGTAATTCAACAGGTACTTAGTAATCTTTCAGATTTTAGATAGGTCTCAGCGACGAAACTCATCAAATCACCAGTTTCCTACTTCGACTCTCAATAAACTTCAAAAAGAACATTCTACTGAATTAAGACACCTCACGTCTTTATCTCAGAATGTCTTGATTTTGTTAGTATGCCATGCTGAAAATTCTAATTTTAAATTTTCTCCCAAGAACATTTTTATCCATCTTTTGTTTCATGGCTGTCGTAAGTGTTTGATGAACGTTGGATCTACAACCAAGAGTTACCTATGCGTTTCATGTTTTTTTTTTTTTTTTTTGTTTTTCTTTATTGAATTTAATGAATTTTTGGAAAATCGGTATAGGATATTACAGAATTTGATTTCTCGATTTTTCTGTTATCGGCTACTCAACATCCTACTTGAGTTATCAGGTCATTTTCATTTGTTAAATGTTTTTGTATAATTATTTCCCACATTGCCTTTGTATTTTCATCGTAAATATGTCATTACTCACCTGCCAGATATCTCCAGAGTCTGAATGGGTTAATGTTGAAAAAAAAAATCCTTCGACGTATCACGAATATCAGAGAAAGTTGAAACTTTTTTGATAATTTTTTTTCTTGCCTTTTACTCTCAGCGTGTGAATCAACTAACGATGTTCAATTTATTTTCAAAAAGTGAACGTTCAATTCAATAATAATAATAATAATAATAATAATAATAATAATAATAATAAAAATTAATAATGATAAATTATAACGACAGATATACCTATGACATTCTTTTTACTTTTACTCTGTCACGGCGAACATTCGCCAAAAATTGAAAGTAAGCTTTTCACGCATTCTCGAGTGTGTGTTTTCCTTTTTTCCCCAATTAGCGAATCGGTTTATCCAACGATTATTTTACCTGTCCGAAATCTCCATTGTCAGTACATTAATTTATACGAGACAAAGCGTCGCTTTTTAATTTCATCTTTTGATTGTTGACCCACTTTGCACAATGACCCGAGTTTCGATAAGATACCTGTTGAGAAAAGCGAAGCAAAGTAAAATTCGATTATGAGAATAAAATTTAGTGCACTTGTTAGACGAAGTGCGATTTTTTTCTCACTAAAATCGATATTTTTTGTAGCTCGTCGGTAATAAAACATTAAATTGCTTTATGAAGTGGCGACTCGTCTTGAAGCTCACAAAACACTGAATGCGGCATACAGACATAAATAACGAATAGAAGCATCCCTTGAAATTAAAATCGCAAGTTCTCTTAACAAAATTGCTGAATTATTCAGACCTAACTGATTAAATTACAGTAATATTGATATCAATATTGCGCGGCCATATTCGTTGTAATTAGCTGCCTAAATTTGAAATCTGATCTGTATCTGGAGTAAATCTGGCGCACAGTTTTCAAGTAGGTTTTTTTATTTTCTATGAAAATCTACTAATTAATCTCTAGGGGTGGGGGTAGGTATGCTTTTCGTTTCATCACTCTAGGGAAATTGTAGCATCAAAAAGTCAAATTTGTATTCTTAAATACCTACCTATATTTATTTGTATTTATATAATTATATATATATATATACGAGTTATTACTCGCAGTTTCACTCACATAGTGTCTAATAATTGTTTTAATCACTTTTATTTTTTGAAGACGCAAATGAAACCCCATGAAAAATAAAAAAAACGAAACAGAATAAGAGAGAGAATCATAATTATTTACCTCACCAACCAGTAGATCTCAAACAATGAAAAAAGAGAGAGGGAAAAGTTTTTTTTAATTCTCTTTTACTTCCTCTTTTCGTTCATTTCAAGAAATGTTTTGTCCTTTTTCTGTTTTCACAGAATGTAAAAATTGCGGACTTCGTCTCCAGCGGGGCTAGGACTTCCTTGATAGCTATAAACCTTCCTTGGAATAACAACATTTTTTCTAAAAAATCTTACGTAGATCAGTCGAGAGTTTCAGGAGTAATGGAGTTTCCAACCATTTTTAGCCCTTAGTATTTTATAATATGTAGAGATAAGGATAGAAATATATATATATGTAAAATACGTGTACGTATTTTAGAAATAACTGGCTATTTCACGTCCGTCTTATCATTTCCATAGTACGGCAGAATCGAATGTATCGAGATAATGTAGACGATCAAAACGTTTCTTTCTAGTAATTTTCTGCTAAACTATGTAATATGACAATCTAAGATTTAAGTAATTTTGTAATCGAGTAATGAACTTTTTAATCTTTGTATTTCACTTCTTTTAGGTAAGTTGAAATAAGTTTGATGCTAAGTATGTAAATTATCTGATTCTTAAAATATATTTTCACTTCTTTTAGTGCAATCGAGATATTGTTCATATTTCATTCAAAATTACTTACAAATACAAAGATTAATTCTTTGATCAGCGATGTCGCCAGTTCGATTACAAGTTTTCATGCTTGCTGAGGCTGCTGCTGATGGGAAATCTACTGTTATCAGAATAAAAAGAGTTAGAAAACCAGGGGATGAAATGTGGTACGCTTTTCCTCCTGAATTTCAATCGCTGACTATTCATGCCAAGCTGTTAGCTACGGGTTCAATGAAAGCTGCCAGAGATGCGCTTAAAGCCCGCGGACAGTATCGCACTGTAAATGTTAGCCTGTCTGAGGAGCTAGCAAAATCATATCTGGATGATGACGGTAACTTTGTCTTTTCTGATTATTTTTTGTCATCGGTAGAGACTGGTTCTTCGTCTGTCGCGCCGGTAGTGTCACTGGAGAAACAGGAATCACTAAAAGAAATAATGAAACATTTTCTGGTCGATAAATTAACATCCAAGAATTCAAACGTAGTTGCTTGGGCTGTTAGTTTCGAAAAAGAAGTAGCTCGGTTTTCTCTTGTTGGATCCAGAGTTATTGAGGTTTTTCACCTTTGCTTAGATACGTCAATGAATGACTGGTTCCTGAGTACCCAAAAGAAAATTGGTGTTGATGCTGACTGGGCTCTATGGCACGAGGATCTTATCGCCACATTCGGTGACGTATCTTGGAAACCGATCCGATTTGCTTACAATTTCCGATATTTATCGGGCTCCTTAATAGAATACGTTATAAAAAAAGAAAAATTAATGTTAGATCTAGACCATTTTATCGCTGAAAATGTATTACTGAATTTAATAGTGTTAGGCTTGCCGGCTCATATTCAAGATTCATTGAATCGTAATTCAGTAACTTCGGTAAAATTATTAATTTCTAAATTAAAAAAATATGATGCTGATAACCCTGCTCGTCGTACATCTTCTGAGAATGCAAATTCGACTATGTCAAAAAAAACAAATACGATTGTTCAAAATGTTAATGGTATTACTAATTATAAGAAATTTACTCCTAAAAAAAAAACATGTTCGATTTGTGATAAATTAGGGAAATTTGGTAGAATTCACTCGGAAAATGTCTGCTGGTTTAAGGACTCAAAAAAAAATGAAATTAACAAAGTAAAATCTGTAAATAATTTGGAGATAGAGTCCGAAATCAATAATTCAGATGACTTGCCAAAAAACGAGTAACGGTACCACTGATTCAATTACGTCTTTTAATTAATGATTCTATATTATGTAACAGTATTTATGATTCCGGCTCAAATATTTCATTAATAAACTATAAATTTGCAAGGAAAAATAAAATAAAAATTAACTCTTGCAACAATAATTTTAAAATGGTCAGTGGTACGGCTTCAGTCTTTGGAATCGTAAAAATCAAAGTAAAAATTTTTGATATCGTCAAATTTGTAGATGTTTTTGTGATAAATTCGATTAATTTTGATTATGATTTTTTGATTGGCTTAAATATGATAAAGGATTTTGGGTTACACCAAGACCATGAATTGAATATCTCTCAGATTAACGTAATGGATAATAATAAAAAAATTGATCTCGGAACCGTAGTTCAGTCTGCACCGTTTACAGTAAATTTTAATGAATCTATTAAAATTAATGAATTCGAGGCAAATTTGGATCATTTAAATAATTACCAAAAGAATAAAATAACTTATTTAATTGAAAAACATAAATCTATTTTTGCGAAACACAAATTTGATACGGGTTGTGTACACAACCACGAAGCTTCGGTTAAATTGACTGAGCATAGGTATGTATCTCGCAAGCCGTACAGATGTAATCCTATTGATCAGAAGGAAATTGAATCTCAAATTTCCCAGTTGTTAAACCATGGTCTGATCCAGGAATCTACATCTCCTTTTGCGGCTCCAGTTACGCTGGCATTTAAAAAAGATGAGTTTGGCGTTCGAAAGAAGAACAGATTATGTATCGACTTTACGGCATTAAATAAGCTTATTGTACCTGAAAGTCAACCTTTCCCATTAATAGAAGATTTAATTGTGAAGACTAGGGATTGTGTTTATTTTTCAGCTTTCGATATTAATTCCGCTTTTTGGACTATTCCCTTACGCAAAAAAGATTCTTATAAAACAGCTTTCGTCACACAAAATGGCCATTTTGAGTGGACATGTTTGCCATTTGGCCTTAAAACATCTCCCGCAATTTTTCAAAGGATCCTACAAAATATTATCCGACGTAACGGGTTGGACTATTTTTGTGTAAACTATATTGATGACATTCTAGTTTTTTCAAAAACATTTGAGGAACACTTGGAGCACATTGATAAATTGTTTATGGCCATTAAAAAAGAAGGTTTTAGATTGAAACTATTAAAATGTAATTTTGCCAAAAATAACGTAAAATATTTAGGCCACATAATTAGCAATAACGTAACTAAGCCTGTTTTTGATAATGTGCTCCCTATCAAGAATTTTCCCATTCCTCAAAATAGAAAGAATGTGCGCCAATTTTTAGGGAAGGTTAATTTTTATAAGAAATATATTCCAAAGGCTGCACATATTTTAGAACCGTTACACAATTTATTGAAGAAAAACGTAGATTTTAATTGGTCAACAGACTGCCATAATAGTTTCGAAAAGATAAAAAGTTATTTATGTTCAAGTCCTTGTTTAGCTATTTATGATCCTTTAAAGGAGACAGTTTTATACACTGATGCAAGTTTGGAAGGACTTGGTGCAATCCTGAAACAAAAACAGAAAGACGGAAATTTTCGGCCAGTCGCTTATTTTTCCAAAAAGTTAAATGTTTATCAAAAAAAGAAAAAGGCGATTTTTTTGGAGTGTCTGGCAATTAAAGAGGCCTTAATGTTCTGGCAACATTGGCTTCTTGGAAAGAAATTTGTCGTTTATTCAGATCATAAACCGCTTGAGAATCTGAACGTAAACTCTAAATTTGATAATGAACTTGGTCAGCTTATGTTTTACTTGTCTCAGTTTGATTTTTCAGTAAAGTATTTACCTGGTTCCGAGAATCAGGAGGCCGACTGTTTGTCGCGTAACCCTGTCCTCGAACATTTTGAAACGCATAAAGAACTTAAAATAGTAAATTTTATTCAATTTAATGAAATAGCTATGGACCAAAATAAATTTTCAAGAGACTATTTCCAAAAAAATAACGTAATAAAAAAAAATAATATACTCTTCATGAACATTAGAGGTAAAAATAAAATTTTGATAACAGAAGATTTAGCGACTAAAATAATAAAGATAGTTCATGAAAAATTTGGTCATATTGGTCCTAAGCAGCTTTCGTTCCATCTTATTCCAATTTATTATTGTAAAAATTTTTTCAAACTGATTACCTCTTTCTGTCAGAATTGCGCTATTTGTACTAAAAATAAGTCCAGAGCATCTTTTCGTTATGGTTTTCTATCTCAGTTGGGCCCTGCGACTGAACCATTTCAGATTATGTCAATAGATACAATAGGTGGCTTTAACGGAAATAATACTTCAAAAAAATATTTACACTTATTAGTTGATCATTTCACACGTTTTGCGTACATTTTACCATCAAAAACTCAAAAAGCCACAGATTTTATAAATTTAATACGTAAAATTTTAAGAGAAGGACAGAAAATAGAGACACTTCTGGCGGATCAATACGGCGGAATAAATTCAAAAGAATTTAAAGAATTTCTGGAGTCACACAATATCAAATTAATTTTTACAGCCGTAGACTGTCCTTTCTCCAACGGTCTCAATGAGAGACTAAATCAAACTCTGGTGAATAGAATACGCTGTAAAGTTAACGAAAACAAAATAAATAAAAAAAAGCCTTGGTCAGTTTTAGCAGAAGAATGTGTTCAAGAATATAACGATACTATTCATTCATCAACCTTATTTTCACCAAATTATTTAATGAATAATATTAAAGTAAATTTATGTCCAAAAGATATTCCGATGCCTAACGTAACAAATCTGACCAATGACAGGTTATTAGCATTTGAAAATTCCCAGAGAAGTCATAAATATAATAAGCAAAAATTTGACTCCAAGAGAAAAGATATTTCTTATAGAGTTGGCGATTTAGTCTATGTAAATCATGGTAATCTGTTAAACAAAAATAAACTCGATGAAATAAGAACGGGCCCGTTCAAAATAACTGAAAGTTTGTCAAATGTAATATATCGCGTAGATGCTGGTTATCAGAAGAAAGAGTCAAATTTGTTCCATGTTTCCAAATTACTCCCCTTTGTTTCGTAATTTTCTCAGGTATGGGGATGTAAAATACGTGTACGTATTTTAGAAATAACTGGCTATTTCACGTCCGTCTTATCATTTCCATAGTACGGCAGAATCGAATGTATCGAGATAATGTAGACGATCAAAACGTTTCTTTCTAGTAATTTTCTGCTAAACTATGTAATATGACAATCTAAGATTTAAGTAATTTTGTAATCGAGTAATGAACTTTTTAATCTTTGTATTTCACTTCTTTTAGGTAAGTTGAAATAAGTTTGATGCTAAGTATGTAAATTATCTGATTCTTAAAATATATTTTCACTTCTTTTAGTGCAATCGAGATATTGTTCATATTTCATTCAAAATTACTTACATATATATATATATAAAAGACATTTTCTTGTTACTGCGATATTTAACAGGTCACAATTTTTCAGGTTTTTGCACGAAGTGCCGCAAAACTTTATTACAATCTTCAATCCCCAAGTTTTTTATTTTTCTTCTCCATCCAGTTCTCTATTGTTTTTCAACTGAAAATAAAATTTATTCATTATTATGTTATTATCTGTAACCATTTTTTAAAAGATTTTGCAGGAAGTGCTTATTTATTTCGTTTCCTCTATTATTGTTAGGAGAGTTAATGTGAGATTTGTTTATGTGATAAATGATAATGAATGAATAATGAATTATATTATAGATAATTATTAATTGTTTACCTACTGAATTAATGATTAATAATTATTATTAATTGATTAATGAATTATTTTTTCTTTATTCACTCTTTAATTGAATGTATGAATAGTCAAAACTTGTTTTATGATATTATCAATACAGACTGATATTTGGCCATATTGCTATGTAATTCATTATTCAACTGAGTAAGCCCCTTGTTGCAACATCAATTAACAATGTAGCTTGTTTTTGGATAGCCTCAAAATTTGGAATGAACATTAGTACTAAGCCATGGACCTAACCTATTGATTTTGGTGCTGGTCAGCCCGATGGTACTTCCAGTATGGCTGTTTCCGTTTTTCTTTTGGCTGTAAAATTATTAATCTTCGACCAATAGCTACAAAATTCGGAAAAATATTCGTTATTATCTATTGTAACTTTCTGTCTATATATTTTGGTGTGGATTGACCTGACGGTACCTACTTCAGTAACATTATTTTTGTTATTATTTTAACTATACAATGCCTAAGTTCAGACCCATAGCAATGTAATTTAGAGCAAATATTTATTATGATCTGTTCTAATTTGTTACGAATTTTGGCGCTGATTGGCTGGATGGTACATATGGTGCTGCTATTTTTGGTATTTGACTATAAAATGCTTGATTTTGAACCAATAACTGAGAAATTTGAAAGAAATATCCACAATATTTGAACAGAAATACCCAAGGTATCTGGAATTGTACTAGGTAGCCTCGATTGTGTGTATTACGAAGATATTTGTTTTCTTACGTGTGACATATTTTACACACTACCACACATAAAACTAATTGAGCGTGAAGTAAAATAATATTTTGTGTATTTGGCTTCCTACGTGTGACGCCATTTTACTCTTACTAATACACTAATGAACTGGTTGAGCTTACTTAGTAACGAAGTAGTCCATATACCTTGTGTATACCTGTGGTTTTTGTATTGTTGAGACATGACTGTCATGGCTGTAGCCACGAGTCCTGTGCGCACTGGCGATGCGCAGAGGACTCGACATGACTGGAGAGACTGGGTTGAGGCGACGCCAACCAGTTGTCTAGCAGCGAGGCGAGAGCTAAGGTGTGTGACAACGATATATTTTATTCGTCCTTGTGACGTTAAACCAACACAAGTAAACTCCTCCACTACATGGTAGCAGGAGCACGGTGTCTTACACTGGACCTCGAATTCATTTAATTCGTTTTCAAGTCGAAATTTAATTTCGCGAATCGAAACTTGGTTTCGGAATTCGAAAATTAATTTCGCCGATCGAAACTTGGTTTCGGAAATCGAAAATAAATTTTACAGATCGAAACCTGGTTTCGAAATCCGAAAATTAATTTCGAACATCGAAATTTGCTTTCGAGAACCGAAATTTAATTTCGAACCCACACGCTTCCACTAGTCAATGACTCTCAACCGTACCTAGTACGCACTTAACAGTCTCGTTAAGAATTAACCTAACAGTTAATCCCAAACCTAAACAGTTTGATTAACGAGACTGAATCTCAATTCAGTTGTATTTCCCTATACCCCGTATAGTAAAACATTTCCTAATTGTTAATTAGTATAGAAATGACCTTCGTAATTGCCGCTAATACTAGGCTGACGAAAAAATAATTCACAATTATTTTTCCGCCGCCCCCAGCGCCATTTATTACGTATATTATTCCGGGAATAATATATATCGAATTCAACAATTCGTCCTAAAAAATATTTAGGCTGTATCAGATACAGAAAACATCGCTAAGCGTTAGCGCATATGGTACATCCGTCCTTCAAAACGAGAGAGATGGAGAAAAATTTATTACCATCCCTATCTCTCTCGCACTCACGCGTTTTAAAAAACGTTACAGAAAAGAGATACAAATCCATCCTTTTCGATCGAATTTCTCAAGAAATGCAGCGATCGTGTTGAGAACAAAAGATTCGATTCAACCAATCGGCTATCACCAGCCGATGAACAGTTGAAGATGTTCGTATGAATTTTTTGTTGCATACGCACACATACGAAAAAGGGTTTGTAACCCTTTGTGCATTTACGCACACAAACGTAAATTATGCATCACGCTGCAGCAGCAGCGACATCAGCGTGTTTAACACGACGTACCCAGGGTGTACGAATATATTCACGATCACAATCATTCCGTGTCAGATTGTGATCGAGTTAATGTGCGTTTCCGCAAATAACCGTGTTTTAGTTAATTAATTTGCAATTTTTGAAGAAAAATTATTAATTTTTTCGTAATTAATTACGCGTTTTGTGACATTCATTCCCCCTGGAGTGTAGTGGTGTAGTTTCCTTTTTGGTGCAGCCACTAATTCACACAATAACCGTAAGTACACTTACGAAAAGTTTTAAATCTTTAGTATATCGCCTAAAGTGCCTCCATATTTTCAATATGCATTCGTAACCCATTGTTACGAGCCTAAATTATAGGTATTCGGACTTAAATTACTTAATTTTTATTGATTTGTTACCCAAATTTGTAACCTCAATATTTAGTCCGAACAAATTGCAAGCAGCCAAGATCGCAAATCGATCTTAGCTGCACATGACTTAGTAATTTTATACGTAATTTAATTACGAAATCATTTCGGTTTGTGACCCCATGTTTGCGCTGAAATAAATTCCTGGCTGCATAAAACATGGAAACCGAAATGAATTCGAATATTTTTATTCGTTTGTAAAAAATTTTCGAAATCGATGTTTCGCCCACGGGTCATGCCCGATTTTTCGTTTTTTGCAAAAACTTAGAAAAATTTTTTCGAATTCATCTATTTCGCATAATCGAATATGATGCTTTCGCCCACGGGTCATGCCCGATTTTTCGTTTTTTGCAAAAACTTAGAAAAATTTTTCGAATTCATCTATTTCGCATAATCGAATATAATGCTTTCGCCCACGGGTCATGCCCGATTTTTCGTTTTTCCTAAAAACTTAGAAAAAATCGAACAAACAAAACGATTTCTTAAAATCGACCAACCATGACCCTCGCAATTTTAATTTTTTATGTTCCCAGAACATGACTCAACAGAAAAATACGTCGCGTAGCGACGACATCGATGTCCTCCTCGATCCAGAGTCTTTACTGATGGAAGAGGAGGAGCAAACCGAGGCATCTATGCTTCGTGAAACAGATGCGACCCCAGCGCCACAACCGCGCTGGGTAGATGAGATCGAGGTAGAGGAGCTGCGAAAAGCGGCGGCTATTCTGCCGGGCACGCAGCAACCTCCGAGTCACCCATCAACCACACCCGTACGAATGGACGTACAGCCCATCAGCCGAGCGTCCACTCACGGCACCAGCGACGTCACCGATAGTGACGATGAGCGCGAACAGTTTGTAGCGGTACTCGAGGATGCTGAGGAGTACGCAAAATCGCTCGAGAGGAAACTCGAGCAACCACACGTACCACAGTACGAAATCAACGCACTGTCTAATGAGGACAGTGCGATCGAGGCGACCATTCGAGACCTCGAGTACGTACCACGTGGCCTCGCAAGAGAAACCTTGCGCAGGGCCAGGCAGGTAAAACGAAAGTTGCTGGTCCTGCAGTCGACCATAAAATCGAATGTGCAGCAGCAACAATCGCACCACCCGTCCCCATTCGTACCGGAGGTACGGGAGGACGCCACGGAAAAGCGTCGCCGAGAGGAGCAAGAACGTTGGGACGCTAGGGCCCTCGAACTAGCAAGAGAGCTAGGAGACGCTCTGCGAAAGGAGGCCAACGCCCGCAAGGTGCTGACCGCCTCGCAGAAGAAAGTCCGGGAGCTCTCTGCTAAGGTACATGAGGACCTTGGCGTCCAAACAGCGGAGTTTATTCATCAATACCTCCCGGACGCTACCAAGGCAACCGAACGCGAACGTTCGCCACCGCCACCATCACCAGCGGCTGTGGAGCATCGAACCCCGGCGAGGGGAGAACGAGGGCGCCCAGGAATGGTGACAGGTAATGAAAATTCAAATTCATTAGATAACATAATATTTCCTGAATTAAATGAGGGTGAACCGAGCCCCAAAAGGCAATGTTCCAACCAACCCTCATTATCTCACAATCACTCTCAATCAATCGACACGTCGTGTCGCGAGCTATCGCAAAACTCGATAGAAAACGTAACACCCCTTGCAGTAGCGATGGACTCAAACTCCATCGAAAAACCAACATCCGAAAACTATATTTCGAAATGTTGGGAACATGATCCAAAAGATCAAGTTGATGCCGGGTTTGCAAATCTCAAACCACCTAAATTTTATTTAGAAAAGTGGGATGGCGATATCCTAGGCTATCCTGGGTTTATTAACGGATTTAACAATTACGTTAACAAACGAAAAGATATCGCTATTCCACAAAAGATCAACCTACTGCAAGGGGCTCTACCGAAAGTTTTAGTAGAGAAAATAAGTCATTTTTCCCCTGACAACGTTGGCTACATCCAACGCCTAAAATTCCTAGATAGTAGGTATGGGGACGAATCCAAGATTCGAGCTGAAATGTGGCTAAAAATAACTGCATACACGGCGACCACTAACGATACAACGTCAATCTTAGACACGTTAGACACTCTTACCATTATGGTAGATAGGTATCGCTTACTTGCAAAAGTAATCGATGAGGAACAACTATTCAATATAGTAATTAAAAAATTTCCTCCCCGATCGTACCAAAACACTTTAAAAAGTAACGAACGAAATGTTAAACATTTGTTCGAAGCGGTTAGATCGTTCATTAAAATTAGGGAATTATCGGAGCCTATCTGTACCTCTGTACCAAAAAAGGTCGATAAACCTAATCAAACCCCACAAAATAAAAATTCCTCTCAACCTAAAGGCAGGAGAAATTTTGCGATAATTTCTTCAGAAAAGAAAGCGAACGAAAGAGGAGAGAATAAATCCAATCCTCGAAAGCGACCAGCACCACGTTCGAATCGCGCAAAATATAGGGACATTAATGAATCTCTATCCACTACAGATGCAGAGGGGATCCTGTGGGTCCAACTCCCATCCGGCCAACGATTCCCGGCATCGACGGTGCGTACGCCATTGACTCCGAATACGCCTTGTATTTTCTGCAGTGGTGACCATCATGGTCACTTATGCAGAAAAAAGAGTACTCTGGAGTCCCGGCGCGCACACTACGAGCGTTACCGGCTATGTCAACGATGTGCAACATCGCATACCAGTACCAAGTACTGCAAGGCGCTACCACCCGCGAACTGTAAATGGTTCCAGTGCGGAAGTAGCGAGCATCACTCGAACCTGTGCCCTGTGATCGAATATCCGATCACAGAGGGCAAAGTTGCGGCATGGATCGAGCAGTTGAAGGACTGCAAGCAACACTTGCCACCAGGTAACCTGTTTGATAAACAGCAACAAAAATTACCTGTACCCGATCCTAAACAACCTGTACAATTACAGACGACTGCAGCTTCCGACGAAGAAATCGGTAGTCTCGTTGCCCAGCAACGCCATGAGGATGAGAACCTGAGTTCCGTGTCCGCTGTTCCAGTGTTAAGTGAGTGCCTATCATTTTTTACTACTAAAGATAATGACGCTCATTTCTTAACGTTTTCATCGTACATTCTCGCTCCAAATGCCAAACAACCAGTGAAAATTAACGGCTTTTTTGATTGCGGAAGCAAACATAGCTATATGTTTTACACATATGCCTATAAACACCTCAGAGAAAATTTTTCTGAGTTCGCAGAAACAATCAAATTTCGAGGCCTAGCTGGACAAACGTCAAAACAAATTCGCACACAAATTGTAAAATTTGAATTATTCAAACGCGATGGAACCAAGGTTCAAATGGAAGCCAATACGGTTCCACACATCGCGAATACCCTATCCGAATTTGATTTTGACGAATTCAAAAACCGTTACCCACGATATTCCAATATCGACTTTTCTGGCTTGGACCGAGAATCTACGATACATTTATTAGTTGGTAACAATTATATGTGGTCGTTTATAAAGCACATTAAGCAGTTATCCCCAACCCTGACATTAATCGAAACAGATTTCGGAAAAATGTTAGGAGGATTCTTAGGAAAACAAACCGAATGTGACGCATTCGAACCATCATTCTTCACATCACCTGAAAGTATCGAAAATTTTTGGAAATTGGATACCCTTGGTATCGAAACCAAAAACCTCGTTGAGGACGATGCCGAAACTGAAGCATTGCACTTATTTTATAAAAATATAAAATTAGTGAACAACCGATACCAAATCAGGTGGCTATACAAATATAGCCCACCACCATTAGTCAATAATAGACAGTTAGCATTTAAACGATTAGAAAGGCAATTGCCCAAATTGCAGAAAAATCCAGAATTTTTCGTAAGATACGATCAGTATTTTACCTCACTAATCGACTTAGAAATGATCGAACCTATCGAAAACGATAGACCCGCGGAAGTAGTACACTACTTACCACATAAGGGTATCTACGATCCAACAAAAAGCACTCCACTCCGAGTAGTCTTTGATGGATCGGCCAAAACAAAAAAGTCTAACCTGTCATTGAATGACTGTATGCACAAAGGGAAAGTACTATTAGCTGATCTAATAGCAATGCTTGTAACCTTTCGTAAGAATCCTTACGCAATAATCGCTGATATTAAAAAAGCGTTTCATCAAATCGGATTGCACCCAGATGACAGAGATGTCACACGGTTCCTATGGATTAAAAATCCTAACAATCCGTTAACCAATAGCAATTTGGTAACATTTCGATTTTGTCGGGTTCCCTTTGGAATCATAACGGCACCATTCTTACTTGCAGCAGTGCTATTGCATCACTTCCGATTGGTCAATATGGAGTTCCATGACAAGTTCTTAGAACGATTTTACGTTGATAATTTAATTGTTTCCGTACCAACGTACGAAGAAGCAATCGATTTATACATCAAATCGAATAAATTATTCAACGATATCTCAATGGAACTCGCCCAATGGGGCACCAATTGTAAACAGCTAAGAGAAAACTTTAACCCAATGCACGCATTGAGCAACCCAATTATAAAAGTTCTTGGCTTATATTGGGATATGGACCATGATGTACTTTACATGCCCAAACCAAAACCGTTTACGCCCCCATGGACGAAACGCATATTCCTTAGGGTACTATCATCATATTATGACCCTTTAGGTTGGTTTGCACCAGCATTCGTTCCGTCGAGAACGTTCATGAAAGTACTCTGGTCCAAGGGATTAAAATGGGATGAGAAAATCCCAGCCGATCTCGAATCAACGGCCACTGAGATAATTACTGATCTCAGCAATAGCCTAAACTATTGTATACCTAGACAATTCTATCTAGGCTCTTACAATCCGAATACCTACCAACTACACGTATTCGTAGATGCATCACAAGTAGCGTACTCAATGGCAATATACATCAGATTTAGCAATACTAAATCGAATTGTCATGCAGTACGATTTGTAACAGGAAAAGCACGCATAACACCTATGCGACCGATAACAATTCCTAAACTCGAATTGATCGCAGCACTTATAGGTGCACGTGGACTACGTTCCCTACGTAAACCGCTCAGTTTACAGAACGCACCAACATTCTTGTGGTCTGATAGCAAATGTGTTCTCACATGGCTATTAGAAAGAAAAGTCCATCCTCAATTCGTAAAAAATAGAGTCGACGAAATAAAAGGTATAAAACCTGTCGAATATAGATATGTCCCATCAACGGACAATCCAGCCGATATTGGCTCACGTGGTTCCTCTATCCACGAACTCTCCGAATCACTTTGGTGGTCCGGTCCTACATGGCTATCCCAAGATGAACAATCTTGGCCAAAGACCGATTTGAATATAATCGAAAGTCTACCAGACGAACCGACCAAATTAGATACGCCTGTATTTCATACAATGAAAGAAGTTTTATCTTCAACTTCTAAACAATCCGTATCCATAACACTTGATGACGAATCAATTTTTGACAAACGTCATCCTGCCAAATACTTAAGGCAGATGAAATCCGTAAAAAGATTCATACCACACTTCTACATTGGTCCAAATACAGATCAATGTGAAGTGACACTTCCAGAACCTGAAGTTCTGTCGCAGCAGTGGATAGCTGATCCACCGAATCAAACCCAGCCACTTGATTTGACAATTACCAAATCATGCTATATTCCGAAAGATGAAATACCTTTCGAAAGTTTCATACATCTACCGTTGAACACTCCATTCAACATAGATATAATGAAATATAATACTTTATCGAAACTCGTACGCACACTTCTAAAATGTATAGAAGCCGTACGACGATTTAGTAAACAACGAATAAGGAGGAAAAGATTAATTTCACCTTATGCATCGTTAGATTTCAACTTTCATTTTGCTCTACTCTGTTTCATCAGAGCTGACCAAAAGAAATACTTCGCAAAACTACTCGAAGTATTAGAAAAACGAAATCACCCTCCGTACATCCTGTACGAAAAATTTCATATCCTGATTGATCCATCTGGGATATTACGTACTGTAAATTATCTACCCGATATTGAGTACGCAAGAGACATGCTATCACCAATACTGATGCATCCTAAGTCTCACTTAACAAAATTAATTCTGATGCATACGCATTTGAAAAACGTACACTCTGGTACGAAATTTACCATAGCGGACTTTAGAAGACACTATTTTGTGCCAAAATCACTAAAAGTGTTACCTCAAATTCTAAAAAAGTCATGCACGCTATGCAAAAAAGCTGAAACAAGACCGTTTAAACAACCATCTTTTTCAGCTCTACCAGACTTTCGTCTGGTACCTTTCGTAAATCCATTCACCTATACAGGTGTGGACATATTTGGCCCATTCATGGTATTTGACAAATACCTGCCAAAAACGAAAGCACAGTTGGCAACTCCAACTACAACACCAATTAAAAATTGGGTGTTGATCTTTACGTGCCTGTCCACGAGAGCAGTACACCTACTCTCAGTGTCAAATTTGACAACCGAGGACATCTGGACAGCGTTCTTGACGTTTTTCGCAGATAAAGGCACGCCAAAAGTTATCCTATCCGATAACGCAGCGCAATTCCACTTAATTGCGACGTACTTACCAGAGTACTGGAAAACGTTCTCCGAAGAACGAAAAATAAACACTAGCTTAGATGAAAGGGGCATTAAATGGCACTTCATCCCAGCTAAAGCACCATGGTATGGTGGAGTTTATGAAAGACTGATCGGCATTATAAAACAAGTGTTCTATAAAGTCCACGGTCATCGGTCAATCTACAAACATACCTTTCAAGCAAGCTTGAAAGATATACAAACAATGATCAACCGAAGGCCACTATGCCCATCTCCGGATGAGCTAGACCAGTTGACATTGACACCCGCACATTTCCTGCGGGCAAACTTAGGTTACCTAAGTAACCCGATTAATGAATCGATTAAAGACCCAACTCCCACAGCAAAACAGCTTATGGAGACTTGGAAGCTCGACCAAGATTACCTAACAAACCTTTGGCTAACTTGGAAGAGACAATATCTCTTATATCTAAGAGATAGACCACCAACCGCGCTATCTAATCCGGGGCGCACGGTACCATTTGTACCGAAAGTAAACGATATAGTACACGTTTTGGACTACACATCCAAACCTGGCGTTTACAAACTTGCTAAAATCATTGATTTAGAGAAATCTCGTGATGGACAAGTGCGTCACGCAAAAATAGAATTCTCAAGCAAGCAAATATCTACAAGACCTCTCAAGTTCCTGGCTCCACTGGAGTTAGATGACAGAGACGTAGATATCATCGATACGTAGTATCGTTCTCCGCTAGATCTCTCCTGATTATGACAAAAATAGACTGGACTGACAAGCCAATTTACTGACTTTGGGGTACGCCATAATTGGACATTATGCTCCTAAAAACGGCATAACTACGATTTTTTGGCACCCACTATTACTGTCATGTGCTTTATAATCAGCTTCGGGTAATAGGTGGCAGAGTGCACTACTTTAAGCATCGTCGATGCCCATACGATACGCTAATTCCCAACTATTCCCTTTTACAGAATCTGTGATCTACGGCCAATAACTCGTCTCATCCTCAATCATGCAGCGTCCGGCTATCGAAAAGAACTTTCGTCGAAAGTCTCTTTTTTCACTTGTCACCGTTACGGGATCGTAACGACAGAAAAACAAGAAACTTGTTCCTATTTCTTATTTCTGTACATATCTATTTTCACATGTTCCTATATTATAAGTGTTATGTTTGTTGTTTTTATTTATAATAAAATAACATCTTATATATAAACATGTTCGTCTAATCTTTTTAGATTTCAGGAGAATCTTCGGAGGTGGCCACCGATGGCCACCCAGGAACACCGCCCCCAGTGTCATGGCTGTAGCCACGAGTCCTGTGCGCACTGGCGATGCGCAGAGGACTCGACATGACTGGAGAGACTGGGTTGAGGCGACGCCAACCAGTTGTCTAGCAGCGAGGCGAGAGCTAAGGTGTGTGACAACGATATATTTTATTCGTCCTTGTGACGTTAAACCAACACAAGTAAACTCCTCCACTACAATGACAACACGAAAGTAGGCAACCAGCATGTACTTCAGTGTACTCTCGCAGTTTTGACTAAGTTCATTGATTTAGAATACAACTGATGAAGGTTATCTGTTCGATTCAAAGGATTAGCGTACATAAAACTTTTTTAAAGTACATTGTGTGGTATACTATGGTTGCCTATTTAGTGCCGGCATGTCCGAACAGAAATCATAGTTACTTACCGGTCAGTAGTTCATAGTCAAAGACTATAATTTATTGCAACGTGCTACCAATTCTGGTGCGTATCGGCTGAAAAGTACTTCCAAAAAATCTATTTTCGTTTCAATTTAGGAAGAAGTGATTGTTTTTAACCACGTAATTTTAGGTCAACAGTTGAAAAATTTAATACAATCATCAATAAAATTATGATCTATTGATAACTTTTTAGTAACTAATTTTCTACTAATTTTTTATTAAAATCACCATTATTTTCGTTCTGGTTTTTCATTTCTTTTTCCTTTTCCTTCAATTAGTTCTATGTTTTATTTTTCATCTGCGAAGCTAGTAATGCACGCTAAACGATTGGTTCGACTAATCGATTACCTCGATTAATCAAATATCATTCAGGCTTGGGCAAGAATCACAAAATTTTTATTAAAAAAATAGACGAATAAGGAAAATCCTACTTGTTAGCTGTTGCAGAAGAAACGTTTTCTATTCTACCTCGAAATTAATGCTTGTTGAAAAAATTAGGTTTGCAAGTTGGTGTAAGAAACTGTAAAATCGATTGCTTGAAATAACAGATTAAACGAACAGTTTTTGAATAATCGCGCATCACTATGTGAAGCGAAAACCCTATTTCAACATCATTTATCGATGTAGATGTAGCTTGTTTTCTTTTCGAAAAACTACTTTTTTCAACGGAGCTGCACTTCCGCGTTAAAATTCTTCAAATATTTCAAACCCAAACCAGTCCAAAAGCACTAATTTTTATATTATTGTACGTATAAATCAATGGTTCATCACCAGAACGTTCATTTGTGTTCCAGCGGCCATGCCTAAGAGATGCCAGAACGCGACCGACTAAAATAACAAAATTCACTATTAGTTAGCTACGCTGAATTTAGTCCTTGTTTTTTTCGGAAACAATGGGGCAGTGCTCATTAATAATCACTATATCGTGTGGAATAATGCATTTATGTAATCCAAATGCGATCGTTACAGTCTAATGTCTGAGCAAGAGGTTGGCTGTTGCTTATTATTGCTCCATGATGTTACCACTTATCAGCAAAAGTAGTTCATCACCATTGTTATGATAGTGTTTGGTACGATATGCACTTTTCATTTTGTGTATCTTTCCAGTGTTTACTCCTTGAGCGTTGAGCTGTAAAATTGGAGCATCTGGCAATGAAACTAACAAAAATCTAAGGTACCCATTGGAATCCACATTACCTACATATAGGATCAGTGTCGTCATTAATGATACTTCGATATGACCGAATGACTAGTGGTACAATTTATTGAATTTCGATTTTCATTGTTTTAATTTTATGATTGCAACTTTTTTAATCTTCTCATTTTTCCAAACATATTTGGAAATTAGACGTGCTATTTAAGTTTCTGCTGAAAGTTGAGAATGCGTTTTTTAATACTATACAAGCATCCAGTTGGATGTTCCTGTATACGCAAACATATGCGTTGTCAAAAGACGAGGTATAAAATGAAACGAGATCCTAATGAATATCAACACCGAGTCGGTTTTAATGAGGCATGCAAAATTAGAATTTTGTCGATCCATTTTGCCTAAACGTCGATGAAAAGATCTTTTGTCCAGTTTTAAGGAGCAAATAATCGTCGTTTAGATGGCAGGCTACCCGTTTCGGGATTATAAAAAAATAAAATGAAATAAAGCCCAATGTGCACACCGAATGCGGCTCCAATGTATGGTAATTTTTATTTCTACCTTCGATGCTCAATTAATTGCCCGCCTCGAGCTGATTTGTCGTCGACTTATTTCAAATGTGCCTTTTTGAAGCCAGATTTTCATTAATTTTTCTGGTGTTTTCGATTTGCTCTTTGCTTATTTCTTATGAACATGCTTACACCTTGCGCTGGCCGAAACTGTTGAATGGAGGCGAATGTTTCGAGTTGTGTGTTTTTCTATTGGGGTAGGGGGTGTTCTCGATCGGGCTATGCTAATAATATTCTGATTTGAACTTTAAGTCGTCAATTTTGATTTTTGACATTATTTTTGATTTCTTCCGTATTATGTGAAAGGGCTTGGAAGTTTAGGCCGTTCACCTCAGAATGCTCAGATACGGAAAAAAGTATTTTTTCCAGCCATACTTTTTTGACTTCGCCACATCCATGGACTATGGTGCCCTGAATGAGAGTAAATCAAAATAATAACATTTTGTTCTGGAGACCCAAGGCACAAAGTCATCGTTCTCAAATAAAAAGTTAGTTTTTAGCAAATAATTCCTCATAATAGATTGGCATTTTCGCATGCAACAACGATGTTAGAGTAGTTATTAGAAAATTCGTCCTTCTTGTCTCATTTGGTCGCTCATAAAAGATTCAGTGAAAAATCTAACTCAATGCAGCACCCAAGAACAGATCATCCTTTTGAAATAAAAATATTGACTATGTGCGGTTAAATTCATAGATTATGAGCACTTACCACCGTATCGTGTACATAATATAATGAAAAATCGGTTGAGGAGGTGGTGCTAAAATATGTCAAGGGGGAAAATTTCACATCACCTGTCGGTCTACACTCTGTTAATAAAATTATTGACGAACGGAACTCATATACTGTAAGTATGAGTGTAAAATAATGCATTACTCTGCTTGTGTGTACTGTATTTATAAGTGGATAGGTATTAAGCCTCTGACAAAACAAAATGTGCAATATATTTTTATAATTTTTTTAGTTTTCTTTTAATTTTGCTTAAACAGTTTTTCGTTAAAGTGAAAACGGAATGAGATAAACACGAAAAATCACTTTAAGCCATTATTTTTGCCCTATAAGTGACAACACTCGGGCTGGATAGGGGGAGATTTTTAGTACGTTTTTTAAGACAACAAAGTAGGGATTTGTACCAAATTTCAGATTGAGGCGATTTATTCTCGCATGAAGCTCTTTTTTAAGCTAACATGCCTGCACTATAAAGTTATGGAGACATTTATGGAATTTTCACAAAATTGCAAATTGAAAAGCAATGTTTCCTACATCTGATCAACTTTTTCTGCAAATATTATCAAACAGATATCAGCAGAACTCACATGGACAAAACTAATGATACCTTCGGGAATATTCTGTCACATCCCAGTCCCATGTTATTCTAATTTTACTGCCAATATGATAACACATTGTGGATGCGTGCCCGCCCGAAGGCACCGTTGAATAATGGGCTGTATGACCTTGAATAATATTTCGTTAAATTCTTTGAACCTTCCTCTCTTTAAGATAACTTCTTTTCCAACCTACCTGTCATAGTTTTGGAATATTATTAAGGTATTGAGAGGGTGAATTTTTTTTCATTCGCTTTTGTTCTTTTTGGTCTTCATTTTTGGTCGATTGATGGTACCCTATAAGAGAATAAACTGAGGGGCTAATAACAAGTTGCAAATTGCAACACTCTTTTATGTGCTGTAATTTCACGAGTTGTTATCATCGTTTTCTTCACGATTGAGTTGCATACCGTCTAAGGTATGTAACGGCAACTGTAATCAGAACAATCATCCCTAAAAACCTAAACAAATTGATAATATTGATTTGGAAATTGCTAACCAAAACAAAAATATTTCACATAATTAATAACTAAGTTAATAACCAAATTCCACAAAATGCTTGAATAATTTACTAGAACAATAACTAAAAAGAATTGGTTATTCTGAAGTATGAATATCATTGATTACTTTATCAAAAATTCCGATTATTTCTTGGAAAATTATTGATTATTGATCATTTGACCCGCTGAAAATTTTTTTGTTCGTGTTTAGATGAATTTTATCTCAACCAGTAATCAAAGGAAAGTTGTTTTGTTTAATCAGAACAATAACCTGTAATAACCAAATAAGTGCATTTTTAACTAATAAACAGTAACCATGAATAACTACTTTAGGTATTCAGGTGGCATGGGGATTTGAACACCCGTACCAACTGAATACCTAAAACCTCCCTCGCTTTTCCCACCAAAATACAGCACCGTATTCACTCGGCCACGGTGCCGGGTGACAGTGAACAAGGGAGAAGTGTTGCTAAGCCAAAATAGTGTGGCAGCTGCCACACCACTCCCCTTAGTATAGTGGAGTGTAATACAATCACTGATACAGAGGTGCCTTACAGGTAGGTATGTATGCCAGTGCGCAATGATGCCCCCCTCATCACTGCCCCATGGTGCACACCCTACAGCGCCATCACATTCCAGCATTGGTGATGCAACAAACCACCACAGGCTGTGCGTGTGTCCAAGAGATGGCATTATTAGCCATCTCCCAAATCACGTCGAGGTCACCACTTTAGGTATTCAGGTGGCACAGGGATTCGAACATCCTTACTGACTGAATACCTAAAAACTCCCTCGCTGCCGCCACCAAAATACAGCACCGTATTCACTCAGCCATGGTGTCGGGTGCTGGTGAATGAGAGAGAAGTGTTGCTAAGCCAAAGTAGTGTGGTAGCTGCCACAACTGCTATAGATTTTTATTGGTTCTCAGCAACCAATAACAGAAAAACGTTTTGTTTACAAGCTCTAGCATATGCTATTACTTACACCACATACTCAGAAAATGGAATTTTACTTTTAATTCTCTAAAAAAAGTTTAAGTATACAAAAACTTTCGTTAATTTTTTAGTTTACTTACGTTCTCCTTATAACTTTATGAAACGTTATTATTAACGTTTTAGGGGATTAATGTGAACATTGTCAAACATAAATAAACATATTAAAGCCCTAGTGTGTTAATGGTAACTTTTTTCAATTTTCTAGAACAAAGTTGGTAATGTTATACTTTGAACCTGAAAAATGTTATGGAAATTATATATTTTTAGGGTAAGTATATGGTCCAAAAATGTTTATTTTGAAAATTGTTCCAATGTTTTTGACATTACATGGGCCTCCTTTTGCTCCGGAGTGATGTTCGGTAGTCACAAACATTGTACTGGAATTTATCTGTAAATTTTATAAATTGTTGGTAACTACTTTAAAATATATTGAGTAGTTCTTGAGACTAGTGGATTCAGTGAGAATATAGATATAGATGACGTAGTCGCCCGTCAAAATGTGAGTTGTTCAGGTGTTTTTTTTTCACGCAGTTGTTTACTAATCCATAAGCTAAAGTAGGTAGGTACCTATTCTTTCTATGGCTGATGAGTTATATCGGGACTCTCAAACTTTTTTTTAATCTATTTGATTCTGGTTTGGGTATTTACGTGAAAGTGAAAGACCTGTAGTATGAGTCAGACTAGAGTTGTGATCAGTTTAAATAGGAGTCGGCGTATACTGCCGGTGAGTGATGGCGTGTAGGGAAAGTATAAATTTGTCGCAAGTTTCTTCTGGTTTATTAGAATTGCGATTTGTCCGTACCCAGACGACAGTTGTAAGATATTAGTGCGCGAGTTACTTTAATAAGTGTCGAATTTATAGTGTGCTTATATTGCTTATGTTCTCATATTTTTAACTCTTACAGTCGGTAAGTAGAAAATTCACATACTTTAAGGTGAGAAATGATGAAAGTTAACGTTCTCTACGAACACAAATTCATGACCAATATATAGGTATCAAATACTTTTTATTTTCACTTTTCTTTCATATAAATATAGGTTAAGAGCTTGCTATCTCGGTATCTTGTAACTTCGACGTTGTATGATAATTTGAATTTATACGTAGGTATGTAACAGGTGTGCTGATTGTATTCGTTTCTGATTTATGATTTTCTTTTTTGACCTTCTCTTCGTATTATCAGTTTATTGCGAAAGAGAGCTGTACCACTGCGATGTTTGCCGAAAACTGCAGCCATTTTGTTATTTTCTATCGAATAGAAGATCCACAAATGTAGCACTCGTAAATTTTCTTTTTTTTTCTTCAAATTGCTTCCCTTGTGAAAAAATTGGTCCAAATGATTGCCAGCTTATTTTGGTCCGCCTAGAAAATTTTGCTGTGTTCAAATCTTAGATAATATTATTATTCTTGATAGGTGCCGCAAGAATTCTTGACGGAGGAGGGAAAGTGAAGTTACAGTAAATGTTTTTTTCAGTTAATATTAGGTAATTTCACTTCAGTTCGAATACTAAATGTTTCTCATACGAGACGATAGGAAGGAAGATCAAATAAATTTGATGGTAAAACATGCGTGAGTTCAGTTTTAAGAACTATGAGTACTGATTGGCGATATTTCCCAGAATTTTGTGTCATGAAAGAGAATCTAAATGAAAGGGTTCTAACTCCAAAATTTTTTTATATTAAAAAATAAGTCGCATTGTACTTCATTTCATCAAATTTGAGAAATTTGAAATTGAATAAATTTTGATGGTCCCAGGCACATTGGTTACCTATTATTTTGATTCAATTCCAGCACATTTCATTCAGATTTTTCTGCTTCGGAGGAAATATTTGATCATACCGTATAAAATATACTTCTTGGGCCTATCCCATCCGATGAACTGAATATTCATGTTTTAATGTAGGTCTCTTGATTCGGTGTTTTGCAAAAAGTATATTTCGCCTTCAATTACTATGAATACTGCCAATCGTACGTCACACTCAACAGCTATTTAGATTCTTTGAACATTAGAAACACAGCCATTTCTTTTTTTGGTCTTTATCAATATTTGATATCTTGACGAATCCCTCAAACGATTAACATTGATCTTTTATTTTTTAAATTGTCACGTCAAAATAAACGTAGTTAACTGATTTCAGTTAACATTTTTTATAATTTTATTTTCGCTGTTATTACATAGGTTACTTTTTTTTTTCCTCTTTTTCCTCTAAACAAAATGAGATAAATGACCAATTATTTGACTAAAATCAAAACCATTATATAGTCTGGGTGCTCTTGAAAACGACTCAAGTCAAAAACAGGAAAACGTTGCTGCATTTTCCGCACAAATAGTATCAAAGGTTTTTCCGCTGGGGTAGTCAGGTGGTAGAGTGTATTGAAAGTTGGAGCCCCCTTTGAAAAAAAAAAAAAAAAAAAACCTCCAGAAGCACAGCTGGAGGAAAACTTCTAGGCGGTGGATAACTCAAGATGCTGTCACTTTTTTCTCAATTATTGAAAAGAAATATATATTATTATTTTATTTTATTTTTAATTTTTTTCCCCGATAAGGCTTCAACTGACAACTTTTGATTTACCTCGGACTTAACTAAAGATAACTAGAAATGGCTAAAAACTAGTGAGATAAAAATATGTCATTTTCATGTTGTGACGGTAGATGCATTTTCGAACTACTGCTTATAACTACTTCCTTCTCTCAAACTTTTAAATAGTTTTAATACGTAATTCCAGCGGGAAAATTTTTGGAGAGCCTTATTTTTTTTTCTTAAAAATGACTAAATAATAAAATCGAGGTAAGTAGTACGACTCCGATTGAAACGTATTTAACAATTTTTCCTCGATCTTAATCAAATACAAATTCTGTTAATCAATCCTGAGTACATCACTGTCTTTTTCTTTTTTCTTTTTTTTTAATGAAAAATTTTACTTTCCATCTCATGTTGAAAGTTATCAAATGAGTTGCATCTAACTGGGCTCAAAGAGCTCTACAAAATCAGATTTGTAGATTGGCGTAGGTAGCTCAAAACTTGAATTTTTGATTTACGTCATTTTCACGAGCACTTTGATATCTTCCATTGCAATGACCTTGTTTTCCACGGTAACACACTGTAATGACGAGAATGTTCGAAATGTCTCCAATAAGCTGCACTTTACAAAGTTCAAAATGCGCATATTTGCTTATAAATTGTCGAACACAACGATGGTAGGTAGTCTCTCGTTTGAATAACTGAAAGCTAGTCAGCCTGAGCATTATGCAGGAGATAGGTAGGTACCGAACAAATAGAGACAAGATCACGCTCACCACCTACCTTCTTAAATGTTATCATAACATATTATCCTTCCACTGCCTAATCGTTTCTTTCATTTCCTTCCTTCGCTGTCGAATATTTAGACCATCAGCTCTGCGACTGAAATCTAATCGACTCGGTAATCAGAATGTCACGAAGGCCGTAGCCAGTAGCCGTGCATTGTTGACCGTAGACCCCGTTTTGTTTCATCGTCTGCTGCCTGCCTCCGACGGGCGAGAACATAATATTTTTCTCTTTTTTTTTATGTACCTCCGCCTTATGGCCCAGCCCTGGTTAACCAGCCAGTTGGCGCTGTACCGATATCACAATTTGCACTTAGCGATACGCGGAGAACACGCCGCCGATTAGCAATTATCGTACTGCTCTTCGTATTTCTTCTCTCTCTCTCTCTCTCACTCTCTCGCACTCTCTCTCACTCTCACTCACTCACTCACTCACACACACACACTCTGTCTGTCCTACCCTATTGTAGCATTCGTGTATTTTATCGGTTTGTGCGTTTTTGTTGTCGCTGTTGCAGCGTTGAAGACCTATGTGGGTTGGCGGAAGGAGGCGGCGTCGCCGTCGCCACAGAGTACCACCACCACGCCGCGACTCCGGGCCCCCGAGCAACTCGTGCGATCTCGGCGACGACGACAGTGCGCAGACAATGAGCACGGCGACCACCGAAACGACCAGAACGCACAAGACGACCAAGACGAAGACGACCACCACCAGCTCCACTTGGACCTGCAATCGTCGTCCTATCGGCCGCAAATACTGTACGTTATTGGCGAGCAGCGCCCTTTTCGCTTTGATTACGCAGACAATGGCTGGCAGCGGTGGAATGCTGCTCCCAGCGTGGAGAAGGCAACACACAGCACCCGCAGGTAGGCCTACCACGAATTTCTCATCGAACACTCCGACCGCGCCTTACCTGGGAGTGGAAATATTAAGTCAAAATTGGCCATTTCAAGGTTTTGACGAATTACGATGCTGGTATCTTGAGGACTGCCTCATCCAATGGTTCTTGTTCCTTCCTCGTAGGCAATTTGTTTCACTTATTTTCTTAATTCCAGTCGGTTGAGCAATCTTCAGGGTATGCAGATTGCGATAACCTGTAATATGCCATTTTTGTCTTCTACTCTTACTCCCAGGAAACATAAATTGGTACGAAGGACAAATATCAAAAAGTAAAATGGAAATTAATTTCCTCGCTACTAACAGTTGACGAGTTGAAAAAATTACGTAAGCTCTCTGTTCCACCCCCTCGGAGAAATTTTTCCAATTAATTCAAGTCGATGCAAAGTGTGCGATTATTCGTTCATTCCTGGCTTCGTAATGAACGATTTCAACGATCCACTTCTGTCTAATCCTCGGCCCCACACTTTATTGCGCCGAAAATCTGAAACCAATGAGCTGTTGTTTTTTTTTGTTGGCATAACATAGTCATTCTAAATCAGTGTAGATAGATTTTTTGATATCGATGTGAGAGGAAAGGGTATGCGTTGATGTGCAGTGGCCAGTGGTGTCCCATCATTAATTTTTTACCCACACCAGTCATTACTAATGGAACCAAACCCAGCAAACCGCCATCTTGGGTCGGAAATGTGGTGGCGGCTTTCCATTGTAGAGATAAACGGGAAACCTCTATACGGTTCAGATCCCACCAGTTAGGTTAACGTTACAATCTTTTCTCTGTTTTCCATTCTTCTGTTGGCATCGTCTAAAAGCCTGCCCATAGACTCGGTGGTTAGTTTTGCACGCTGTTAAACTGGAGAAAGACTTTCAGTTGGTACCCGTCACGATTTCTGACTTGTACATTTTTTACGAAATTTTATAGAAAACATAATGTAAATACAATCTTTCGAGTGGCACTGTCTGACCAGAAAAAAGAAAGAGGAGTGCAATCACTAATGCTGTGTACCTACTTGCGACGCGATGAAGCGGCTGTTCATACCGCCGCCATGAGACTGAAATTGTCGCATCGTTCGTTGGTTGGCTGCTCGTCTAAACCACGCGTCTTCTTGAAAAGTGGTGCCCAGCATCGGCGAATAACTGAATGTTGATATCGACAATACGAGTACAGCATCCGAAAACTTCGTTATTAAGATTCGTTTCAAACCGAAACGATTTGTGCCCGAAAGCAGAAATCCCAGCGACGATTGAAGAAAAATATTTTTAGATAACAGAATGGGAGCCATTAACGAAAGATGAAAAATTACGAAAGTCGGTGAGGCAGAGAAGGAAGGTAATACGTGTGCGAGGTAATAAAAAAAAGGTGATCTCCGAATTGCCAGGTACACACCACAACCACACGATGCATGTACACGCATACTACACCATAACCACACACATACATGTGTACAGACACACACACACACACGCACGCACGCACGCACGCACGCACGTACTCTTTACACGGCACGTAAGACGGAATTTAATGTGTGTGGTACAAGAAACTTGCGCTCGTATTGACTTAAGGTAGGGCTCAGGCTCGAAGAATGAAGGTCAACGCATTCTCGATAATTAGGACAGGTCACTGGATTATGTTCGTCGTGGATGGTGGACAGGCGGAGGAGGCGACGAGAGCACCGCCGTGCTCTGCTCTGCGCTTCTTACGTGTAAAAACTTCAAAACAGCTCCACTCTTCGCACTGTAGCCCATTTCTGTTTTTTAATCATCGACCGACTAGCCGATCACTCGGATAGGCCTACAATCCGCCGCTGCACAATCCGTGGGTGAATCGAATGTCGTTAAGCGTGGACGACGAACGTACTTTCTTCTTTTCTTTTTTTTTTTTTTTGCCCCTGTAACCCTCGAACCACTTGTTACTTACGCATTTCGAGTACCCATCCCTGCGACTGCGAATTTAATTAGAAACAAAACTACCAGAAATTTTGAATCTCGAATAGTAAAACTGGCGAACGAGATATTGCAAGAGTTTACAATTTCAGATTGACTTTATAATTATGAGTACGTATTAAACACACCTAACACGCAGTGAAATTGAAGAAGCTATCGATTTTTTTTCTCTGTGATAGTAGAACTGAAAAACCGGTTGCGGCTCAAAATAAAAAGTACCTAATGGAGAAACCACTGATTGAGGAAAGGAGAAACGGAGAAAATTTTTCTTATTGCATGATCGACTTTACTCGACTCTCTTTGCATTTTGTGTTAAACTGAAATAGGACTACTTGGAAAATTAATATTTAAGCAATAACGAATAAACGTTTGAAATTTTGGCGTAGTCCTGGTACCCAAATCCATATCGGCGAATATAACAACTTCTTAATAATAGAACTGCTACGATTACGATACGAATAAGCCTTAAAATCAAAAGTAAATAACTTTTTGTGAAAAAGCTATATTACAGAACGTACTCTTTGGATTAATGAATTCTTGATTTACATTGAACTGTAGCCTTACCTTCCCCGTATAAACCCAAATTCCAGAAAAAATAACACCCCAGTTGGCAAATGGCTACATATTGATATAAATTTTAAAATATGGTCGGTTTCATATAGTAAGCTATTTGGTAGTTGTTTTGTCGGAATATTTACTTTTGATCGAAAAAAAGAGTAGGTACCATTTAACTAGAAATAAGTCACAGTTTCTTGAAAAATACCAAATTGGTCGTTAGCATAGTTTGTAAGTTAATTGAACTTATTTCTTTACTTCAATCTGATTTTTGTTTTTTCCTCCCACGGTGAAATTCTGTTTTTTTAAACTATACCTAAATATTTTCCTATCTGTGTGCAGTATAACGAATTTGATCAGTTCAGTTTCAGTAAATTCTACTAACTTTCGGTAAAACTCGCGTTGGAAATAGGCCATTTGTTAGTTTCAATTTTCAAGTCTTGAGGACTACGATACGTTTGAGGTTTTGGTCATATTTAAAATGAAAATACATCGTCAAATTAATGTATCGTTTATTACTCTTATTAGAAAATGATTTTAGTTTAGTCGTCGGATACTTCCCGCAGCAAAAGGGATTAATGTTGTCAGTGCCTGGGTACGTCTGATCCAACGCGTACTTTAACTATGTTCAGCAAAAAACACATTCTCTGATGCTGCTGCTTCCCAGCTTCATTGCTGGACTTTTTCAAAAACTCGAAGGAATACTTAGTTAAGGTAGCGGAGAAGAGGGGGGTGGGTCGTGTGTTTTTACGTTTATGAGTCGCGTTTACGTAGTGCTTCGACGAATACAATTCGGCAAAAATTCTTTGCTATCCATTACAGTTGGTGGAATTCTCAATTTCTTTGATCGTCGTTAAATTATTGATGGGCAAGCCGTAGAGTGGAGCCGGAGGCACGCTGGTGCCGTTGGCGCGGATGCCACCGAAAGAAAGAGGTTACGTCACACCGCGAGTTCCGTTAAACAATAATAACGGCCCTGACCGTAATCGGAAACAAAAACAAATTATAAAAATAAAATAAAATAAACGCTAGCGCAGCAAGTCTCGCTAGAAAAAGTAGGTTTTCGAGAAAAAGAGTTATGAATTTTGGTGGTCACATTAATTGTCTGTAAGTTTTTATGCGTTAGTGGTATGTTATAATTGTACAAAATTTGTTACTTGCTAACAAAATATTAGACAATGTAAACTTTGAAAGCATTATTTCTTTAAATGAAAAATTAATTACGATGCTAAAGTATAGTGAATAATCATATAATTTTAAATAAAATCCAAGAAATATAATAAAGTTATGAAATAGAAAAAGAAAAAAAAGAAAACACTAACTTGTGGTAAATTTTTGTCAAACCAAAAGTTCATGTAGATTAGAAAAAAGAAAAGAAGAAACAAAGATTTGCCGGAAGTACTGTCCGGTCCGGTCGATCCGAAACAAAATTAGTAGCAGGCTATAATAAATTATAATAAATATTTGTTTCAAATTCCGCACATATTGTTTCAAAATTCTGCATTTTATGACTAATATAAAAATAAAAATGGTGGTACCGGAAGTACCGTACCGCCGATCCGAACCAAACTCGATAGGTCTGATATCCTTGGCCTATTGTACAAATTTTCGTACCAAATTTCATGATTATTGGACAAAAATTGTGACCTGTATACCGTATGACCATCTATGTATTTATACATGATTTGGAGGTATTGGTGCCGAAATTTTTCTGAGGTCATGAAACGAAAAACGTAACCACTCCAAACCCTGGGGGTTAATACCGCATCAAGCGTCATAAGTAGATTTTCTAAAAAAAAACCTACTCAAAAACAAAAAAGTATGAAGAAAAGAAGTGAGAAGTGAAGAAAGACCAGGTAAAAGCGAGCTGTTCGCCGGTTGTAAAGTGGCAGAAAAAAAAGCAACGACGAAACCGGTTGTCCGTAAAACACGACACACCACCGGCCTATGCGGTGCGTGTACAGTGCGCAAGTGCAAAGTGGCTGAAAATTATTTCATTGGGCGCATCCGTCGCCGATTAATAAAAATGTGTGACGACGATTTTACGTAGGCATTCGCTGCGGTGGCTTGAAAAGCGAAAACAGTTTTCTTTTGACCGAAAGTTGAAAGCGAAAAACCACGTTCGAGGAGACGTACAGCCTTTATCGAGTCGAACTTGCTAATTTTTCAGATGGTGGCACCTGCGGCTAAGGGTGACCCGAATGAGAAGACCTTCTCTTGTGCGTCTGAGTTCTGAGAAATGATGATGAGCACAATTGCTTTTGGTTTTAGTCTCGTACACTTTCTACTTGATGACAACACAAGTAGTCTACCTAAGTAAGTATATAATTTGAAGTTTCAAATCGATTGAACTTTAATTTGACGTCCATTTTTTGGTGGAGAAATCGATCTTCAATCAAGTTCGAAAATAATTCTTACTTCATTTTAGACCGACTTATTCATGAGGAATTAAAAGGTAGTGAAGTCCCTCGGAAGTACTGAACGTATCCTAAAGACTTTCAAACAGAATATTGCTTTTTGTTTTTTTGTTTTCTTGTTTTTTTTAATCTAGTACCTACTGTAATATGTAGGCTACTTTACGATTGTACTCAGACTGAAACCATTGGAACTTTTTTTTGCTGAGCTTTTTGATAGAAATTGTTACGCGAAAATCTTAGACTTTGCACTGCACCTCTTCTGCAGATCCACGGAGTAATTTGAAAAATGTTGATTTTACACCAATGACTTTAACTTCAAAATCTATCGAAAATACTAAAAATTTTGAATCCCGAATCAGATAACTCACAAATTAATAAGAAATTTCAAGAATTTATCATTTCAAGGTGACCTACTGACTGCGAATGTATATAGAATATAGGAATTAACGTTGTAGTGTGAAATTTAGTTAATTCTTGAAGTAATTATACTGTGAAATAACCAGGAATTTCAGGGAAAGTTAGTAATTAATATTATTTTACCCACATTAACCAGGGAATTCTTTGAATGACTCGTTATTTCATTCATTAACGAGTCGTGATCAGAGAACGTTTGAAATCAAATCAATAATAATTTTTTCTCAACTCATGTACCAAAAAGAGGTTATTATTGAATCGATTTTGATTAACAAAATACGAGATTTCCAAAGCAGTTTGGAACATCGAAAATGGTTTTCATTTCTTCACCAAGTGTAGAAACTGTGTAGAAGTGAGTTTTTTCTCACCTTATTGTTGTTTATTTCTTCATAACACCGTTTACACATACGCAACTTTCAAAATGTTACAATGAAAAAGGACCATTTTACATGGTGATGCTTACACAAACAACCAAATTCGCTTCTCCATAATATTTAGTTATCTAAAATTCTATCCATGAATGAAGTTTACCCGTTTAATCTAATAAATAATAACCTCTTTCAGGTGGATTTATTGAAAAAAAATATCGTACTCAACTAATTAGCCTCTTGTGATAATCACTCATTTTTCTAACTACTTGAGTAAAATACTATTTCAGCTTCTTTGCTTCTACTGTTAATATCTTAGTTGAAAAACCCTTGTGGGGACCCACTGGTATGAGGTAAAGGGGCTTGGACCCCTCGACGACAGTTGCCGCCCCAAAGAGCATGCAAATAATCGTCCTTGTGACGTTAAACACACAAAACTCGTTCGATCGTAATTACCTGTATGTACTTGCAGGTAATGTACGAGTACCGAATTGTGACACCATAAGATGATGTCACGATTCGTACACGAACCAGCCAGCCATCTCTTATCTCGATAGGGGATGATGCAACCTGGCTGTCCTCACCAACGTACATATTCTCTTACATACGTGTGTTTGTGTGCGTGCAAATAAGCCGTATATAAACCACCCAAATCGGCTCTAAAATTGCTAGTGTTTGATCTGGTTCTGGCTTACCCGTACTTATGTACGAAGTGGCTGAACACGCTTAAATTCTGTTGAATTTCCTTCTGGTGAGAATATCTCTCACAACAAAGTATTCCACAGTGGTGACCTCGATGTGATTTTTGGCTACGTCGTGAGGTGTCTTGAGGCGCGTTGTGCTTTTTCAAAAATTTGGTGCGGTGTGCTAGCGAGAAACTCGCTTGCTCGGCAAATACAAAAAATTTTTTGCAGACTAAGACACCTTTTAGGTCGTTGAAGTAGAGTCTGCTGAAGTGGGAATTTCTACCCCTCTCCTTAAAATATACAAACAAGTAGAAACAAGACAGTAGACCTGGAGGAAGAAGGTTGGACTCATCTCCCAACCCCCCCGACTTTGACTCGACACTACGAATTTAACAAACCTGGAAGAAGGCCCTCAACATCCAGAATTAGCACGACTGAGAGCTGCAATAAATAAAGATCAACTAGCAGTAAAAACATTGAGAAGTGGTCAAACTTTAAGCCAAAGTTCTGATCCAAAAACACATGTCCTACAAACACAGGAGCCAGTGTTTTCAACCAGCAAGGAAAGAAGTAGTTCTGTGGAATACGCTTGTCATCAGAAAGACACAGCAATGGTCCCACCACCAACCAAAAACCCACAACCATCGCAGGGAGGTAGTAGTCAGCCACAGCTGACACCCGAAGTCTTGACGCAGATTATGCAACTTTTGCAATTGTTCTACAGACGGAGGATAGAGATCCCAAAATTTCTGCCCAATGAGGTATACTTATGGTTGACTCTATTAGAAGGCAGGTTCAAGACCGAGAACATAACTCTGAACCAGCAGTATCTACACATCTGTGGAGGCATGCCCCCACAGATAATCCGCCACATTCTGGACATCATAGAATGCCCTTCGACAGAAGATGACAAATATGCCTGGTTTGTCAAGAAGATCAAAAATGTATTCGGAAAAATAAAGAACGAAATAATTGATGATGTGATGGGTGGTATGAAGATGGGGGATGACAAACCCTCAATCTTCATGGTGAAATTGAGGCAGAAGGCAGATAACATAGTAGCCCCTTCTGTCATAGGCAATCAATTTTGCAAACAACTTCCACAAAGTGTTGTGCAATGCCTAGCCGCCGTAGGTTCGACTGTGATAAACACATCCGCAGACTTGGCTTTCTTGCAAAATCCACAGATAATGCGCTCGAATACACCAGGTCAAAGCCTGTGGTCAGTGCAGTATCTGCAGAGACTGGAGAGATTGCTCAATTTCGAGCTCAAATAGCTCAGTTGACTGATGAAGTAAAACGGAACAAAAGCCAAGGCTCAACGAAATCCAATAGTAGCTGGCGACAAAGATCTAAAAGTAGAAGCAACAACAACAACATCAACAATGGCAATAGCAAAGGACGACAGTACCGGTCCAGAGACCGCAGATCTAGTTCCAGTAACAGGGGTCAGAGTTCAACTCCCCCAAGAACATCATCTCCCAAAAACCAGTCTCAAAATTGGGATGATAAAAGTTGCTTTTTCCATAACCGGTTTGGCGCAGAGGCCACCAAATGTAACAACAGATGCAGATGGTGGGGCAAATCCTATACCAAGGAGGCTTCAAACTAGAACAAGGAGCCATCTATGCGGCCAAAGACCCCTCGGAAAAATACTCATGCCGCCTGTTCATTAAGGACAGGACAAACAGGAGAAGGTACTTAATTGACTCGGGAGCAGACCTGAGCATATTGCCAGTTAACAAAACCCAAAAAGTACTCCCTCCGAAATACTATCTCCGTACTGTGAATGGTCAAAACCTTCCAGCTTACGGACTTGAAACTAGAAAAGTTGACATCGGACTCAAGAAAATCATGACGTGGTAATTCACAGTTACAGATGTTCCAAACCCGATCCTGGGTGCAGATTTCCTTGCACATTTTGGCCTGATCATCGACCTCAAAAATGGCAAATTGATCGATAGTGAATCTAAACATTGTGTGGATGGCAAAACGCTAGCTTACAGACTGGACACAAATATATCCAGCTGTACCAAAGTCGAGGGACAACTCTTACGGATCCTGTCTGACTATCCTGGAGTCACTCAACCATCAATTCGCAGGCATCCTACATACAAACATGATACAGTGCATTACCTAGAAACCAAAGGACAGCCTTGCCATGCTAGAGCATGAAGGTTACTGCCTGACAAACTCAAAGCGGCACGGGAGTACTTTCATCGCATTATTGAGGAGAGCGTATGTCGCCCCTCAAAAAGCTCATGGAGCTCCCCTATCCACATGACAAAAAAAGCAAGTGGAGAGTGGCAAATTGTTGGAGACTACAGGGCCATAAATGCCATAACAGTTCCTGATCACTACCCAGTCCCCAATATAATGGACTTTAACGCGAACATGAAGGGTAAAACAATTTTCACCAAAATTGACATCAACTGGGCATTCCACCAAATTCCTATGGCTGACCAGGACGTACCAAAGACAGCGTTTATAACCCCCTTTGAACTATTCAAATACCTTCGAATGCCCTTTGGACTTCGCAACTCAGCACAAACTTTCCAGAGATTTATCAATGGACTGTTTAGGGAATTGCCGTTTGTATATGCATATTTGGATGATATCTGCATTTGCTCTGAAGGCGGTGAGCAACAGCACGAGGAGAATGTAAGAGCCGTCGTACAGCGTATACACGCTGCCGGGCTTACTATCAACATAGGTAAAAGCTTATATGCACAGACTGAAATTGACTTCCTCGGCTACAAAGTCTCAACCGAAGGCATTTCCCCATTGAAGACCAAAGTAGAGCCAATATTGAACTTCCTAAAGCCCTCAAATGTCGCTGAACATAGGAGTTTCTTGGGGATGGTGAACTTCTATAGACGTTGCATGAAGAATGCAGCAGCCGAACAAAGTAAGCTGTTTGCACTAATTAAGACAAGTAAAATGAAAGATAAGACTCCACTCGAATAGAATGAAGAAGCCGAACAGGCCTTTGAGAAAATCAAAGATACACTGGCAAATGCAACTCTATTGGCTCATCCAGACAAAAGTCTGCCGTTATGCGTGAGTACCGATGCATTTGATTTTGCTATTGGTGCAACCCTGTACCAACTTGACAAAGACAACAAAAAATTACCGCTAGCTTTCTTCTCGAGGAAGCTCTCAAAAACAGAAAAAAACTATAGCACATACGATAGGGAATTGCTCTGAATTTTTGCTGCGTTGAAGCATTTCAGGCACCAATTAGAGGGTAGATGTTTTTCTGTGTATACTGACCATAAACCCCTAACATATGCCTTCACACAAAAAGCAGAACCAGCATCGCCGAGAAGAGCGCGACGATTAGACTATATTGGTCAATTGACTACCAACATTCAGTATATAAGTGGAGAACTTAACACTCCAGCTGATGCCTTGAGTAGAATCGAAGCTATCTCAGCTCCTGTCCAATTACCTTATGCTGAAATAGCTAAAGCACAGCTTAAGGATGCAGAATTGCAAGAGTTGTTATCGAACGATGATACTACTCTCAAATTGAGACAGCGAAAAATTCCCGGTACTGATGTTTTATTAACATGTAACATCAGTACAGGTAAGAATAGGCCATTTCTACCAGTAAAATATCGCAGGTTGGCTTTCAACAGTGTACATAATCTGTCACATGCTGGGCCAAAATGTAGTGCTAATATGATTTTGGCAAGGTTTGTATCGCCACAAATGAAGTCTGACTGCAACAAATGGGCTTGCAGTTGCCTGAACTGTCAAGAATCCAAAATAGGAAGACACACTCGCTCACCCCTCAAATCCTTCAAACAAATGGAGCGGTTTAAAACTGTACATATGGACTTGGTAGGCCCATTGCCACCATCTCAAGGACACAGATACCTGTTGACGATAATAGACAGGGCAACACGATGGCCAGAAGCAATCCCTTTACACGAGATGTCAGCTCCTACAGTAGCTGCAAGGTTATACGATACCTGGGTTGTGAGGTATGGCGTACCGGAAGTCATAATTATAGACCAAGGTCGCCAATTCGAGAGCTCGCTCTTTAAAGAGCTATCCAATAATCTTGGTGTTCAACACAGTCATACCACAGCTTACCATCCTCAAGCCAATGGAAAAATTGAGAGATGGCATAGAGCCCTCAAAGCCTCTATTATATCTCACGACACAAAGAGATTGGTAGAAGTACTTCCTACCATCCTCTTAGGCCTTCGATCTGCCCTACAAACTGATACAGGTCACTCTGCAGCGCAACTAGCATTTGGCGAAGAGCTATGCCTTCTAGGGGACTTCTTCACAGAATCGAAGGAAGTTAGCCCCGAAATCATGGTACAAAATATAAGAAACGATGCCAATAATTTCCTAAAACAGGCAGCTCTCTATGGCCAGCCCAAGATTTACGTCTCGAAACACTTGGCCAATACTTCACACATATTTGTTAAAGACGAAAAAATGAGATCTGCGCTGGAGAAACCATACACTGGTCCTTACAAAGTAGTATCAAGAGACGAGAAAAACTTTGTGATACTCATTACAGGCAAACCTCGAACAATTTCAATCGACAGATTGAAGCCTGCATATATGGTAAGTGACGATAAAAGAATAAAAAGGTTGCTGAGGGAGAACATAGAAAATATACAGACGGATTCACCAATAAACACAGAAGAATCCGTCGAAAAATGTGAAATAAATAACTCACAACAGAAAACATCAAAAAAGTCTGTAAGATTTTTGGACGATGTTACCACTAAAACATTCGATCCAGAGGTCCCCATAAGCCCACGAAAAAGAGGCAGGCCCCTAGGCAGTAAAAACGCAAAAATTCTCATCCTTCTCGCATGTCTGAGAGGTTAATGCGAAGAAAATAAAATTTACTCCCGAAAAAGTAATATCCGCTACGTAAGTTTAAACCCGCTAAAAATATGCGACAAAAATCGGAACTCCATGATACAAAAGAAACTCCGGAGATAAGTAAACGAGGAATGCCAACAAAAAGAAAAAGACAGGAATAAACAAATCCACGTGCGATACGGAAATAAACATCGCAACATGCGTTTACCGTTAAATACAAAGATAATCTCAATGTCGTGACATCACAAATGGAGATTCCTTTGTAATAAAATTTGAATAAAATATTCTATGAGTTTATTTCAGGCATAACTTGGCTTAAACCAATCAGAACTTAACCGGAAAACTTGCATACGGCCGAGAATTTTAAGCTCTATCCCCTCTACATGCTGATAAGAAGATGTGAAAATAATGAAATGAAACTGTAATGGTAAATCAAAAACAGCAGTAAATTCACCCGTTTCAGAACCGCCATAAATCTTGGATGTGTTTTCTGAAGTAATATTTTTGGTTCCTTTTCCTCAAATAACCTATTCTAATGTCGCTGCCACTCAATACAATCCTGAAATCAGCCACCTCCCAAATTGCCCAGAAAACTGCTGAGTTTTCATCAACTCAACGGAAGACCGAGCAGAAGACGGAGCTGGATTGGATAGAGGAGGAGCTGCTCATGGACACAGCTCCTTCTGTAGACAAAGTCCTAGCGCGAGATGACGACTCTGCTTCCCCCGATAGTCTCTCCTCCCTAGTCACCACTGGAACTGACCCCAATTCCGGAATCCCCAAGATTGGAGCCAAAACCCGCAGAGACCAGGGAGCCAATGAAGTTCCTTTTCATGGCCAAATGGGCAGCAAACGAAAAGGTGAAGATGGCCGCCTTAGCATCAGAGACGTCAAACTCCCTGATGCTGAGAAAGCCTCTCTTCAAACGACCACTGCCCCCTCACTTGCCTATACAAAAAATTGTCCACCTAGGCTAAGGGGAGAAGGCAGTCGCGCCCAATACCAGGCACGCGCTGATGCAAGGCAACAATTGTACAAATGCGTCAGCGCTGCAGTTGGAAGCGCACTGGCCAAGTGGGAGACAGACCAGAATAGGCGCTCATAAACCCGCAAGTCCCCCCAGGCCTGCGCAATTTGATCATTTTTGCAGCGCAAAAACTGGGGGGGAGTAGCTGTGGAGACTCACTGGTATGAGGTAAAGGGGTTCAGACCCCTCGACTTCAGTCGCCGCCCCAAAGAGCAGGCAAATAATTGTCCTTGTGACGTTAAACACACAAAACTTGTTCGATCGTAATTACCTGTATATACTTGCAGGTAATGTACGAGTACCGAATAGTGACACAATAAGATGATGTCACAATTGGTACACGAACCAGCCAGCCATCTGTTATCTCAATAGGGGATGATGCGACCTGGCCGTCCTCACCAACGTACGTATTCTCTTACGTACGTGTGTTTGTGTGCGTGTAAATAAGCTGTATATAAACCACCCGAATTGGCTCTAAAATCGCCAGTGTTCGGTCAGGTTCTGGCTTACCCGTACTTATGTACGAAGTGGCTGAACACGCTTAAATTCTGTTGAATTTCCTTCTGGTGAGAATATCTCTCACAACAAGGTATTCCACAACCCTTACCTAATGCTAAAGACATATTGTGTTGTATCATGCGCTCTTTTTGTCAAAAAGAGTTTGTCTAATTTTTCTAGTTGATAATATTAACGTTTTGAGTTTTTGTCACCTTTCAAAACACTCACAGAACTAAAATCATGGAGCTGAACTGAAAACTCACTTTAAACAGAACTTGTTGAACTTTGAAATTCTTTGTCGTATCAAACAATGCTCATCTTGACTCCAGCATACTTAAACTACTATTTTTAAACATAAGAAGAGTCGATGCTCGTTCATAAATTTCTCAGTTCTCACATTTCTGAGAGTAACAGAAAAATTTTTGTAAAAAAAATAAAGAGATTGATAGGACATTTTTATTACTTCCATATTCCATATTAACGTATTAACTGGCATCTGCCCTCCCCGCGCTATTATTTTTTGTTTTTAGTTAGTAGCACTCCTGCTTTAATTTCAAGTGAAAAGTGCCCAAATTGTTGATTTATTAGTATTCTTGAATATTTCAAATAAGGTGATTGAAAATTTTTTCTTGTTTCGATATTGCCCTGTGTTATAAATGTGAGTCTACACCAGTCATTATATCATATATTTTATCTTCAGCCCAGATTTTAAACTTTACCTATCTGCTGCTAATTATATCACGAAACAACTACTTGAAAATGACTTAAATTTTTCAATTTTTAACAAGGAAGTAGGAAGTTGTTCCCTTCCAGGTTTGGAAAACTCAAAAAAAAAAGAAGAAAAAAAGGCTGCGTACGCTCCAACAATAATTCTCGATAGTTCACCACAGAATTAGTAACCTACTCTCATATTCTCATTCGCTTTCGCTTGGTTTTTCAACCACTTTTCATTTTAAGTCTCATCAGATTTTTAAGTCTTTCTATTAGGAAAAAAAAATTGAGAGCTTCTTCAGAAATTTGTTATTGGTTTGGTGCTTATTTTCACCAACTAGGAACAGTTTTTAACATTATTTGAACAATGTTTAGTGTACATATAGGTATCTATTCGTAGTGCACTTGAAAAGGTAAAATTCTTGGAATTCCCTGTTAGAGAGTCGTCCTATTCGGTATCCAACGCTTTTTGTGGTTTCTAACTGATTTTGCACTCATGGCGATCGGTGAGAAAGCTAACATTTTTCAAATCATCCTATCATCCTGCGAATTTGTAGAAGTGGTTTGAGGGTAAATAAAAAATTTTAATGTTTGACTCTCTCCCACATGAATTCTCATTCGAATGAAGAACCTTTCTTTTGCATATTTTTCAATATATTTGAAAATTATCGGCAGAATCAGCAACACGTCGTGGAGGAGGTGTCACAGGATGCAGACAGTGACAAGAGAGAGTCATTATTGTTGTGTAAACGTATTCATTATTCATCGTAAGATATGGACAAGGCTTATCGAGGAAGACCTCGATGACACTCTGCAAACAAATGTGCGCTGCTGTCAATAGCCAGCCTATAGCTTTTCTTCTTCTTCGAAATCAGTTCATACGCCAGTCGAACTGAACCGATAATTTGTCAATTTGTCATTTTGTTACTGTTACTTCGGTGTGTAGGTACCACCCACGCAGTACGTACCTACAGTCGTTTCGAAATAAGTCCAACTTACGGCTCGATTTTTTTTTAATGTTCCCAAGTAGTCGGCTACATAAGTACGGGTGTTGTCGTAGTGCCCAGGTATGTTGGCCCATAACCCAATCTGAACTTTTGTGGGTCAGTAGTATTCAGTGAAGCGTGGTTTACGAATACATTCGACCTGGTGGCTGTACCTGTACCTACCGAGTCTCGAATGGAAAACAAGAAATAGAGACAGAAAAATAGAAAGCGAATGAAGTGCGAAAGCTGGACAATAGTGAACGTCGTTGCTTTGTTATTATCATCGAGTCGTGCTCCTAAACACCAGCAATGAACCAGTTAAGTACCTATCTCTAATCTAATGCGCACCTAATGTGTAGGAACATTTAACACGTCTGGTCGTCTATAATGGAGTTGTTTTCTCGCCATTCTTCGAATCATCACCTGAATAATTGTTCTCTCGACGATTTTCTGTCGGCCGTAGCCCTGCGCACGATTATTCAAATAGATAGGTATAGGTATAGGTATACGCAGGTATATGTATACATACATACATACATACATACGTACGTACGTACATATATATGTGTAGTACCTATACTTTACCTGCGTAGTCGTCAGCCGACCAATTCAACCGCATTTTATGTGGAACGCTAGTGCGGCGGCTTTTTTTAATCTGGCACATCCCTAAATTCATTTTCGTGTAATCCGTGAGATTGAAAATATATGAAGGGTGTCTCGAAAACGATGTTAGGTACTCGCTGTTAATTAATTTCGCCATTTCGAATCAATACGGTAGTTATCTGCGGATTAGTTACCTCGAGTAGCCTCTCATGGCCGAAAACATTTCATCTTCGATAGCTATGCGGGAACCGATTAACACGAATTGAAAGGATTGTACGTGCCGTAGCACTCCACAACTGTCAAGTCCTAGGTTCGAGAAAATTCGCCGCCACATTCCCAACCTAAAATGCCAAAATAACCATATGTTCGATTTAATTGCGTCACAAAAAATTCCAGTGTTTTTTTGAAGTAGGGAGTGCGCTCTCCGTGCCTGTTTCTAGGGCCGGAGAGGGGGAAAAAAGAAGGACTCCCTTCGGGTCCGTACTTTCTAAAAGGGCCTGGAAGGCGAATGCCCTCTCCAAATGCTGACACCAAAAATATAATTGAAAAATCCATCATTTGCTAAAATAATTATTTTGACCCCTGAGATCCTTTTTTTCTCTTTCCAGCCGCGTGCATATTTCTGTGCGCTTTCCTTACACGAGTAAAATAATTAAATTATCGTTGCGCACATTCCGTGACTGGTCGAGGCTATTTTGATTCGTTAAGCGTATAATATTAGTAAAATGAAAATACTGGTTGTTTTACAGAGATAAAATGTTACTTTGGCGGCTATCCCGGCTCTTATACTGTACGTTAAACCTAACTTTCCTTCTGACTATTTTGTAGGTTTGACACAGCTCAAGCTGAATTTGGTAGTAAGTAGGAGAAGATGTAAGATTTTTGGTAGTCAGCTGGTTATTACGTAGTGGTCTACCCCAGGAGGCATAACACTATCGGGAGTTACTTTCCAAAGCCGTTCTTCGAAAAAGAATTTAATTGTGCTAAGCAAAAATTACGACTTGGAGAGACAAAATTATAATTTAAAGGGGAGAAGAACATTCAACTGTCTCCCAAGTCCAAACGCAAAGTTTTGAATAATAAGTGTAGTACCTATAAGAAGCACTAACGGCTATTTTTACACCTTCTCAACTAAGAAGACGTCAAGGTTGATGCGTTAAAATTTCAATGCTGACCTCACTGCGCCACGCAGTGGAAATTTAAATGCTACAATTTGTCATTTCTATTCCAAATTAAACCATTTGGTACGTAAAGATGACCAATGCAACACATACCAAGTGATATTTTGCAACTCATTGTATTAGGTACTAGATGTTACCCGCAGCTTTGCCTACGCTGCCCCTGCGATACACAGTTTTTTTCATTCTCTTTCATTCCCTTTCGTTCGTTCTGGTTCCAATAGACAACTTTACCTCCAGTAGAGGGGTTGCAGACTTCAACGATGGCTTCAAACATGCCCCAGAATAACACAAATAATTACTGAGAATTTCATCTCGATCTGCCGAGTGGTTCTGAATTTATGGGCAGACGAATACACTTACATTGAGTTTTATTAATGTAGACAGATAGATAGACGGACGGCCGATCGGACGGATGGATAGATATTAGGTATTTTTGGGATGTAAAAAGTTTTCTTATGTTGTGATTGTTTTCATTTTATCAATGCAAGGTCCAACCTATTTCAAATTTGAATTTTTTGGAATAAATTTTCATATTAAAAATAGATTTTTTGAACAACATTTCAGACTTAAGCTGTTTTTCCTACACAAACAGCAAGTTGCTTGATTACTTTTTTCAGTCGGCTTGAAAAATAAATTTGTAGAAATTAGTGACCAATTGACTTTTGAAAATTTCGATAGAGCGCCTGTTAGAGAAGCAGATTTCGCCTAGAATGTACAAGTTTTCAAATTATTATTATCATTATGTGTATTTCGGGTTGCATTCTACATAGATTGTAAGAATTGAAAAACTAATTGGTGTACTTCATTCGTCTTCGAACTTGACTGAAATATGGACTCACAGTACACACCTACTAAATTTCGCGCCCACAATTTGTTGACAAATTTTGTTATATCCTATAATTATACCAGTTGAAAAAAAAAAAAAAAAAAAAAAAATTAGTTGGGTATTTATGAAGTCTGGGAACAATGATTGGAAAAACTACAAAGAAATTTTCTCAAAGTAATGACATGCCACGCTTCGCAGTTGGTAGATTCTACGAAATTTACCTAAAGCTGCATGTATGTAAATTAACTGCAAAAGTTTAAGTAAATTTTCTGTTCGCAAAAAAGGAAAGGCCTCCAAAAATTCGATATCAGTCAGGCATTAATCATGTGCACTTTCCTTATCTGCTTTGTGCGCCTTCCTTACACTGTGCATATTCCTGGTTTACAGCGGTCGACTCAAAATAAAGAACATCCCACTCCTCCCCCCTGAGAGAACATCCACATTTGATTGCCGTAACAACTACACACGATGATGATGCAAATAATCACTACCATGGTATGTAGCTGCGTCATTAATACCCACAGAATATTCAAATCGACAAGACCAACCACATAGAACGAAGTTAATATGTTTTTGAAGGACTTGGCCGACGAAGTAATTTCTGCTATGTTCCACGTGATTAAAGCAAGTTTCCCTTAACCTATGGCCAATAGAGGAAATTGTTGGTCGATAAATTTCTTCTCCACCCTCTACCAGATAACTGAGAAGACAAATGTATTCGGCTGTTTGAAAAATTGGTGAAGCTAGTGACATTTTGTCTCAACAAAATGTCCTCACCTTTCTGTATGAAAACTTGTACTGCACCTGACTACCTCATTAATTTTTCAGTTAAATTTAGCGAGCTGGACGGCTCCGTGCCACCCTTCATTTCGCTATTGCAAAACTAACGGTCTTCCGTTTGCTTGCGTTTGCAGGTATGGCCCGCAACATTCGACATCTTCCTTGCGTTAGTCGTCGAACTGGTGAAACAGGACTTTGCATGTTTGCGTATTCGTGCGCCAAAGCAAATGGCACTCATTTGGGCACCTGCATCGATCGTTTCTACTTTGGCAGCTGCTGTAAAATATCGCCAAACAGCGATCCTGACTTGACCGAACCCCTCTCTAGCAACCATCTAAACAGGGAGGATGCCAGTTCTAGCACAAAGAGGCCTACATTCTTACCAGACTACTCTGCCATATCTTCCACTTATCCATCTACTTCCGGTTTACCGTCGTCGCTTGCTGAACTTTTCACATCATCAACGACGTTTGTGAAGACGACAAGCAGCGGCAGCGCTACCAGCACCAGACCCGCCTCCGTGCACACCATTTCCTCGCTGTCTTTCGACACAGTCCCAATTACCTCTCGCACACCCCTCGTCAATGTCACCTTGTCGCAGTCGTATTCGACGCCATTGTCGCATGTTACCACCTCTCCACTTGTCTACTCGACTACCGTGTCGACTGTATTCCAGGGCAGCACGCATCGACCAGCTGGAGTCTCGTCGTCGACTGCCAGTCACTCAAAACCAGTGGCAAAGCCCACCTCCAAACCCAACAAACCAAAGCCTACCGGACCTGGAAAACCTGGCCCCACCAAACCCAAGCCCACCAAGTTGCCAGCCAAACCCAGCACGACAGCCAGTGTAGCCACATTTCCAAATCGTAATACTACGTTTAGCACTCCTTCGGGACTAAGCAGTAGCAGCAGCAGCAGTAGCAGCTCCAGCAATTACAGGCCAACGTACGTCATTGACACCACAGTTCCTACGCGTCTGCCTTCCAGACCTTCGACGCAAAGTGTACCCACACCCATCACACTGTTCACGTCGAGTAAACGCCCTACCAAACCTACCAAAGTGCCGAGTACAGTGGTGTACACAACGACAACAAGCGCTCCGCCCACATCTTTTGTACAAATTCAAGTGTCGACAGTTGGTCACAGCAAACCGACAACAGCGTTGCCATCTACCACCGATGGCAGCGGCCACCATTCCAGCTCCACCACAGATAACTTCTATTCGAGGGTGAACTTCACCAGCAGCGGCGGCGGCAGTACTACCATCAGCATGGGTACAGAAAGACCGTTGAAACCGTGGCAAACGCCTACAGCTGCCTCGTGGAGCTCGACTGCTGTCACAACCGCCGCATCCATTAGTTCCAGTTCCAACTCCAGTTCAAGTTCCAACTATGTTCCCAGTCCCAGCTCGACGGCGTCGCAGCCGTCGCTGGTCACTTGGACCACCATCGACGAAGTGCCGCCCATTATCATACCGGATCGTACAAAACCCACTAGTATCGTGAGGCCATCTGGAAAACCTCCGGTCACCAAGCCTACCTTCTTCCCAACATTCCCGAAACCGATCTCAAGCACCGAAAGACCGACTAGCCGTCCGGATTTGTTTAAGCCAACCACCAAACCGGGTAAGCCTCGCCTGTGAATTCATCGTAACCACGGCCGGATCTATTTTTCTTTCTCAAACCCTCGGCTGTCCCCTCCACCCTCTTTTTTCCAATTTTTTTTTTTTTTCGCTGAACTTTTGTTATTTTTATTTTTTTTACCCTCTCGTTTCAATTACAAATCTACAATTAATATGCTGTAGGCCACTTGATATTCGTGTAGTTGTATCTTATTTGCAGATTAAATCTTACAGTCGTTGACCGTTTTTCTCTTCAATCTATTTTAAATCAACTTAATTTCTCTGTTAGTAGAACCTTATTGGCATTTATTCGTTTCATAAATTTGTAGACTCGACTAATGTACTGGGCTTAGTCGTAGCCCTGTAGTGCATTTCATTTTGATTATCAGAATCCGAATAATTGTTACAGAATTCGAATACTCAACAAAGCCATCAGCTACGACCACCACTACGACATCTTCCTCCTGGATCGAATTAACCCTGGCCACTCACGCTCCAGCTGTCTCGGGTAACGTTTTTTTTTTTTTTTTCTTCCGAGTATGGGAAAAAATTAATCTCATCCAATTATTTAAGCTAAAAAACACTCGTTTTAAACCAGAAAACCTTCATCTTTCAGTCGAAAATTTTGTTAGATTTTTGTAATTTTTATTTTTATTTTTTTTTTGCGTGAAACTTTTCTGTCGGGGCCTGGGGTGTAACTTTCAAAATCGGAGGACGAAATCAAAATGAAATCAAATAAAGCAAAATTGAATGAAAACCAAAATTTTTTGGAACAAAATTTGGATGAAACTAAATCGGATTTAATATTGTGTGAAACAAAGTCGGATAATTATGTTTCTTTAGGGGGCGGGTTCGAATTTACAGTCTATTTTTCGGATTAAACTACTTTATAGACCTGACTATGAGCCTTAAAAGGGGTTCAGGAAAAATGTTTCGTATAGCATTGAGCAGTATAATATTTATTATATTATAGATCATGTTTTTCGAGTCCCTATTGTTCAAATATAAATTTTCAGATGAAAACAATCCTCTTTTCAATTTTCGTATCTTATCATTGAATACCTACGGTGTTTGATGAGTTTTTTGAGGTGCTGGGTTTGAAATATCAGTTTATCTATCGTCCAGTCTTTCGTTGAAGGTTAAAATTTAAAGCTCAAGATTTATTTGAGAATTACTGGAAGAATTAAACCTTTAATTATTTATTTACAAAATTTTTTGACATTTAATTAAAGACTTTGGCTGATTAAATTTTTTTTAATTCTTCGAGTGTTTTCTAATAGTTATTTTTTTTAAACCCTGTCATTTAAATTAATTTGTCGATTTTATTTTTTGAAAATTTATTTTGAAATTTTCTAAATTATTTCTCGTCAGTTCTCTTGAAAATTTGTTTAATGATTTATTTTAAGAATTAGTTTCAGAGATTTCGTGAAAAATTTTTGTTTTTTAATTGATGTGAAGATTCACAATGACAGTAAAACTTGACAAAAATGGAAAAAGCGGTTAAAATTTGAGCCGGGATTTATTTTAAAATTATGAAAATGATGAATTTAATAATTTGTTTACAAAATTTATTCCTTTTGTGTTGATGATGTTTCTAATATTTTAGGATTATTTTTTATACGCTTTTATTTTACTCACTCAGTTTGTTGAAGTAAACCTTGTTGAAGTAAACCGGATGACCAACTTCAGCGCTGCTTTCTTCACGGGTTCACATACGCTTATATCCATTTTTATCAGTTGTTTTCTCAATTTTTGTTTGTTTCTGTCTCAGAAAAAAAAGTGAGAAATTTTATTTTCTCTTTCGCCGTTATTTTCTTTTTCAATTTATAAAAGCATATTATTTTTTGGGAACTCGTTTTTAACCTAACTTATTGAAAAACTTGTTTCCATGAGATTAAACTTATGATGTCAGAATTTTGAAGTATGGATGAAACAACTGGGTTATTCTTTTCTCATAAATTGTGAAGAAAAGATAATGCCTGAATATTAGGCGAAAAGAATCTGTAAGGTATACAGACGCGTGATTTTGACCCCTTAGTTACTGTAGGAAGATGTCTCGCTTACAGCCCTCTCAAACCAACCGGCGTGATATTCGAAATTTTCGTAGCTGCAACTAAAATGCCATTTACGTACATTTAGTTGCCTATTCGCCGAACGGTAGGAAAGGAACGATTCAAATAATTTTCGAGACCATTCGTGAAATGCGCATCAGTATCGTCGAATATTACAGTGTCTGCTTTTTGATCTTTCAGTACCGTCGACTACCTCGGAGACGTCGGAAGTGACTGTGAGCATGATCATGCAATCGACGGCCAAGCCGAGCACGTCGATCACCATTCCTGTTTCCAGTCCGTTGCCCGTGCAAACCACATCGTCTCCATCGCCCACCGGTCAAAACGAAATCCTTAACGTGTCCGATTATCGAGAAGGTTCGTGTACGCTGTATCCTACTCATTGTCGAATCCTTTTTGCAAATCGTCATAATTTTTGACTTTTTTTTGTATTTTTTGTATTTTTAAAATCACGTTTGGTGCGTATTTGTTTCAGTATGCGGACGAAGGTTGTTTCCAACTGGCAGAATTGTAGGCGGCGAGAAAGCAACCTTTGGAAAATGGCCATGGCAGGTACGTGTACCGCAGAAACCGTATTGAAAAATGTATCTCGAAAAATTTCATATTCGAGTGCAGTCGAGTTTCCAGAATTTTTCAGTGCGTGTTAATGCGTTCAAAGACAAAAAAATATTTTTCGATTCAAAATCTAATGCAAAATTAGTGAGGCTGTAGCAGGATAAGCATGGTAAATAAGTCTGTTAATCGATTTGGCTTATTTTTTTCGCCGATGTTGCTTTCTGAGTGGGTGACATTTAAGTTTGACAAATTAATATCACCTTCGACCAGCCTAGTTCATTTCTATTGGGAGAAAAAAATAGTTTTTAAAATTAGATAAAAAAAATTTCTCAAAAACTGCTGTTGCCTGTTACTAGGGATTACTTTATGTGATAGTGGTAGCTTACTAAAGAACTATAATTACAAATTTTTCTTTGATATTCAATCTGCAGTAAATGTGGAAAATAGTGATGAAAAGTTTTCCAATGAAAAAACAACTCATACTCGAAGGACAATCACCATTTTTCTGTCAAATATTCCTCCTGTGTACCAATATAATGTATATGATGAGCCAGTTTTCGACGCACCATACGAATATTACCTTTAGTGTGTCAAAAATTGCTCAAGTAAGTCATTTTTCGAGGCACCACCGGTTGGTGCTTATTGAATGCTGAAACATGAATGAATAAGTCATCGGTAAATCAAGTGAAAACTTTTCTGAAGACAAAAAATACGAAAACATGTGTACTCTTGCAAACTGGAAATAAATAATTTAGTTGGGAAAAATGTAAATTAGATGTTTGAAGTTTCCTCTTTAAGAAATGATAAAACTACCTGCTGCCTCTCAGTCAAACTTTCATTATAAGGTTTATTTTCATTAGCGACTGGCGCACGTTTCTTTTAAGAGTGATGCGAATAATCGCAACCCCAAATCAAGGCATTACGTTTCGTCCTTATTTTTTGCAGATTTCGTTGCGACAGTGGAGAACGTCTACTTATTTGCACAAATGTGGAGCCGCTTTATTCAATGAAAACTGGGCCGTGACTGCTGCTCACTGCGTCGAAAAGTAAGTTCTCTGCTTTAACGGCGAGATGTTACGTCGTACCATCTAGCTGCCCTAGTGTACTGAGTGTGTGCGAAACAACCATCTGCAGAAGAGTGGTTAGAAATTAACGGGAAGGGGAACGAAAGTACATATTATAAAATATTACACAATCTATGATTGTTTGGGCGTTCTTGGCTCTTTTGCAATAGGAATTGGGTCAATTCCCAAAACTGATAATCTTTTAACCTGTTTTGTGTTTTATGGCATTCAGCGTTTCTCCGAGCGACCTTCTGCTGCGACTGGGCGAACACGACCTGGCCGTGGAGGACGAGCCCTTCGGATACCTGGAACGACGAGTGCCATTTGTGGCTTCGCATCCGAAATTCGACCCTCGCACTTTCGAGTACGATTTGGCTTTGCTGCGTTTCGACGAACCGGTAAAATTCCAGCCGAACATCATTCCTGTCTGCGTACCCGAAGATGACACGAATTTCGTCGGCTCTGAAGCTTTCGTCACCGGATGGGGTAGACTTTACGAAGGTACGTGTGTGTGCGTGTGTATAACTGCAGCTGTGTACTCACTGTGTAGCGTACCTAATGGCGGCTCTTAAATTTTATTTTGGGAGCCATAGTGGGAGTGTAGGTGAGGTGAGTCATTTAAGAAACAAAATATTCGTATATACGCTCGCGAAAAGTGGGAATAAAAGTATTTTCGTATGGTTTGGAGGGTCGTGGCTCTCAGCCCTCCTCCTGGAGCCGCTCCCAAGTGTACCCGTTGCAGGCAGCACGCTTCAAGTGCGCCAAATTTGAAAACTAACCTAGTATAAATATTCGTTTGTATGTGCCAGATGGACCCCTTCCCAGCGTGCTGCAAGAGGTGTCAGTGCCTGTGATTAATAACAGCGTCTGCGAAAACATGTACCAAGCGGCCGGTTACATCGAACACATTCCAAATATTTTCATATGCGCCGGATGGAAGAAAGGAGGCTTTGATTCTTGCGAGGTACGTAACTTGAAGCGTGTAATCGAAAATTTCAGATCGATCTTTAACCCTACGTACTTCCTTTATGATTGTCTTCTTGACAAATTTTCTGTTTCGAATCGTAAGTGGGAGTAGATTTTCAAAAGTCTATTTTTAGAATGAGGTTGGAAAATGGCCTCGCATATTATTATCAAAACTAGCTTAATCCTTTTAGACTCCAGAGATATTGGATTGGTAACAAAAAATGTTCGCATTATTGTCGTGTTATTGCTAATGCAACCGATCGTATTTGAATTTAGCACCTAAGGAATGGGGATACTACGCAACAAAATTGGCGTCGTTCCTTAAGGGGAGTGAGAAATGTGCCATTTTCAATGTAAAATTAACCATTTTCGTGGACCTTTTTTTGCAAAAAATATCAGAGATATAGAGCTGAAATTGTGGCCACACTTTTACCCAAAATTAACTTAAGATTTTAAGACCGGGGATTTTGGATTTAAATTATTTGACCCTGATTTTTGATATTTTCATTAAATGTGTGTATATGTATATATATATATATATAAAATATGTTACTGGCTGAAATGCCTTGCGATTTTAGGCAAAGTGTGAAAACGGTGAAAAATTATACAGTTTTCCTAAACATAAACCATTTCATTCATTCCGTAGCAACAGTTAACCAAAGTGTGAAATGATTAGAAATAAGTACCAGACACATAAATTGAACAGGTTAGGAAATAATTACGTAAGTAGAAAATCTAAAAATTTAGAGAATTGAGAAACCACAGAAATTTATGTGTAGACCTTACACACGATAAATCTTCTAAATTCCAATCAGGCCTGTTATGACATTTACATATGGAGTTTCTCGTTTAGGTACGTCTCTTCTCATTTTTCTCGTTTTTATAATGACGACTGATTTTTTAGACATATTTATTTAATCATTTCTGAGTATAGGTATTATTTTATTGTTTTAGAATGCACAAAAATTTATGTTTTAGCAAATTTTGTGCTTATTCATTCTTTTTGATCGTTTTTGTTTTGAAAATTTTTTCTTAACGTTAGGATAACTTTTTTTTTATTATTATTATTTACCAGGAAATGATAATAAAGATTCTCCCGTTTACATCTTAAAAATTCCCATAAAGAAATTCAAATTCAAAAATTCTTCCATACACCCACTAAAAAAAACAGTTGATAGGTATGTATATAAATAGACATAATTTGAAACATATCGATATGTTTACAATAACTACCAATGAGTTTTGACAAATTTAATTGTACACCGCAAATTTCAGATTGATTTAACGAACCATTCCTGCAAATTATTGTTGAAATCTTTGCTGTGCATCCGCAGTTTATCGTATTTTTGCACAAAATAGTAATTTACGATCGATGAATTTAAATAAAATAATTTATTCTTCAAATTTCATGTCAATCGGTTAATCCATTCCTGTGATATTATCGGAACGTACGTACTTCCAGAATATGAGCCAAGTTAAAGGAAAATTTATAATTACACATTTTGTTGAATCATTTTCATCTTTCGCAAACATTTGCTATAAGTTACTCATAGTCACTGAAATGAAAAACGATGAAAATAATAACCATTTTATCGGCCAGGTAGCATTAGCCCAGTATGTGTAAGTTTTTCCGGTTTAGATAAGAAAACAGCTTCATTTCACGTTTTACCTAACCTGAGTTAGGAATTTCATAAAATTCCTCGGAAATAAGTACTTGAAATGCCTGACTTGAACTTTTCGGTAACATATTTGTGTGTACATAGGTATATAAACTCCGTTCACGCTAATAAGCGCGTGATGTCATAAACCGTATCCACACTCGTTTGTTTGAAACACGATGTTTGTGTACTCCATCTGATGCTTATCATTGTACATTTAGATGTATTTTTATCTGAAAAACAAAATTGAAAATAATTAACCATAATAATTAACAATAATTATCGTAAAGAATAAATGGTGCGCAGCCCGAGCTACAGAACTCGTTGAAATTCAACAAAATTTATCGGCTCTTAACAAATATGTTCGGATGGGGGATTGCCTTTCTGTTTTTCTCATTTGTGTGTTTGCTGCAAAATTTACTTTAAAGTTTTTTTTTCATCTACCAAAAAATTATTTCTACCAGCTGCGTCCGATTCACTTCAGTCGATAAAATGGACAATTTTTGATCTTGGTAACTTTTTATACGCGTTCAATTCTCAAATCATTTGCTGCTGAGAAGTAGCCAGTAGGTACTCTTTTTTCTCGTCCTTTTCAAACATTCCAAAATTTCCTTGATTTTCAGCCGCTTCTGTTGTCCAATTTAATCGTGTTATGTTTACATTGTTGGGTGGGGGGAGCGGGGAGATGAGGAGGAGGAGGACGTAACGTTATGTGCAACCAGCCGCTTGCTCGGAATGCTTGATTGACGACTGATTTCTTTGCAGGGTGACTCTGGCGGACCAATGGTCATCCAAAGACCCGACAATCGTTGGCTGCTAGCTGGAATCATTTCGTGGGGCATAGGCTGCGCCGAACCGAATCAACCCGGAGTGTACACCCGTATCTCGGAGTTTCGTGACTGGATCAATCAAATACTGCAGTATTAATACTTTATTTTCTCTTTCTGTTTCGCCTACAATCTGTTTGTCTTTCTTTACCTTGTAACTGGTACTGCTTCCTTCTCCGATTTGGAGTCCGCTTCGTTAACACAAAATCAGTCCGCGTCACGCATTCGTAATGTCAGTATTTTCCTCGATGTATAGGATGTCAGAATGGTGGAGTATAGGAAAACCAATCAATTTTCCAGCATAATGTCGCATTTACTAGCGGACTGAACGACGCGCGAACCAATTCGTCGTTAGCTACCAAACCTTCTTTGTTTCTTCGCAAAAAAAAAAAAAGAAAGAGAAAAAAGAAAAAAACATTAACGTGATTTCGTATTCAAAACTTTCGTTCTTTTTCTTTCATTTTTTTATTTTATTTTGTAAATTTTATATGTATTGTGTTTGTACTTTCGTGTAAAAAGATAATTTGTAAAATATTTTTATATCGCTTCAGATTCTACGTTTTAAGTTTACATCACAACTCTTTTTTTTTCGGGGTGGGGAGAGGGGTGTGTTACTCATGACCTTATGAGCAATCGAACTTATTTCCACGACGCGACCCAGTCTCCCCTTACTCAGGTGTTCGAGCCACATTGTGGTATTCACTCCATCATTTAAGACGTTTACAGCGAAAAGTATTTACTGTGATAATTTCACCATCATCGATTTTTAACATGCTGAATGCGTTTGTTGAAGCAGTGGTGTATTTTCCCCCTGAGAGAACTGTTGTGGGGTCTTTGTGAACACAAAATGTAGAAAACAAGAAAGAATATTTGAAAAAAAAAAAAAAAAAACAAAAAAAACGAAGCTCTTCAGAAAAAAATTGCAAAAATCACATTCATTTTTTGATTAACTGATTCGCAAGAGGAAGTCTCTGTAGGAGAGTTAGTGACTTAGTGTGAACCAGTGGTGGATCCAAAGCGTCATTTTGGGGGTGAATTGGAAAAAATATTTTGGAGTTGAGTTTTTCTTTTTTTTTTTTGCTCTTCACTAATTTTTGACAATTTTTATCTGAATTCTGTGGTCGTATTTTTTTTTATTTTTATTTTTTTTGGCGTTTGGGGGAATTTTCACATTTTACCCTGGATTTGCCACTAGTATAAACTTCTAAAACTTACCTATTTTCTGATTCCTTATGAAAGAATTAAATGTGAATATAATTTATCTGATTGAAAAAGAATTTAGCTGGATAATGGAAATTTTCCAAATAATATTTTACAAATGAAAGCAATATTAAAACTTTAAGGAAGTAAATACATGCATTTACGTATTTTTCTTCATGATACCTCTCTTTAAACATCAATAAAAACTCCATATAAACGTTTGTACATACTTGAACAACAGCTGCCTAATTTCAGTAGTTTGAAATTTCACCACCAGGTACCGCCTCTTTGCTTTCTCTTGCGAATAGGTACCTAATTTTACTTTCTCAATGTTTCAGATTTTTCAGAAGTGTGTAATATTCTTTGGAAATTTTAATTTTTCAGTCTTTCCAATAACGTTTTACCAAACTTTCTTGCTGAAAGTACCATTAACTTAATTTTGTTTGTGTGGATTTTGATTGATTTTTGAAAATAGCCATATTACAATTATTTTGTATATTTTTTCTCAATCTAAACATAAATAACACTTTTTTTTTAATCTTTTTATCTCAAGTAAAGTAATTTATATATGGTCTCTTTTTTTTAAATAAAACTCCTGAGAATTTAATGGAGTGATAGAAAGAAAATTGAATATGATAGCCGCCATCGACCATTTTTCTTTACTTACGCGCCAGCAATTACTGAGAGAGGTTTCATTAAAGTTAATTTATTAATTTCCGTTTGTTTAATAAATTCATTAAATTTAAACTGAATTAGTTTTTCGGGTTCAAGTAAAAAGTCGAAAAAGCGTAAAAATGTGTTATTAATGTTATTATATTTTTTTGGAACTAATGTCAGGTAGGCATTAAAAAACTATAATTATTGTGTTCTTGATTTGAATTTTATTTTTCGCGTAGTTTTCATAGCGAGAAGAAGTTTCTTAACCACGTTTGTTTAAACATTATCCAAAAGCTGAAAAATTAACTCCTATTTTTAGTTAATGACTCGAAAATCAATTATTAATTTTGCTAATTGTGAGAACAACGATTTCAATCTTTCATTATTGCATAGAATTAGCAAAAAATAATTTTTCCCGCATTTATTTACTTCGTTTTTTTTTTTTTTTTAAAGTTTGTGATTTATTTTACGTATTAATTTATTGTGATGTTATTACTTTTTTTTTTACTTTTTTTCTTTTCTTTTTAATTAAACTCAAAACGCATTTATTTAAATTATTTATTTTGTCTTTTTCCTTTTTTGTTGTACGCGTTATTCGAGTTAGCGGTTCGAAGTTTTTTTGACTTTCCTTTGATGTGGTTTAGCGTTTTTATGTCAATAAAGTTATTTTTTTTTTTTTTTATTGCCTATTTCTAAATAGTTTTAACGACAGTTTTCAGTCTTCTTATGTTGTCAGTAATCGTTGTTTTTGTTGCTATTATTTTCCTCATTCTATTAATTTAACATGAATTTCATTCTTGAATGTGCCAGGAAATTGTTGGAGATCAGCTGAAGGAAAACATGTCTTTTTTTCTTTTTTTTTTTTTTTTTTTTTTTTTGTAAGTTGACGTGACATAATAGTTATTATTCAATTTTTGCGCTATTAATTAGCAACTTTAATAGTTTCTCTTTAATTAGCCTTAGATAAATATATAGGTAGACTAACGGGGTGTCGGACAAAAGCGCCACTTCACAAAAAAACAAAAGATGATAGTGCCACCAAGTGAAAAATTAGGGGAACATAAGTGCCACTCAATATGGACAAAAACACTAATTTTTGGATACCTAAAGCTCAACTTTTGACATTGGAAATGTTTAACATGAGGTACATGGTAAAAAGATGACGTCATGTGTAATGAAAAGTGAAAAATGTAAACAGAACAAAACAAGCTACATCGATAAACGATGTTGCAATAAGGTTTTTGCTTCACATACTGATGTGCAATTAATTGAAAATTGTTCGATTAATCGATTATTTCAGGTAATTGATTTTACCATTTCTTACAACTTGAAAACTTAATTACTTCAACATGCATTAATTTTGACTTCGAGATTGAATAAAAAATGTTTCTTCTGCAAAAGCCAACAAGGATTTTCATTTTTCCTCATGTATTTTGTCTATTTGTTTTATAAAAATTTTTTGATTCTTGCTCAAGCCTGAATTATGTTTGATTAATCGGTTGATTTTGCATAAATCGAATAGCAAAAAATTGATTAGTTGATTAATTGAGGTAATCGATTAGTTGTTGATAAAATTAAAGTTAAAGTTCGAAACAAAATTAAAAACCAAAATTTCAGACGCACGATCTTTTATTAACGACTCCCATGAATGGTGTTTCAACATGGAAAATTCATCATCACAAAATTTTGGGTGTTGTTATTTCTACCAGCTTGGGTGAGGAGTTGCTCGGATCTGTACTGAATATGAACAAGATTGTTCGTACTCCCTGGGTGTTCCTTTATTTTTCAATGTTATCATTATAGTGAGGAAAAATATACAAAAATTTAGAAAAGCTGAAACTACAAAATAAAAAGTTGGCATTTAATTTCTTTTAATATTAATACTTTATAATATTCACAATGTTTTTGTACAAAGATTTCATTCTTGACTCGAAGAAAAATTGTATCAGTTTTGATGAAGATGATAAAAATATTGAATGTGTTATCGAAAGTGAAGAAAGTTTTGAAAAATTTTCACAAAAGCTGAAAGAAGCCGGCATTTCATTTTCAATCTGTTCATCAAATACTAAAAGTACGTCAATGAATTCTAAAAGGGTATCTTCTTACCTACTCAGTTAACTTCAGACTTGTCACACACATCAACTAAGCTACGAGTTGGACAGGTACCTGGGCTATTTTAAATATGACGAAGTTTTTTTTGACACCACAAGCTAATACCTATTGTTTTCATAAAATATTCAACTTAAATTAGACATTACATCAATAATCTACAAAATAAATTAGGTTACTTAATTTTTTGGTAAATGTAAATTGAAAAGTGAAAAATTCCCACTCACCAGTCTCTATTAACTCTAATGATAAAAAAATCTGATAACTGAGACTTGTATATCTATACCACTTTGCATGATTCACTGAATTATTTGAAAACAAACGCCTCGCCCAAACTGGTAGAAATAACAGCACCCCAAAATGTTTGGTGAAATGACCAAACAGGCTGTACATAGTATCAAAGTATCACAGCACAATTAATTAAACAAAATATGATGTCTTCGCCGCAACTAAATAGTTTCTAATAAACAGGTTTGCTAAAAAATGGAAATCAAAACAACATTAGTGCACATTACTATAGCTTCACAGATGAAAAAAAAAAAAAAAAAACAACTAATTGAAGGAAAAACAGGAAGAAAAAGAGAACAAGAAGGAAAATAATGGTGATTTTAATAGGGTTTTTTCACTTTGTGCAAAAACTATGAAAACCATGACTGTTTTGTTAGTGTGCATGTGTTTGTGATTGTATTCATGATTCCACACATGTACACTAACACAAAACCAAATTTGTTATTACCTTCGAGGATATATATATGATGGAAATGACACAGGGGCAGTTTCGGTATCCTACCTATAGAAAGCGCGTCTACAAACACGTTTACTTCCATCTAAATATCTGATTGGAGGAAAATCTTACCAGGTGCATTTGTTTATAAACACTGGCATACGAAATACCTCACTTTTACATCAATTGCTAATTCTAATCTGGGGTACTTTGTACGCTAGCATGTGGCATCTATTGTCTGGATACTCAACCCCATGTTAAAACTGTTCCATGTTGTCTCCATCATATATATATATATATCCTCGAAGGTTATTACAAATTTAGCAGTGTTACCCTGATAAGAAAACTCTAACGCAGCAGCAACTCTGCTAGAATGTAGATTTTCAAAAATTATAAAATTAGGTACCTAGTATCTAAAAAAGTGTTAATATATTATATTAAATATTTGTTCAGAATAACATTCCAATTGGTCCAAAATTAGGCATTTTATAGCCAAAATAAAAATGAAAATAGTGTTAAGCAGCGTTTACATCAAACAAATAAGCGAATAACAAACTTTTTTTTTTCATGTTAAGTGTAAATGACCAGCAAACAAACTAATAAGAACGAACGTAATTTGCTACCCGAGGGAACAGTCACGAACATCCTGTTACCTCTTAAAATAAGAAAAGATCGAACAGTGTCGAATGTTCGTTTTTTACTGGATGTAACGTACAGTCGATCCTCATCAAAAATTACAGCAAGTTATAAAAGATCGTAATGATTATTTGTTTTTCAATAGAAAACCTACCTAAAAATCATTTCCAATGTATCCTAGACTGTGCAAAAATGCAAATCTCATGAATTTTTAAATGGACGCAAGCCCACATCCGGGGGAAATCTCAAAATAAAAATTGATGACGCAGCAACACTATGCTGGAAAACCCAGTTTGCCAATTTACATCTACAGTTCAACAAACAATCTTGAATTCAAAATATGTTAAAAAATCGCCCAAAACAATCAGTAGTTATCGACATCTAACAATCGTATCCTTTTATCCAAATTTAATCGTTAGTTTTAAGTAAAATAACCCTCTCGCGCCTTATAATACTGAAAAGATATTTCAAGCAACACAGGCTATTTTCTTTTTTCCGGAAATTTTTTTTTGTTTAATATTTTTCTTGATAGGCTAACTACTGAATTAAAAAGGTAGGCACCAAACTCATATCATTGGTGACTTTTTTCTCTACTTGTGAATTTTGTCATATACCGACTTACTATTTTTAACCAGAAAAAATCTGTGAACCCTGCCAATGAGTGTATTTTGTACTTGGCGCTTCTGGGACTGTTTTTTAATAGATTGTGATGTGAAGCGTGACATGAAACAGGAAATGGCGCAGTTCGGAAGTGGCGCTTATGGGCTATACTCCACACTTCTTTAGCTGCAAGAAAACTATCTGTGTGGGAGCGAAGCTACACAACGTATTCTGGAAATAAACTGCACTTTGGTTAGAGCACTTCTGACCCGAGTAGCCGAATACGCCATTTTATTTTTACGTCCTAATTTCGATGATTTTTGCATCATTTGGCCCAGCGCAGAAAGGTTTTTATTCGTGATTGATCATTTTAATTACTTGGAATAAATTATTTTGATTAATTGATTCTTGTAAAGAATTTCTCTGTAGAATCTTGAAATTAATGCGATAAAATAATATGATAGGAAAACAAAATTTTTTTTCCCTAGAACATGGACCGGAGTATGCGCCTTCCAGTGTAGTATACTCTGTTTTGGTGACTGGTCGTTAGGGATGGTACTTTACATGTAGAATTCGATATTCTACATTTGTAATGTAAAATATGTAAAGTATTTAGAAAATGAAGAATCTGTAGAATATTATAATATGGAATGTAGAAAATAAGTAGAATATAAACAAATTGATAACTCTCATCAGTGTTATAAGTACTTTGTCACCTTATCAGCATTATTTTCTACATATTTCAGATATTCTACATAAAATTGGATATTCTACTTTACATAATCTATGCGTAGAATATGCGTATATGTAGATGTAGAATTCAATTCCACATCGCCATCTCAGCTGGTCGTAGTTGTACATTCGTTATGAAGCAAGTTTAGAACGTCATGGAAACACAAGCATGGCTTTTACTTCATGCGAACTGAGCGTACACTAATTATAGTGGTAATATACCACTATGGTTTGGCACTTATAAATAGTTGTTCATTTAACGTCCGAGGACTATAAAAGTAGTTCGTCGTCACACACCTTCTCGCACCTGATGTCCGACAACGACTGTCCTGTCCGCAACCACCTCAGCCCAGTCCTCCTGTACCTACATTGCTTCGGTACAGGAGTTCTCCAAATGCCCGCTAGGCACGTAGAGGATCGTAGGCTACGCCCACGATACTGGGGGCAGTGTCCACAACCAGTCTTCCAAGACTGGTCGTTTGTAGGCCTGTAAAAAATCATTATAGTACATAGACAGAAGTACAAAATTATTGTTTATTATAGAGAAATAGAAACATAAGAAAATTGTACTTTCGTGAGGTACAACAACAACAAACAAGTAAACAAAAACTATGTACAAAAAAAACAAAAAAAAATATTTTTTTTTTGTTTATGTTGGAGGCCTCGGGGGTCTTCAACTGTGGAGTTGTACCCCTGCAGACTTTGCAGATTGAGTTCGAGGAGGCTGGAGGAGTAATTTATTGGTTGGCGCCATACAGGAGTGACTCTGGAAAGAAAAGAGATTGTGTGTATTAGTGTTTGTTAGTCTGATACTGAAATTGAGACAATTATTATCTTAATTTCTAGTTTGGTTGGTCGCAACCTGCTATCACCTCTCACCCGCTATTATCCTGAAGAGGTTGCTGGACAGTGAGAGTAAGTGTTTGGCAGAACATGTGCTGTCTTGACTTTAAAGATAGCTAACTCCAATGGTGCCACTTTCCATTGGGGTTTTAAATTTGTGAGTCTATGTGCGTTTTTACAGGTCTGTGAAGTAGGATTTAAACTTGTTAAGTTTGGTTTGCTACTTCGGCAGTGTTTAGCTCCAGTGGTGCTAAAAACTTAATAGGTCTGCTCACTATTTTTGAGCTAGGTAACCTAATATCTGCGTGACGTGTTTGTCCATCACAAGATGTTAACAGGTTGACTACTGTGGCTAATTTGTAGACACCTGGTTTTGCCATTATGTTTAGGACATGGACTATATCTTCAACTCTTGGTTGGAAATTTACTGTGCGATAAGCATTGCTTACGCCTTTAGGGACTCTATCTCTTAAGTAAGGAATATAGAGGCTTTTCCATGCCGCCCAAAGCTGTTGTAAATTTTGTTGGTCTTTTCTCCATAGACTCTGCAGATTTTTAGCCGTTAGAGTTGTTTCCTCTAAGGGTTTATCTAGGTCTAAGGTGAAATTTCTGAGTTTAGCATGCATAAAGTGTGCTGGGGTCAGCGTCATTAGTTCCGCCTCGTCTGGTGCTGGACAGAGGGGACATTCATTCATCATCACTTGTATATTTTTAAGCGCAGCTTGAAAATTGTGACGATGATGTGAATGTGGCCTCATGACATGTTCGAATGCTTGCTTATATACTCCTATTAGCCTTTCATATGTGGCACCGTACCAAGGAGCTTTGGGTGGCGTGAAATGCCACGTGATCCCTTTTTGTAGGAGTTTATCCTTTATGGTGCTGTCAGACATTATTGCTTCCCAGAACTGTGGCAAATGTGTTGCTATCAGTTTGAACTGGGCCGCTCTGTCTGACAGCATTGCTTTGGGTGTTCCACGATCAGCAAAGAACGTTTGGAAAGCTACCCATATTTCTCCTGTGGTCAATGACAACAGAGATAGAAAGTATACGGCTCTGGTGGATAGACATGTGAAGATTAATATCCATTTTTTGTAAACCGTAGTGGTTAGTTTTGCTAGTGCCTTCTTCTTTTTTGGTAGATATTCGTCAAATACTGAATATGGACCGAATACATCCACTCCCGTGTAGGTGAATGGATGCGTGAAAGGCAATAGTCTGAAATCCGGCATTCCTGAGTGTGTTGGTTGTGCATAAGGTCTATTATCTAACCTTTTGCATATAAGGCATGATTTTTTGAGAATACTTGGTAATATTCTCATTGCCTTTGGTGTAAAATATGTTCTACGAAATGCTGCCATCGTAAACTTTATGCCAGTATGACTATTTAATGTATGTACATTTAATAGTATTAATTTTGTTAGGTGGGACTTCGGATGTAACAGGACTGGAGATAGTATATCTTCAGTAAATGGTGTTACTGGTATGTAATTCCGAAGTTTTAACAGTCCTGATTCGTCTATGACAATGTGGAATTTTTCGTATGCTACATATTCTGGTGCATTATATATTGATAATGCTTTGAATATATCAGAGAAGTGCTTTCTCTGATCTGCATATATGAAGCATAATAGTGCGAATTGGTAATTGTTTGGTAATATTGCCCATGGTGAAATCGACCTATTTCTGTTAAGTCGTTTTCTTGAAAACTTTCTTATTGCTGTTAGGCAATGGTAGAAGGTTCTCTTAAGACTGATTAGAGTGTTGAAATTTTCTATGTTTATATTGAACGGTGTTTTAGCTGGTTCATGTATGAATGTTTCATACGGTATTGTGCTTTGAGAGAGTCTATTTGATTTAGATGATAAATCCAGGATTTGCTGCGAATTATCTTGGATTTCTTGTTGGTTAAGTTCTGAATTGTTTTGATTCAGTTCTTGTTCTGTTTGTGTAGTGAATATTTTAACTTCACAAACATGGTTGATTGTGTTGAACTTAAATTTTGGTATTTTTATTTTTCTACATTTAAGTTGTCTATTAAGTTTGGCAGGTCTGTGGCTGTCAAACATTTTGTCGTAGTCTTGTGGTAACAGTTCCGAAAGTTTTTCAGAAGTGTTTAATGACTCTCTCAAAGTAGAGAAAACTGGTATAGTTTGCTCTTCTTCTGTTGTGTCAGGTAATGACTGGATTATGTGTAGGTCAGTTACTGGCCAAGTATCAGGACTGTTACTAAGTCATTCAGGAGCTGACCACCAGTTTGTAAGGAAGATGTCTTCCACCGTTGCTCCTCTTGAGCCTATGTCTGCTGGATTTTCTGCTGATGGAACGTATCGAAATTGTAGATTTTCTACTTTTTTAATTTCGATAACTCTGTTCAATACAAACTGGGTCAGTACTCTACGTTCTAACAACCATGTTAGAATGCATTTACTGTCTGACCATAGATATGTTGGGCTATTACCTAAGTCGAGTGGTTTACGTAAGTTGTTCACCGCTCTTGCTCCAATGAGTGCTGCTAACAATTCTAATTTGGGAATTGTTACAGTTTTCATTGGGGCAATTCTTGATTTTCCTAAAACAAATCTGACTGCATTCTTGTTTGTTTCAGGATTAGTGAAACGTAAGAATGCTGCCATGGCAAAAGCTGTTTTTGAGGCATCTACAAAAATATGTAGTTGGCATTTACTCGGGTCATAGGTCCCTGGGTAAATTTGCCTTGGTAGGACATAGTTTATGCATTTTCCGAGATCCTTTACCAGTTGTGTCGCTATTGTTTGTAGTGACTGTGGTAAAGGTTCGTCCCATTTAAAATTTTCGTTCCAGAGTTGTTTGATGAAAGCTCTGGACGCAATGAATGCTGGTGCGAACCAACCATGGGGATCAAAATATTGGGAAACGGCTCTTAAAAAGATTCGTTTTGTCCAATTTTGATTTTGATCCTTTAGTTTTGGTGAACTAATGAATATTACGTCAATATCCATATCCCATGTCAAGCTGAGGACTTTGATCTGAGGTTTGCTTAATGCATGTTCGGGATCAAAGTCTTTTCTTAATGGGACACAGTTTGTTCCCCATTGAGATAGTTCCATTGAAATATCTTTTATGAGTTTGATAGCTTCATTGTGTAGGCCTAACAAACTTTGATGTGTTGGTAACGATGTTACCAAGTTGTCTACATAAAAATTTTTTGCAAATTTTTCGTAGAAAATTGGGTTTGTTTGTTGGAAATGGTGCATTAATATTGCTGCCAATAGAAATGGTGTTGTGACTATTCCAAATGGTACTCGTCGAAACCTAAAGATAATTATATTATCTTTTATTAAAGGTTTTGATGGATTTTTTACCCATAGGAATCTTGTTACATCTCTATCGTTAGGATGTAACCCTATCTGATGGAAGGCTTTTTTAATGTCCGCTATTATAGCGTAGGGATCTTTGCGAAAAGATATTAATATTTAGAGCAAATCTGGTAAGAGGTTTGCTCCTTTAAACATGCAATCATTTATTGAATGTTTTGATTGTTTTATTTTTGCTGATCCATCAAATACTACTCTCAGCGGCCTACTTTTAGTTAAATCCAATATTCCTTTATGAGGGAGATAATGTATAACTCCTTCAGGTTGTTTTGGATCCACTTTTTCTATCATTTCCAACTTTATTAGCAACTCAAAATATTCGTTATATTTCTTTAAAAATTCTGGCATCTTTTGCATTTTAGGCAGTTGATGTTTCAATCTTTTATAGGCTAGGTTGTAATTATCAGCCAAGGGTGGCGGATAATTCTTATATAGCCATTTTATCTGGTATCTGTTGTTGACTATTTCTACGTTTTTGTAGAATAGTCTTAAAGCTTCAGCTTCTGCTTGAGCTTCTTCCTGATTATTTGATTCGATGCCTATAGCATCTAAACGCCATAGGTTCTCAACTTCTTGTGGATTATTGAAGAAGAGAGGCGTAAAGGGTTCATCGACTTTGGTCTGATTAGGAAGCATACCTCCTAACATATGACCAAATTCTGTTTCAATCAGAGTAATAGTCGGTGAGATGTGTTCGATTCGCATTACAAAAGACCACATATAATCATTACCTAATAATAGGTCAATCGTATGCTCAGTTTCCATTTTTGAGAATTTTATATCTGAATGTTCAGGAAAATGTTTATAAAATTCTGTTAGGTCAGGTTGTTTCAAATTTTGCGTTATGTTATTTAACGTTTTCGCGGTAATTTGAACTATTTTACCTTTTGGGGTTAGAATTTCAAAATCTACTAAACAGGATTTTAAAATGTTTGATTTTTGATTTTCAATGCCTTTTAATCTCAAAAGCTCTGTTTCGTATCCTCTTAATTTTAAGGATCCGAAAGCGTATGCTTTTGTGATATAGGTGTTGATACTTCCGCAATCAAAAAACCCGTGTATTTTGTTTGGGTGTTTTGTGTATGGTGATGTAGGCGCCTCCCGTGGTTCCATGTTTTCAGCGGATGGCACGTTCTGTGGAACACATGACTCATTAGCGTCAAAATCGTTTTGTTTTGAAACTTTTGTTGAATCAAGTGTGTACTTACTCAAATTTTCTTTCCGTTCTTTGAGCTTTGCGTACCACCTTTCTCTGTGTCCCTTATTGATGGGATACGGAGCTTTTGGGCACAGGTTTGTGTGATGATCCTGTGCCAAGCAGTGGAACCACTTGCAGTGGCTCAATGGCTCCACAATACAGTGCTCCGACGCATGGCACTGAGCCCATCTTCTGAAAAGTTTGCGCTTGGTGTATTCACGCTGCCGTTGTTGCAGCGTGTTCCATCTCCTGTCGTAGCACAGGAACAACGGGTGCTTTTCACCACAAAAGACACAGGCCTTTTGTGGTGTATTAGGCATGTTCAGGATACATCTAGGTGTATCCTGAGATCTCTTCACCTGTTGCTCTTGAATTTGACATTCTGAAACAGAAGAGTCACGATGTTGTTTTGGGTTAGTATTATCACTATTTGAATTATTTCTTTTGTGGCTGGGATTAGATTTATCTTTTCCCTTGTCATTTGATTGCTTGTTATCTTTTTGAAAAGTGGCTGCCAAAAAATTGGGGTTGCCTTTAGGTTGCCCTCTTTTTGGTTTTTCATAATTTTGGTTTGAAGAATGTTTGTCTTCAAACATTTCGTGAATTTTTATGAATTCACAAATTGCCGAAAATAGGTGTGACACATGTCTGTCACTACTTTTTAGATTATTGATATATGATCTGGGCGGAAACTTTTTTACCGTGATGTTGAAAATTTGTTCTTCGTCAACAACCGTCGAGACCAATCGATAACGATCAATCAGAACTGCTATCTCATCCATCCCATCTTGTATGGATGAAATTGAATTACGAGTGACTGGAAATTCGGTAATTTGGTACCAAATTTCCACTCGTACCTTGCTTTGGTACCCATACCTATCGTGTAAGAATTGTAGGCGTTGTTTATAGCCTACGTCATCAGGAGCAAAATGGTTAAATTTTCTCAAAATATCTTTAGGAATGTTCATTTCTAAAAGATTAATTTTTTGGGGCACTTGTATATCTTTATGTAAATGTGCATACATTTTAAAACTCCTAATAAATCCTGGGTAGGTCAGAAGTGAACCGTCCCATTTTACTAGGTGATATTTTGGTGCCTTTAAATTCATAGCCGGTTGCTCAATATCATCATTGGGATCCGATTCCCAACATCGGGGAGTGGGATCTATAATTTTGTTTTGATTTTGAGCTTGTAACGGGCTTCATGCGATAGGTTTGGGTACGAGAGCAGTATTTGATTCATACACTTGAGGGGTGTTTGAGTCAGTATTTGTTTGGGGGATAACATTTCCTGTTTCCCTAAGTGGGTTGCGATTCGTTTGGTTATGTTGCGAGGGTCCAGAATCAGTTATTGATTCTAGATCTTCTGTGAAATCAAATGAATCGCGTTTATTTTTGTTGTTCTGAGGATTCTTTTTATTAATCAGAATCATTATTGTACGTAGGTGTAATATTACCTCTACGGATGGCCGGGATGATGTATTGATCACGGAATTCCTCGTAGGTAATTCCGTAATCCTCCTGCGCCGACTTGACAATTTTGTTCCTCGTAGCCTTGATGGCTTCGAGGTCTTTTTCGTATTTCTCCTTGCGCAGGTGGTCCTCAGCGGTTCTCTGCGCCATCTCGTGTAGTGCCGTTTGGCGCCTACAGTTGGCCTCTATTAGTTCGGCTCTCCTTTGCTCCTCACGCCGTCGTTCTTCCTCCCGCATCTCCTGCTCCCAGTTTTGTTCAGCAGGTGGCTGGTATTGCTCCTGCTGACTAGTGGTTGACTCGGGGGATGGTTTGCAAGCACGATGTGGCGCTGGTGATGTGGTGTCCATCTGCTTTGAGGTTGATGCCAATGGGAATGTGGCCTCTATTAGGCCTAGGTGGCCTAATAGTTTCCGGCTGTAGTTGCGAGACAGTAGTAACCTCTGGGACTAAATTCCCAGAGGTGGTGTCCGCAGCTCATCCATGATTCCATTGATAACTGGAATCTGTTTTCTGGCATCGATGAGGGTGACGCTTGGTGACATCATCAGGAGGTCGAGTTCTTGAATATAGATTCCGGCTGATGAGATGGAATCTAGGTACAGCTCGATGAGGGTGTCATATTTATCAATGGCGCCCTCATCGCTGAAGTTAGAGCCTGTATTGCTCTTGTCTTCCATGGCTCGACCTGCCTTTTTTGCTTTCTCGAGCAACTCTCGCTTGAGAGTTTAGTGTGTGGCCCCGTTTTCTTGCACCAGCCTTTTTGCAGCCTCCACCATTTAAATCGGGGATGCGGCGCTGGAGGAGCTTATGTTTTCCTCTGGAGCGGTTGTCTCCATCGGAAGTTGTGGTGCCACCTATTGCCTACTGGTCGACGGACCATAAGGCGTTAGATCTGGCGGGATTGGGGAGTTGCCTCCTTGTGTCAACATAATCTATAAAATTCAAAGTAATTTTATATTTATTTTGAATTTACATTTTGATTGTGTCGAAATAATGGAGAGAGAAAAAAAAATCTTTATATATATATTTTTTTTTTTTGAATATATTTTCTAAGTTTTTTAGAAAATGAAAATTTGGGCATGACCCAGGGGCACAATGATGGTTTTTCAAATTTTTGAGACGCGCCTAAGCTTTCAAAGGATCGGACACCTTTGAAAGTTTTAAAGTATTTGTGAAGACACGAAAATTTGGGCATGACCCAGGGGCGCAATGATAGGTTCTCAAATTTTTGAGACGTGCCTAGGTTTTCAAAGGATTGGACACCTTTGAAAATTTTGTTTATGAAATCAGGCCTGGTCTATCTAATTAATTTTCGTTTTTAATTGTATTTTTCCAAAAAGTTGATAGTATTTTTTGAAAGAAATGAGTGGGCGCAAAATGATTTTTTCCAAGTTTATTTTACCTAAAAAATATTTTGCGATGACCCATGGGCGCAATGATCGTTTCTCAGAATTTTCTGAGTCGCGACTAATTTTCCAAAAAATTCTGTTTTTATTGGAAAATATTTGCGAGGCGAATTTCCATACATAACTTGAAGGATCTCAAAAAAAATTTTTTATTTTTATGTTTTTTGAAATTTTTACGTTGTTTTGGAAGGGTTTTACACGAATTATTGTTAAAAATTAATCCTTGAATTGACTAATTTTTCCGGTCCTAGGTATGCCAAATAATTCGTTTTTTGGATAATTTATTATAATTTCATGTTTTATTTATTATTTGGGAATATTTCGCGAATTATTATATGAATTTTAGTTGTCAGTGAACTAAATTTCCCCGTTCCTAGGTTAATAATTCTTCTAATAAATTCCCAAAAAAATTTGATAATACGAAATTGGTTGTAGTCTGGTCCTTACTAGGTCAGACTTTCCGTTCATAGGTCCTCAATTCATATTTTCTAACCTATAATTTATTTTTTGGTACCAACTATTGATTTTCGGTCCTTATGAGATCGAAAGTCCCGTCTATAGGTTTCTAGTTCGTATTTAATAGTCTGTCTCATAATTTCCTTTACAAATTTTTCTGAATTTAGGTCCTCATTAGGCTAAAATTCCCGTTCATAGGTTTGCGATTCGTGATTTTTTTTTTGAAGTTTTTGAGACTTAAAAAAATTTTTGCGTGACCCTGGGGCGCAATGACAATTTCCCAAATATGGTCGCGTTTTTGTTCAATTTAAAAATTCACTATCGATTATTTAAATATGCGATTTTATTTTGGGAAGTTATTTTTTTTTCATTCACCCCTGTGGGATTTGCAAAATTAATTTTCATTATATTTGGTTCTCAAAATTTTTTGGGTACTTCGAGGGATTTTTTGATTAGTTTTTGTTCTCGAAATTTTTTAGGGATTTCGAGGACTTAAAATGATTAGGCTGAATTCAGGGAATTTTATTTAATTACGTATTTTTGTCTCGAACCATAACACACTGGTTCAAGAATAATTATGGAGCGTTTCAAGATGGCTTCCGATATTGTCTACGTAGTATTTTCCCGAGAGTACGCCTAAATCCCGTCTTTATTAATTTTTCTTAATTTCGGTTTTTTGTCAGAAATCGAAATTTAATTATTAATTGACGAAATTTGGGTTGTGTGAAATTCACGTTTGCACTGAATTATTATACGTGCGACGAATTGATTTGGAGATTCGACATAATCTCCAGATCCACACTTTGAATAATCGGTAAGATGAACGTGTACTTACCAATTGCTGGATTTACGTTTTTCTTTGTAAAAGATTGATGACCAGTAGATTCCTCTTCGAGTCTCTGGTTGGCTCGAAGATTTCGGTTTCGCAAATATTCCTAAATTCTTTCGCAATTTAAGTTTTTTAAGGTAATTCGAAAAGCGAAAAAATGGCCGTGAATTACGAATTTCTGGCGAACAGACACAATATTTTCTTGCCAACCGGGCTTGAAAATTATTAATATTGTTTTTCGCTAAATGTGTAGCATAAGATGCACAATAAAAATTATAGCACTGGAAAAAAGGATCGCAAAAATAACACACAAAAATACGCAATTATAGTCGACTGGAAACATTCTTCGAAGACTGTTAAAAAGTGAGTGAAGAATCAGTTGACTATGTTTTGTGCGTATTGGGTTTTGCGATTTATTTTATCTGCAATCACGTGATCCAATAGTGCTGATTGCATTGCTGGATCTCTAGGGGTTGCAGGTGTGTTTGTAGTAGTAAGTTTATTACAAACTCCTTGATTTTTTGTGAGATTTTTTATTAGAAATGCATTCGTGATGGGGACAAAAGAGTTAAGTTTCCTAACTTGTGTTCTTTTGTCCTTCAATGCTATCATCATTGCTGTTTAGCTGGCAACGTTTTTTATTGCCTTCAGATGTTTATTATGAAGACCTTTTTCTGAAAATTGTAGGCGAGACAAAAGAAGTGTGTTTCTTTTGTTTCATTGTCACTAGATATATTTTTATGTAGAAGGTTGACATTTTATTATATTTATTTAGGATGGCATTCTTAGTAAAGAACTTTTTTAGGTATTTGCTATGCTTGTCCTTGGATTTTTGGTGTATGGCAAATTGATCATTCAATATATATTTTTGGCCGATCTTTTATTTGCCGTACTTTGTGTTTGCCACCTATGCGTAGATATGTTGAGGATTTTATTAATCCTAAACTTTCTTTTTTGCTGGGGGCGGCTAGAAAAAATTATATATATGATTTTTTCAGTCACCATTACGTGGGAAGTTACGTATATTTTCATCTATATTTACGCATGAGGTATGGGTAAATATTCTTACAAATACATAAGAGTTTACCTATTAATTTTTTGCATATATTTGGATGTAAATTTACGAGTAAATTTACAGTTAATTTACGCATTAGGTATTACCATATAATTTGATATGTATTTCACTGCTTTTAATTACGTATTTTATATACGTAACTTAGCCTGTGAACCCGCCTGTAAATTACGCATACATTTATGTGTAAATTTACGTATAATTTACGGATAATATGCGTATTATTATTAGCGGACATTTATTTTACTCTTAATTACGGATTAGGTATACGTAATATGGGTTGTCGATTTATTTGCAGGTATGATTAATGAATTGATTTCTGTAAATGACTTTACAATGTTTTCGTCGACTTCTTATCAATCGGCGAAGTTGTATTCTTTATTTGGTCGTTGATTTATTTCACGTAGTGGGAAATAAATCTGACATTGCTTAGATGCCTACGATTTTGGTGGTAGGTATCGGTTGATTACATTCATTCATGTAACTATGAATGAATGTGATTAGAGTTCCTTGATGCATTTTTATTAATTAAAATACTTCTGCATCAATGAAAATTATTGGTGTGCGTGGGAATTTAATTCTCACGTACTTTTATTTCATTTTCAAGATTTCAGATGACCTTGAAGTGTTATATTGACGTGTATAAATTCGAGAATATTGTTTTCGAATTTCTATTATCAGTCTGGAAAAAAAATTATATTTATTTCCGAATTCTTTTTTTTTTTTTTTTATTAGGGAATTGAAAATATTATAAGTTTCGATTCTTTTTGTGTCGTGAAGTTAAATAAAATAAATTAATTAAACTTCGTTTGATGAGTGGAAGCGGTTTCAGTAGCAGTTGGAAACAAATTATTTCTAGTTCGTTTGCCATTTTTTTTTTTTTTTTTTTGAGAGAGAGAATAAAATTCTTTCGAGTTTTAATTTCCGAGGTTATTAATTGAATCTGATTTTATTAAAAAGATCCGATTCGCCGAGGGACCCCATTGCCTCTGCTACCATATAGTGGTAGTATACCACTATAATTTGGCACTTATAAATAGTTGTTCATTTAACGTCCGAGGACTATAAAAGTAGTTCGTCACACACCTTCTCGCACCTGATGTCCGACAACGACTGTCCTGTCGGCAACCACCTCAGCCCAGTCCTCCTGTACCTACATTGCTTCGGTACAGGAGTTCTCCAAACGCCCGCTAAGCACGTGGAGGATCGTAGGCTACGCCCACGATACTAATTTCCTGAAAAAAATTAACGAAATTTAAAATTTATAACTGCGTCACATACTTATGGAATATGGGATTACATTTGTACCCGGCTGATCTTAGTAGGTCTCCCATTATGTTTGACAGTTGCTTCTCGTTGTTTAGAAATTGCGCCTACCGAACAAATGTTATGCAACTTTGTGTACATGTGTATCCAAAACGTTGAATATCTTTCTTACGTAGGTATTTTATTACTCATTTTATCAGCTAATTAATACCATCAAATCAAATATCAACCATCGAAGACTAACAGCGGTCTCGTGAGGGTTTTAAAATTACTCTTTTAGTCGCGAACCTAGGTCCAAAAAGATCGTATATGTACAATATGTAGAATATCTCTTTCAGTCTTTCACTCACGTAGGTATTTTAATTATTTGTTTTTGTTACTTGGTTCATAATATGTGTTATAAAGGCATAAAATGGAAAAAATTCATCAGTTAATATTATCAACCACCAGTCTGGCAGTCGATTCCGAATTTCCGAAGACATTCGGCATAGTGTATTGCTCGTAATGATTTTAGAAAAGCCAGGAGCTTCAAGGTCGCGTCTTAACGAGAAACCGGAGAATAATCGACAGTGAATAGCGAATAACGAATAGCGAATAGCGATTTACAAAAACACACGAATACAATAATAAACAATATCGGGAAATGCGAATCGAAATTTTGATCAGAATTTTACCTTGACCTCACACACTGCATTCTCCTGCATGCCCGTCCGGGGTCTGTAGCTAATGACTACGACATGTTTTTCTCTCGTTATGAAATTAATATTCTGCTATCAGCTTTTCTAATCGTTAGCATTAAGCTTTTTAGTTTTACTCGCTTGCTTTACATGTTAGCGCGCCATTCGCAAAAACAGCTGACGACGTTTCATCTCGCGACTAACGTAACGTTGTAAGGGCGTACGTACGTAGGCGTACGTTCCATTCGGTGTTCACCGCACATTCCAGATGCGTGCACAGTGGCAACACTGCGCACAAACGTGACGACTTCTGCACAAACTCGTCGTGTACTGTTTGTTTGGCCACACGCCACTGTTCGCCAGGTAGTTTTCAAGACGGAGAAAAGGCGAAAAATAAATAAATAATTTCGCGAGACGCGAATACATTCGTCTTGTGAGTCTTGACTTCTCCCCACCATCGTCTATTTTATAATTACAGTACAGGCTATAATAATTATAATTATCGTATTAAAGTGATTATAACACACTTCTCGGAACTTGTTAACGTATCTTCGGCTGTTCGCAAGTTTATTTTGAATTGGATGAAAATACTTCGTCGCTTATAACTTAAGCACGAAATGACTAATATAATAATAATAATAATAATAATAATAATAATAATAATAATAATAATAATAATAATAATTAATAATAATAATAATAATAATAATAATGATAATAATAATAATAATAATAATAATGATAATAATAATAATAATAATAATAATAATAATAAATTAATCGTTGGCAATTTTTTCTTCTATTTTCTCAATAATTCGTACGAAAAAATCGTGAAGTTTTCGAGGATGATGGCGGATTTGAAAATGTGGATGGCGTTCCTTATCATGGACAAATTGTAAGTAGGCCTAATAATTAGGTCGACGCGACAGGATGAATAGCTGAAATAGAGTCGTAAGCTGACAGGGTACGATAATTCTGAAAATTGATTTTAAACCCTTCATGTTTCAAGTGAAAATTTCAGAAGTAAAAAAATGTACTTCCATTCAGTTCGTTTTAAATTTCAACCTACTCTTCTAATTGGGAATTATTTGGGTGAAAAACCGAATGGCCACTGGCCATAAATCATAATATCACTAATTTCGGAACCATGGGGACACAGCCCACAAGCCTCTAAGCTAAGACACCATCTTATGAAATTTTATCTTCCGCTCCATATATACTTCAACTAAAGGTACACGCATGTCGTGATGATTAGGTATAACGAAGTGCCATTTTGAATTTTTTTGTCACATTGTTTATATTATTAAATATATTTACTCGTATGTATTTATAAATATTAGCGATTCGTACAAAAAAAGAACAAAAACAAATGGCTACTTATTATCATCACCACGATATACGCCTCACCTAAATTAGTGAACGCCCTGAATTGCTGAACGTACGATAGTTGCGCCTGCATACTGCTGACATGCTATTCATCTAACGTATAGTGCAGTCGTATAGTCTATAAGCTAGAATTTTCAATTTTTGACAATGAATATGAGTAGAAAAATTTGGTTAAAGTGTTGAACCTACAATACGGCGTACGGCATACCGCCTACGGCGTACGGCCTACGCCCATTTACAGCGACAGGTTACGGAAATACAAGATGCGTTTGCCGTGACCGAATTCTGTACGGTTTCTGTAATGTGAAAGCTGTACGAATTTTTCACTGAAAGTCGTTCGATGATAATACAAATTTACCGTACCTCGGAAGGTATACCTACCGTAAAAGTTAGGAGATGCGAATGAACGTTTCTACAGTCGGAAACCTTTGACAACGCCAGGTTTTGGGCTTGTTTTGTTTTGTTTTCACTATTTGCTTAAACACATTTACGAGTTTTTATCACTAACATACGAGAATCTTAATTTCGTTGTAGGAAATACAAATAATTAACAGTAATCGGCAGATCCGTTCGAGAAAAAAACCAGTTATAGTTTACTGGTGACTGTATTTCTCAGGATACTGTAACACAACAAACATACCTATCCACAGTAAATGACGAAATTTGATTTCCACAATTTTTGGGTTCAAATGTAAATTGTAAAATGTACGTAACGGTAATGTGTAGACAGCGCACCATTCAAATGTCACCTCCTTGGCCAGGTTTGAACGCTCGATGCAGGGCAGTTTAAGAATAATGTTGGTAGCGTTCAAGAGCCAAATTTAGCGCCCCCTTTCATCATTCATCGTGCTTTCATAATATAAGTCATAAAACATCTTAAGGAGGGCGTGGAACTGTTATTTATATAAAACCAATTTAAAAATATAAAATTCTCTAAAAACCAAGTACCTAGCACTGAACTGACCTGTAAGAAAATAACAAATTTTTATATATTTTCAAATTTTCACATTTTTTTTATTAGAATGGTTAAAAAATCTCTTAAAATTTACCTGGATAATAAACGAGGAAATCTGATGGAATAGGGTAATCGACGCAACATCACGATACGCCATGAGGGTCGAAACTCAAGGTAGTGAAAGCAGGCAAGTTGAGTACCTATGTTACGTTATAATATAGTGTACGTACATCTGTGGTGAAAAGTAACCGAGAATTTTGGCAAGTTACGTTATTCAAATTTTAAATTCACAGAACAATATATTACGATAACCACGAAACTTTTTCGCAATACCGTCAAAAGTTTGTTCAAGAAATAAATAAATAAATAAATGGCACCAGTCCTTCGAGCGCGAATTCGTGACGACGAATTTTCGATAAGATAAAATACGACGATAAAAATCAAATTGGCAACACTGAACTGAACGTACATTTTCGTAAGATTTTCACGTTCATTGCAACAAAACAATTCACGACCTGTTTCACCGTTCTAGTTTCCAATATTTTATTAATTCTGTTAAATGTTAGGTATATAAGTAAATACCCATATATCTAATATTGATACTGATGTACGTACTTAGGTCCGGGATACCAGTGTGTATTTGTATACCCTGTTAGGCACATTATACCTGCGTAACAAATGTGTCTGCGCGTTGCGCGCGCGAATGCCGAATACAATTTTTGTAAAATTCTGTTGTGGCTGCTGTAGCTATTATGCTATATTATAGCTCTGTAAGGGGCTACCGTTGTAGATAAATACTAAAATGTTGGTACCGTTGACTCTCATTTTAGTAGTCATATTTTGTGAAAACGAATCTCGGGTTGCGACCTCGTAATCAGTCCTGGATTCAAATTAAATTGAATAGAATGCTCGTCTCGAGATTCGAATTAGTGGAGCAGTCGCCAGTCAGCTTAGTAAATACAATGAGACAGTGACTCTAACTCAGACTGAGTCAGCACCAGTAGCAAGGTACTGGGGTACTGGGTAGTCGAGCTCGAGCTCGTCAGTTGTGTGTGTGTGTATGTGTTTTTTCATGCTTTGTTTTGGCAATCAGAATCAGTCAGTAATGTGTTGTGCTCCCGCGTCGGTATGCTTTTGCCGTTGTCATTTTCATCACTTTCTTCAATATTTTCCCTCCATTTCCGTTCGTTTTTTACTGTCTTATTAGAAAAGTTTTCACTTGCATAGTTCGACTTAGTTGTACGTTTTACTTTTACATTATACATGTGGCGGTCGTTTTTCGTTGTGTGCGTATTCCTGCATAATATTACGTATTTACATTAGCGGTGTAGGCGTGTACTTGTCTGTCGTTCGTTTAATTCGCGTTTCTGTTTTAATCGTAACGTAATTCGTGTAGTTTGCAAATCGGCGTATTTGACTGTGTATTCTTTCGCGTAAATAAATTCCATTTACATAGCCATACGTATACCTAATTCGAAGGTAAGTCATCTTCCAAGTAGACATTTATACCCTATACACAGGCATTTGTGTAGATGCACGAATATGCCGAACTGCATATTTATAATTATACTGCGTGTAGTTAATTATCTCTACAGGTAGTAATGACGAAGCTGACGTACATACGAATAGACAGCTAAGTAGGTACTAAATTCAAGTTAAATTTATTGTTCGCACCTGCGTTTACAATTTCCACGTATCAGTAAATTTTGTAAGTAGCTGTAAGTATATCCGTATACTGTGTATATCGATTGGCAAGTGGTGAATGAATATTGTTCAGCTGACAACTCACTAACGGAAACTCGTAAGTCGTTCTTGATTTGAAGGATTAGGATGATACGGTATTGGTTGATTTTCACAGGATCTCATTCATAGTGAATCTGAGCTGCAATCATGAACTGAATTGATAATTGATAGCGATTGAAACCCAATTTAAAACATACAGGCTGTCAAAACTTACCAATAATCATCAGTTCGGTTCATGATGGCAGCCCTGATTCGAATAGGTATCTTATTTCCATATATTTCGTTGAACAGCGCGAGTACCTACCTATAAAATTTATGTATGGTACGTGTACTTGGTGTTGAACTGCGTGAGGTGTTTCTGCTGTTCTCATATCAATAGCTGATTTAAACGTAGGTATATATTTATGATTTAGGTTATTATTATCTCACACGTACGTGTTGCTGTATGAAGATCTAGTTCATCGAACATTGGAGCCATCATATGTTGATATTCGAATGATTGTCTTGAGTCGTTAATGAACGACCAATACTGTAGCAGTGCGTTGAATATTGAATTTTTTGTTGAACCTAAAGATTGAACCATTAAGTTTCAGTATACAGTATATAGGTCTACAGGCAGGAGAATGCGAATAATCAGTTCAATTGAAGCCTGAACGAGTAGTTCGGCCATTCTCGTTTGTCATTTACCAAAATGAATCAAGTTCAACGAACCGATATTCATAGTTGAAAATTTCAAGACTACCGCAGCTGATCAGCTGATCGCGTTGCAGGCTTGCGCAGCGATTTGTTTTAGACTTGGACTATTGTATAGTACTTGGAACAGTAAAGAAAGATAATTTGTGGTTAGATATGTCGGCGCTGAATAGGCAGCCAGAGCGTAACTTTTGACGTATTCTGCTTTGTGTTTATGTTCGCTATCCTTGTGAATTCAAGTGATGTCTTTATCAAATATATATATTCTAAACTGGTGAATTCGAACAAAACGTCGAAAATACGCAGAAGCCACGTTAGAGTTGCCTACTTTTTCGCCGGCGTGTCTTGACATTAAAAAGTACATTGGTCTTATGGAGCTTTACTGGTCACATACTATATAGGAAATGGTTTTAGATTATTTTTGCAATAAGTTAAGCTATGCCCAAAACTTATTCTCTACAATCTTATCAATAAATCAGTTGAAATTGCTACTTACCTACTCAAATTACTTCTAGGAGGTATTTACAACGTGTCTATAATATTTATTGAAGTTTATGAACACTTCTAGAGGTGTTTACAAACATTGTACAAATTTTATGAATGTACATGCGAAACTTGGTAAATTCAACAGAGTGGTGATAAAAATAAGATTCCTTGATAAAGCACCTGGGCAGAAATTTCAATAGAAATCAATTAATGTACAAATTAATAATGAATATTATGAAGATCATTAATGAATAATGATTCATGAAACAAATTAGTGCCAATTAATTATGATTAAAACGTGTGACTGATAACAATTTCAAAGAAAAATAATAACATCTACTAACAATAATTCCTGTTTATAGACAATATTCACAAGATTTAATTTTATAGACACCACCTTAGGTGCTTATAAGTATGGTTTATTTGCCAAAAATTACGACTCTGTGGATAGTAAAAGACGTAATTACTATATTTTCTAATACGAGTTATGTCATTTATTTATTATTGTTAAATCACAAACTAGTTTGACCTGTTTGTTGAAAATACTTGTTTTGAGTGAACTGTAGTTCACAAACAACCGATTCATCTGTAAATATATAATTTATCATACTTCATTCCAAATAAGAAAGACAATTCACTACTTGCAACCACAAAGTATTAAATATAATAAAGGAAGCATGCACTTCTAACACTGCAACAAAAAATGGCACCACTTTTGAAGAGCTATATTCTCCTCCTTTTGGTACCGAATCGAATTCAAATTTGTTTGCCCGTATTCGGGCCCATTAATAATGATAAGAATTTTTTTTCTTCAAATAATTGAATTAAATGAACGAATAAATATAACTGACATTTGAGAAACCACATCAAACCAAATCTTATACATTAAAATGAGATGAAAATGGTACCAATCCTTGGGAGTATGGATACTTCGTCTCATAAGCGGTGCCAATTTTCATCTCACATGCGTCCTCTACTGTATTTAATACTCTTTGCCCGTAACATACACAATGCTGTGAGTTAGCGGAAAAAGGAGAAGATTGATTCAAACGCAACAGTTATTTTAAGTAATGTATTTTCACAGGTGGATTACATATTTCTCAGCTTTTCTCTGCTAGATTGGTTGGAGTGAGCCTGGCCTGCCGTGTCCTTATTTGTAACAGAGTACAGATAAAAAATTAACCACAATCATACAAAAAAATCTATAATCAGTTATTTCTTTTTTTTCTGTAGATTTGAAAAGTCCTATGTAGTCAACCAAACAACATTCTGTAAGTTAGGAATGTTTTGGAAATAGGAGTGTATTACCCATTTTTATTACCAAACAAATTTGTAAGTTAAGTAGCTGACAGCTACTACTAAACATATGTTGAAATGTATTCAGATTCCAGAGAATACAGGTGAAACAACTGAAAAAGAAGAGATGAACTTCGGTTTATTTGTAGGAATGAATGACCTCATTTTTCACTACCCATAGGTACCTACAATTATTCCCATTTGCTTCCACTGAACTTGCACACAGTCAGAGTTATCAAAAATAATTGCGAGAGAACTATCGCTTGTAAAAATCTGAAATTTGGCTGAGACAACAACATAGACTAGCTGAAGATTCTGTGAAAATTGGTTACAATAAAACGTTTAGTTCTCAAGTTCTTGCAGAAATTCCTCAACTAGATTTAATTAACATCATTTGAATCAATCATTCTAAACAGAATTTCAGAAATATCTCAAGAAGTAAATGTTTGTTTGAGCTGAAATTGTCCCGAAACATTCACATATATGTTAGTAGAAGATTCCTTGAATATTTGTTTGAAATTGTGCATTTGGTTTTAAAGATACTACTGAAATTCTGTTTGGATCCTGTGATTCAAATGATATGGATTCAGTCAAGTTCATGGGATATTGATGAAGTTAAAATATTATGTAAGATATTCTCAACAGACATATTTTAATTTAAATCACAAAATCATGATTAAAATAAGTTGAATCCTTTCTAATTTCTCATAGTAATAATTTATCATTAACATTTCGTTAATTTTATTCTTATTCAGGCAACTGATTACATAAAATGAAAAAACATGCAACTTGCCAACCCTGAAAATGTATCCCCCACAAAATCTATACTCTTTAAAATCTACAGCTAAATAAGTTTCTGCAGATTTTTTTACAGAAATATCAAGTCTGGGGGTCTGTAGTTTGTAAATATCGCCTTAATGGATTTCTGTAAGGTAAGCTAGAGAAACCTATAGAACGATTGTCCAAACAGACTTATAATCTATTCTTAATGAGAAAGACATGACATCCCCGACACTCACATTTCATAGCTACATAGAGAGAAAAAATTTTGATGTAAACAAAATAATTTCATGTGCAGCCTTTGTTGAATACATTGAATCTCTCAACCTTTTTCTTTTTCCCCCGCGGGTCCATCAACTCTTACGACATATGTCTTTCTTATTTGGAATAGACTATATAATATACTCCATTCTAAATTTGATCGACGTGACATTATACAAGCTGATGGACTAGAGGGGAATGAAAAAGGTGGAGATTCACCCTATTCAACAGAAGCCGCGTCCAAAACTGTTTTGTTCATAACAGTATTTTTAGCGTTATGTAGCTTTGAATTGTGATTGACTGATTGTTTATGTGACTTCATATCGTTCTTATTTGAGATGGAATTATAACTAATACAGAAATCGCTGACGATGAATTGAGTCAAATCATGATTCACTAATGTTATCACATTTTGTAGAGAATTTTGACATTACCACATCACTCTGCCAACAATATCAGCAAATGATTCGGTAAAATTAAAAAAAAACGTCTGTAATCAAGCAAAGAAGATTTTAGAAAAAGTTTACATGATGAAAGCTTTTATCACCAAAATTGGTAGCACGCTACATTAAATTATAATAAATATTTGTTTCGAATTTCTAACATATTGTTCCAAAATTGCGTATTTTCGGACCAATTTAAAAAAAAATGTAGCGGTACCGGAAATACCAACCGGTCGATCCACATAAAAATTAGTAGCTATATCAATGAATCAAAATAAATATTTACTCCTAATTTCTTGGCTATTAGTACAAAATTGAGAATTTATAGCCAAAATAAAAACAATAATGGTGGTACTTGAAGTACTATCCGGCTGATTCGCACCAAAATCTGTAGGTCTTGTTCTTGGTTCAGTAAAAATGTTTGTACCAAATTTCTTGATTATTGGACAAAAATTACGAAAATCGACTTATATCTATCTGTGTATCTATCTGTCTGTCTGTCTGTCTTTCTGTCTGTCTGTCTGTCTGTCTGTCTTTCTGTCTGTCTGTCTGTGTCTGTCTGTCTGTCTGTCTGTCTGTCTGTCTGTCTGTTTGTCTGTCTGTCTGTCTGTCTGCCTGCCTGCCTGCCTGCCTGCCTGCCTGCCTGCCTGTCTGTCTGTCTGTCTGTCTGTCTGTCTGTCTGTCTGTCTGTCTGTCTGTCTGTCTGTCTGTCTGTCTGTCTGTCTGTCTGTCTGTCTGTCTATCTATCTACCTATCTATATATTTATGTATATGAATTTGAGTTATTGGTGCCAAAATTTTCCTTAAATTGTGAAACGAAAAACGTACCCGCCCCCAACCCTGGGGGCTAACACCGCACCAAACGTAATAAGTAAATTTTCTATAGAAAACCTACTTAAAAATGAGTGAGAAAATGGATAGACCATTATAGATTCATCCGAAGGCGGGTGCTTCGACAGACTCGTCGATTCCTTTGGACCCGTACAGTGCGTACAGTGAAAGGTATAAATATGGTTCCGCATTTACGTGGCGCGAACTATTTTTACTTTTCTCCCTCTTTGAAACTTCTTCACTATTCGAAGGGATGACGACCTCGAGGTCGTTGACTGTGGCGAACGTGTTGCAGTGGAGTTGACGGGCATGGGCATGCACGCTGCATAGTACGACTTGTGCTTCTGGTACTCGACTGGCTGGTGCTGTTGCACCTTTCGCTTCGGTTACACCTAACCGCAGCGGTGCTTCGAACCCCCCGGATCGTTGACACTCGACATTTTCTGATTGTCGTTTCGTCGGATTCGGTGCGCCAAAAGACAAATAAATTAATGGCCGTTTTACCGCTGACTGCTTCAAACTCTTTGTACCTACTTACTTTGTCTTAACTCAACCTCTTGCGTCAGAGACTCGGCGTGTGGATGAAATGTGACCAAAGGTACAGTCCGTGCGGTATGAGTGCGGTGGCGTGTTTACCAGGAGGTCATTAATTATTGAGGCCGCGCCTTATAGGCGCGAAGGTAAGAGGAAGCAAAATTAATTTTTTTTATATGTTCTGAATCGGGGACGTTGTGTTTATAAATGAACCTTTACATTCTTTTAGCTCGCAACACTTATAGTCCAGTCAAATCAGCATCAAAATGACGAAAAAAATAATAGCACACAAACTTCAACTATATGGGGTTTTTGTGAGTCTCCTGGAATAACATACTAAAAGTTGTATCTTCCCCACCTCTTGCACTTTTTGGGAGAGGGTGTTTATCTCCCAAAGTTTGGTTTTTCCTGTTTTTTTCACCAATTCTTATTTTGTGATAGAAACGAGTCAGTATTAAATTCCTCAGCGTAAAATTTGCTATGAAAATAGTTACTTGCAATTTTTTTCCCTACGCCCCTTTTCTCTCCAGAGAGTCTTGAAAACAACTATATTCACTGAATTTGGTTATTTCCAAGACTCTGGAGGGGAAGGAGGGTGTTAGACAAAAAATGTGGAAGGTAAAAGGGATGGTAGAAGGTTATCAGAGGGGAGTGGATGGATAGAAAATATGTATTGTGTTTACAAATTATCTACATAGTGTAACGTATATTTTCGTCTATTTTTAGAAATGACGAACATATTCGTCCACACATTTTCAAACACCAAAAACGTAGATATTTATCAACAATAATCATCCTATAACTCTTTGTAAACAACCACTAAATTACCCGTATTTGATTTTACAAATATAGATATACCTTCTGTATATTCATGACCTAGTTGTGCCTGCCCCTCAAGTACTCGACGAGTCAGCACAACCCTATAATAATAACACCCTACCTCACTTTACCTATCTGACACGTTTGTTTTCATACCCTGAACGAGTATATAATCCCTCGATTCAGTGGAGAAAGACACAGTTCCTCAACAGTCACTTCTAAGTACCTGGAACCTCTCTAGTAGAAGTCTCTGGTGAACAGATAGTCTTGCTTGTTGAATTGTGATTGTATATGTATAAATATTAACGTATGTGTATGTACTGTGATGTACAAATTATTATTTTATTAAATGTGTAAACTCACTCGTGTGTTTTAAAATATTATTGAGTCTCTAACAAATGTTAAGGTCCACGATAATTTGTGGATAATAACTTGAATTTATTTTAGAAGTATTACTACTTTTAAAGTACGTGATATTTCGTGTATGGTGTAACACTGAAAGTGGTTCTAACTAGGTACTTTTCCTCCGCAGTTGTCTGATCAGTTAGTCAGTTTAGCGTTGTTTTACTCGCAGCAAGTTGAAGTGTGTCAATTTTTTTGAAATATTTATTATTATTCACTTATTTGTAGCAATGTCACTCAAAGAAAAATTGAATCATAGTCAAAATTTTATTAACAGCGTGTTCCTTGATATTCTTTCAGTTACTAAATTTGTTGAAATTCGAAAGTAGTGCCCAGTACCATGTTTGATACTGTTTGTTTTCTTATGCCTTGTTTCACAATCCAAGAGCTACTAGTTAATTTTTCAAACTGCATCAGAACTGGTTTCCATATGTTTTCATCGTCTATTTTTCCTCTAATTAGAAATGAAAAATGAACCCTTGAAATAAATTTATTTTCAAGCATTTCATAATCGTATGAATTTGGAATTAGGCTTTTTGCTCGGCACTCATTTTAAAAGAAATATGGAATGCAAAATGACACTAAAAGAGAGTAAATATGATTAATTGGCGCACATAGCATTTATTTCAATCGCATTATTCAGTCAGTTCAGTTGGATAACAGAGTTGAGATGGCATTTTTGATCAGTTCTCTAGTAACCGGTGTCGAAAGACGTGTTTTTTTGTTGTTTTTTTTTAAGCCAATCAGAGTGTTGTTTTACTTACTGTAACTATTCGTATATACATTTGTGAAATACGGGTCCGAAAAACAACGAATTTGGTTTTGTGTTAGTGTGCGTGTGTTGAATCATGAATACGATCAAGTACTACACAGGTACACTAACAAAACAATCATGATTTTTCATTTTGTTTACATTTTTCACTTTTCGTTGCGCATGATCATCTTTTTATTATGTACCTCAGGTTAAACATTTCCAATGTTAAAAATATCCCTTTTTGGACATTCGCTGCTTAATGTTGACTTGTACCAAGTGGTAGCGATGAAAGTTGATAATGACGTTGTTTATTAGTCAAATCTAGCACTTATAAGGCGGCTTTGCCCGCTAAGCCCTCTTAACTTTACCAACCCAATAACGAGGTCAACGCTCCACCCAAGCCGCCTTCTGGGTGAAATAGACTTCATATTTACTATGGAAGATCGGTGCTTTTCTCAAGATTCCAGCCTGTGATGCCACTGTTGCACCCAATGCAATAAGTAGTTGTATTTTCAAATATAAGAAAAACGGAACATATTGCAGAAATTGATGAGTTGTAGATAAAATTCAACAAAATATTAGCCCAAATGAGGAAGTTTGTATGTGTGTGTGTGTGTGTGTGTGTGTGTGTGTGTTTGTTTGTTTGTTTGTTTGTTTGTTTGTTCGTTCGTTGGTATATAACATCATCCTTTCAGAACTGCTCAACTATCAAACAGAAATTCTCAATACCTATTCGTATTGTCCAGTAAAAGGTTTTAAGCCATTGTGGATGTCTATAATTATCCAGGGTGAAGTTACAGATTTTAACAAAACCCAAGTCCTTCAAAAATTTTATCGCTATTTCTCCCCCCTCACTCTGAAACATATCGTCATCAGTGATATTAATTATTCCCCAGAATTTCATACTTCTTCGTCATCTCTTTTTTAGATGTGGTATTTTAGGCTCAGTTTTTTACTATACGCTTTTATTCTACTCACTCAATTTATTGAAGTACGCCGGATGACCAACGTCAGCGCTGCTTTCATGTGTTGCGACACACCCACACACACCCACATATCCATTTTTATCAGTTGTTTTTTTCAATTTTTGTTTGTTTCTGTCTGGGAAAAAAAAGTGAGAAATTTTATTTTCTCTTTCGCCGTTATTTTCTTCTTCAAATTATAAATGCGTATTTTTTAAAAACTCGTTTTTAACCTAAATTATTACAGATTTCGATGAAATGATAGTTATCAGTAGGTTATCAAAGTATACTTTTATACCCTCTAGCAGCGCACGTACTACCTATCTGTTTTGAATATTGAGATCCCTACTAAAAACAGCTTGCGTCTTTGCAAGTACATATTACTCCTTCCCTTTCCTTCGATTCGATTCGATTTTTACGAGAATGAGTTCTCAGCAAAGGGTAAGCGAGTCGCACCGTGGACCGTGGCTATTTGCATAGCCGAATCGAACTACGAGTAAGTAAGTATACGATATTATAATATTAATTGTGACGTGTAGGTACTCTGTAACCGATTTCATCGAGTCTCTCACGAGTAAGGAACAGTACTACGCAGAGTACATACATTGATTTTTTTGTCTGGTCTCGGTGAAACGTTGACGTTTTCTGCCCAGACCAGTCCGTCCGTAATTATGGTTTGTAAAGGGTTTGATTTGAGAGAAGTGAAGTACTCTCTCTGTTTCAACGAGTGTAATAATGTCAGCATACGACCCGTTTACATCGAAGTGAACTGTGCGCGCCATTTAGCCGCGCGAATAATGGCGATTGTTTAGACAGACAGCCAAAAGTATTTCGTTATAATTGTCAACCAAAAAAGAAATAACGAAAATATTTCGCGGACTTTGAACCGAGGTCATTAGCCTCGCAGTTTGTCGACGAGTTCTTTCGCCGTTTCCAGTCTTCGCCAGGTCCGTCGCATTGTTGTCAATGGGTGACTGAAATTGAAGTAAGACTTTGAAATGTATGCCTCTGATGTGCAGTTAGACATTGATTTTTGTCGTTCGGTCCTCCCCTGTGTACCTACGAGTGCATGTACTCGGTTGATTTTGTTGCCATTTGGTTCATTCGAAACCGATTGATATTAGTATTTACGAACAAATTTAATTGCGGTCGCAGCGCAGACGACGCTCAGTCGAGGTTCCAGCCCGCGACGCTCCGAATTCCATTTTGGCCGTATTTTTGGTACTGAGGCCTTCTGATGTCACGTCGAATTCGGTAAGTTTCATCCGCATTTTTGGAACCATTTGCGTCATTTGTTAATATTGTCGGTGGTTTCTAAATCCGAAGCAAATTCTCAGCTATATAAAAATTGTGTCTGTCGTTTATTAGTTGGCAAAATCGTACCAACTGTGCGTTAGTCGGCTTTGTCGCTTGTTGTATGATCCAGTGGAGGAAAAGAAGAAGAAAAAAGCTTATTGCTCGGTACCGCCATCCACTTCACTAATTTTTTCTCCTTACGTTAAACCGATGCTGATAAGTGTTTACTGATTACGCACCTTTCAGTTTGTAGTTCAGTCGTTTGATTTTGGTGCAGGAGTTTGCAAACTTCCATTCATTTTGAAAATGAATTGAATCGGCGGTGGCTATATGGGCTTGTGAATTTTCTATTTGGAGATTTACGTAAACTTGGGCAGAGTACTTCGTTTTTTGTTTTTTTAATTAAACTTCGCATATTCACCCTCGTTTGAATGGCTTATATGTTATTCGGCGAAGCAGAACACTTATGTTCCAACACTTTCTTATGGGTAACATCTCATTGTTACATTCCAAGCCTACATTGGGTGATATTCTGTTGAGTTGGATTATGAAACATTGTTCTTACTGATTTTTCACGGCATTGAGAGTATGCTTCAGTCTTACCGAATTTTCGCACTTTTCTAGGCTTTCTCTGAATGTACTGTTTTCCATCATAATAATTTTAGTCCAAATGGACCGAATCAAGTTAACGAAGGCTCTTTTCAAAATGCGATCGTCGCGAGTGTTCTAAAAATTTAATCCCATGTATGTCGTTGTAGCTTGATTAAATTTAAAAATATTCCGGTGTGAATGCAATTGGAGAGTGCCATTTCTTATGTTCCACCGTAACTTTAGTCCAGATGGACCGAATTAAGTTAAAAGAGTTCATTGAATAATTTGTAATAGGTATTCCGGCAGTTTTGATCTCATGTAGGTACCTACTTACATCATTGTAGCTTAATTCAATTTGAATGAAAGAATAAAGTTAAAAAGTGAAATTTCCTATGTGCCACTTTGCCGTTTGTTCAAATGAACCGAATCAATCAAATGAGAGATCGTACCTAAAATTAGATGCTCCTGCTCAAATGTTTCAAGTCCCCTTACACTATTCTAACACAGTGAGGTCTCAAGGTAGGTATTCGACTTTTTTTCAATGAAAGGTTAATAAAATTAATTACTTTTTGTATCTTCCACTTAATTGGCAATTTTTAACTTTTTCACCCCTCTCTGGAACAAGTTTTTCTCTTCGCCCCTGATAACCGTTTTAGATGGCATTCGTTACAGCAAAACAGTAATTGTCATCAAACATACAATACCTGCATCAATTTAGTCGGTGCTAACGGTTTTTATATATACTTGTCAGCGAATATGCGCTTCGTGTGTATCCTCTTTACACTGGGTATTGTATTGTTTTGTCGAGCCATTTTGTTTGCGAAGTAGAGCTGTATATTAATAACACTAATAATACTTAATAATGATGATGATGATGATGATGATGATAATAATAATAATAATAATAATAATAATAATAATAATAACAATAATAATAATAATAATAATAATAATAATAATAATAATAGACATATTCGTAGTAATAACACTTTAAATTAATTCAAAATTACCGTATTAGGTACTCTGACGCTTAATTGGCTCGCATGAGAACGACGTATCGACGCCACTATCAAATTTACAGTTCGAGGATATGTTTGCATTAATGGTGAATGGTGATGTCACATATGTTGCAAAGAAAACCACTTCTAATTACCGAGTACTCCGTTACATTTTGACCCAATTAAGTTTAAGAGACTGCAATTCGCCGATTAGGTCCCGGATACCGTGCCATCTACATTTCCATTCGTAAAAGTGAAATTGGCGAACCACTCTGATAAAATATTTTTTTCTTTTAATGCAGTTTTTTTCTCTTTTTCCCTCCGTAAAATGTCCACTATTTTCGAACATTTGTGAACGTAAGCTGGTCTACCGGGCACGAGTGAGCGTGAGCTCGTCGTTACATTGGTCGAGGCGAAAGTCGTGTCTCCAAATATCTTATCGTTGGTAGATCATGTCTAAATTTGATCGCTCGATTTAGCGAAAATCGTTAACAGTTTTTAAGAATCTAATTTGCGAAAGATCTCGCCACTTCGATAGAGCAAATCGAGAATGAGAAAAAAGTGAGCGCTTCTCAAGGAGACGGTTCGTTCTGTTCGAATTTTATTGTGTTGCTTTAAGCGAGATTCTGCGGCCCTTTCAAATTTCGAAATAATCGTTGAAAATATAGGTAACGACTAACGAGAGTAGTCTACCTGTATTGTTGCGTTGAAGAAGTGAGAACAAAAAAAGAAACTGGATAACTACATATAATTAAACATGCGATACCTACTTGGACCATCGCTTCGTCATTTTTCTCCTTGAAATATTGAGTGTAGCAAGTTAATTTGTGAAAGTGTTTGTTGGTTTATCGAGTTCAACGATCGAAGGCGTATGTCTTAAATTAGTTTGCTCCATATGTAAGTTTGGGTGTACCTCTGGTTTGTGCTTGACGATTCACTCCATACTGATCACCCTTACAAAGGCGGATTCACTTTTTTTGCCGCCCTTAACCACAATAATTTGTAAACAAAAAATGGTGCTTCTTTTTAACATGGAAGGATGAATAGAAGGAAAGAAAGGAGTTCAAATTGCTTTTATTGTTTTTTCTTTTTTTTTTGGGGGGGGGAGGGGGAAGGGGAGGGGAGAAATACATTCCTTCTAAAGTTACCGCACCAGACTCCAGTGTAGTTAACTTGCAGGGAAATCCTCAGCTGCACAACGACTCCCCTACGAACGTTATTTTTGGTCTTACGATAGGTGCGGTACTCGCCACTCGGCGATCAAATATCAAAGCTTAATGAATTATAGCTGGCGTAATAAGTTACCCATAAATAATAATGCGGTAGCTGTATCGTTATCAAATGATTTGATTCCGGTTGACTGAATCGTGTGAAGATGAACGAAGATTTTTGCACGAACGATTCGAGTTTATTCGATGTCCTGATAATGCTATTTCGTGTGTTTTTACGAATGCTCGAGTCGGGTTTGAAGTCGGGGCTTGCGTAGTTATTCGTCACTCGTCAGCCATTATGGACGTCGAATCGCTCACAAATTTTTGCTCGAAGCGATTGCAGTTTGCATGCGGTGTTCGTTTCGCGTAGAAACGCTCGCGATCGTCCTTGCGCCCCGTACACTCCAGCCTCAAGGTTATGTAAGAAAACTGTTATTACCATTGGCGAACTGATCACGAATTTTACGCTGCGTACACCAGTAGGTAATCAACCTTTTACCAACTTGCAAAATAATTAATTTTGTTATTGTGGCAACACGAGCGTGAAAATCGAGTATGCGCGCGCGTGCGTCTCTCTTCGCGCCGTCAATTTTATAATTTTAGTCCCCAACCGCTGCGTCGGTGTTTACACGAATTTTCGAATTTACTTTTTCAACTCGACATTTTTCTTTACGTCGAGTCATTTCTGTGCGAAAAAAAATACGAGAAAGTGCAAATTAGTCGATTGAGCACACAGTAGGACAAAATCGTTCAAAGAGAGGCAAAAACTCCAGAAACGAACATTTCCTAAAATCTATGATGCAACGATAAATTAATAATGAAAGACGTCGTGAGAATAATATTTTAGTCAATGAGCATTAAACTGAGCTAATGAAAAAAAGTGCGTTCCAGTGCCTGCCAGGTTAGACTGAACATTTAATGTGGCACACATTTTAATGGCTTCCGAAGGAAGTAGCTGCTCCGTTCAAAAAAGTAGGTTTTTGAAAATTATAAAATTAATGACTAAAAAATTATTAATGGATCATAATAAAACTGCGATGATTGTATTAAATTTTGTAACTGTTGACGTAAAATTACGCAATTAATAATTAAATTTTTGAAAAAAAAATTACATGGACTGCATGTAGGGACATAAAACATAGTAGAACTAAAATATTGAAAACAAGTTTTCCAGGTTTTATAATAGTAACTTTTTTACAAAGTAGAATTACAATTAACGCAGTTGCTGGCAGAAATGTCTTCCAAATTACATGTTATAAATATATAATGCAAGATTTTTGAATGAAGCAATGTAAATTCCTTCATCTATATATATATAATAGAGAATGTATGTCTGTCTTTTATGCATTACTATACCATTCATCCGATGGCCATGAAACTTTTGGAAGTTGTTGAGTATACTCCGAAGAAGGTTTCTGGCATAATTCAAAAACAAAATTTCAAAAAGTTGCCCAAAAAATTCCCGAGATATGTATTTTATTTAATATTGATATATTGAAAAACAATATTGCATCAATCTGGTGAAGAACATCAATACATCGTGAAAAATATCGATGTTTGTTGTATACATATGCGATAATAGAGACTGTGAGTTTGCTTCTAATTCCATTGCATAGGATATAATAATATTTTAATTGAATATTTAACTGACTACTAAAGGATTTTGACGTGAGGTTTTCAAGTTTCAGCATTTGTTAAACTCATTGAAATGCTCACGAATGTTTAAATTTACTATTATAATTTTATTTTTTTGGCAGGTGTCATTAATAAGTTCCGTTTTCCATTGGACCGAGAATTCATCTACAAATTCTCTTCGATTTATCACCATTAAATTAATTAGGATTCAGCGACGAATCGAAGAGAATTTATCTACAAATTATCTTTGATTCGTCGCCGTTAAATTAATCAGGATTCAGGGATGAATTGAAGAGACTTCATCTATAAATTTTCTTCAATTTGTCGCTGTTAAATTAATCAGGATTCATCGACAAATCGAAGAGAATTCATCTATAAATTTTCTTCAATTCGTCACCGTTAAATTAATCAGGATTCAGCGACAAATCGAGGAGAATTCATCTACAAATTCTTTTTGATTCATTGCCGTTAAATTAATTAGGATTCAGCGACAAATCGAAGAGAATTTGTAGTACAATAATTACTAACATTAATTACTGTGGAGAATGAATTTGGTATAAATTTTACAACCCTCAATTCAACTACCTTTTTTTTTCTCCAATTCCTTGAATTTCCTTTCTTCAGAGATCGCAGCAACGCACGATGGGTCAGCTAGTATTAAATATTTCCCTGATCCAATTTTTTATAAATTTACTGTGGATTTGACAACTTTGAATTTGTTAAGAATGTTTAAATTCCTTAGATGTGCTATCGAAAACTTTCCATTTGATTTCAATCAATTTCATATTAGGCTTAATGATAGGTACTTATGAAATCAACATTCATTTAAATCTCATTTATAGCACAATTTAATTAGTGAGAACCAAACAGTATCAATTTTCATATTAATATCAAAAGGCATTTCTGCCAGTAACTGTGTTAGTTGTAATTCCACTTTGTAAAAAAATTCCTATTATAAAACCTGGAAAACTTATTTTCAACATTTTAGTTCTGCTATGTTTTATATCCCTACATGCATTCAGTTTCATTTTTTTTTCAAAAATTTAATAACTTAAATAATTTTTTATGAAGTGCAAAATGAAAGTCTCAAGCAGTTTTTCGCAATAAGAAGAATTTACTCTGGAATTTACATATAATTGTTGATATTTTAATATTTAGACAAAACTGAATTTGATTTTCAACCTATTGTTTTTTTCTTAATTATGGTAATTCAAATTTATTTATTGGTTAACAACCAAATTCCAATCAGACATAAGGAAAACAAATTCAAAGTTTAAAATTGATTTTAAATACTGTTAGATCTACTATATTGGACTATATTAATAGTAATAGTAATAATGATTTAACAAAAAGGTATATCAAAAAACGTATGCTATGATGTATCACACAATAAAAAGTGGAAACTCAAAGTTGACTCCCTTTTGGGGTCCATTGGTGGATGAATAATAGGTCAAATGGAATAATGAACCAAACAGTAAAATGTTAAAACTCAAAATTTTGCTGGTTGAATGTTTATGTGTGCATAACTAAGAAAGGCTAATATAATACTGAGAGAATGATGTTATCTGATATATTTATATAACCACAAGAAATACCATATCCCACCAGTTTGGGTGATCCAATCAGGATGCGTTATTCCGTTTTATTTGGATTTGGAACTTGTGATTAGTCATCTTACTTTTTTGATGAAACAAATTCCCAAATTTTGAATCTAATTTTTGGGTCATCTATGGGAAATTTTTATTCTTTTTCTGGCCAATGTTACTCACCATAAAAATACCAATTTTTTGAACCATCATTCCTATTTTTAAGATAAATATTGAATGATGCAGAGTGGCACAAAATTTCATTAGATTGCCAGAAAACAGGTCAAACACAATAACTCTTTCTGACGCAGTCGATAAAAACAACTATCCCTTTTAAAATCTAAACAAAAATAAATTTTTTGGAAATACTTCCCGACCGATTCGTACCAGAATTGCTAGCATGTTGCAATAAATTGTAGTTGATTTTTTTTTTTAATTTCTTAATTATTGATACAAAATAAAACATTTTGTAACTAAAATAATATCTAAAATAGCTTCACTGTAAGTACCATTTGATCGATTCACGCCAAAATCAGTAATATGTTTGGTCATAATAAATATTTGTTCCAAATTGCGTTCTTATTAGAATAAAATTCGGAATTTTGTACCAAAAAAAAAAAAAAAAAAGTAGCTATAGCTGAAGTACTGTATGGCCGATCCGCATCAGTAGGTCAGGTTTTTGGCTTAATATTAATGTTCGTTCCAAATTTCATGACTGTCGAACGAAAATTGCAACCTGTACCGTAGCAACAAAAAATTTGGTTTCGCATATAGTATGTACATACACATAATTATATAGGATATGTATATGAATTTGAGATTTGGTGCCAAAAATCCTTGAGTTTTGAAATGAAAAACGTACCCACCCCTACCCCCAGGTTTTTCCATGACACCAGGAGATTTTCAATTGAAAACGTACTTAATGAATAAATCTCTCTCTGGATTGCAGCTTCAGAAGAAGGGACAACAATCGAGAGAAAAAAATCGTATGGGCTACCCCAAGTGATACGGTTGTATGCATGAGCAATGTGCGTACACACAACTATATACCTGCTCACACAGACACATTTTTTTCCTCTATATTTCTTCTCCCCTTCGCATCAAGATTTAAACCAAGATTCGTCCCAGCTGCCTCCTTGTCTTTGTTTTTATTCAGTAATGAAAATAAAAATGTGTTCCACATTTGAAAAAAAACAATTAGCTCACAAACTTCAACTACTTATATAATAGTGTTGTTGGGTGGGTTCCCTAGCGTAATATGCTATAAGTTTCACTCTTCATATTTCTTGTAATTTGGGAGAGGGTGTTTATCTCCCCAAAATTTGGTTTTTCATGTTTTTCTCCGCGAATTTCATTTTTGTGATAATATTCAGTAAAAAATATTTCAGCATAAAATTTCCTACGGGAAAAGTTCCATGCAGTTTTTTGTTCAGTGCTAATCCTTTTCCAGAGAGTCTTGAAAACAACAGTTCTTCAATGAATATGTTCAATAGCATTATATGGGAAATATAACTTGTAATTATCGTACTATTTAAGTACTTGGTCAACCCAATGCATATTTTCTACCCATCTAGCCCCTTTCCTTAACCCCTCACCATCTTCTCCACTTTCATAGCGCACCCATTCTCATAAAGAAAAACTGATGAGGTCCTGTATACACTATATGTATGATCTTAGTTAAAATATTATGCATATAAAGGAACAAGATATGCCTATCGCATATAAATTTGCGAGAACAGAATTCACTATTGCTAAACATTTCTTTTTTCCACTCCACAGTATTCAAATTCCCTGCGAGATTTAGTTCTCCTCGAAAATATTTTTAAAATCTCGATTAAGCTTAAACTGAAGCTTAAATTGAAAAAATAAGTAATTTTGCCATATCTGCAAATTATAAACTTTCGTTTGATATGTATAAACATGTACTTTTGTTGGGCTCTTAATGGTCAAAAGGCGGAACAAATTACTGTTAATATACTGGTAAAAATGTGCGCCATATCAGTTTTTCTTCATGAGAACGGGTGGCCCGTAAAGCTGAAGGGGAAGTGAGAAGTTATGAAAGTGGGCTGGTGTTCTGTGTTACCAGATGTATGTACGAATTTATCCTTATTTGTACGGATTTGAAAGCCCTGTACGGACATACAAACGGATGAACCTGGAAACTCCTAAAACATACGAATATATAATGATGGACTTTATCAGTAGATTTTTTTATTTTTTTAGCAAGTTTTCAAAAAAACTGCCTTTTTTTCCTTCCAATAACTTACAAATCACATAAGAATTTTCGTTTTAATTTTTTTTTAACGTTCAATAAATTGTTTAAATTTCTTATTACGAGAAAATTTTGAATAATTCCTTTTTTAATTTTGAATTGCAATCTGTTCTCATCACGAAATTTTCGAAAATTTTAAACATAAGACAACTGTGATAAACTATACGGAAATGTACGGATATTGAAACATGGCAGGTACGGAAATTTCACCCTTTCAATCTGGCCATACTGATATAGTTTACTGCCTTATGTACGAATTTTTTTTCATTGCGAAACATGTTTAATGCATTGGAAAAACCCGTTTCACAATGGAAAAAATCCATACGTTTGGCAGCTGCAGCTGTGTTTACGAATTATCTAAATAGTATGATAATTTTAGGAGTTATATTTTCCATATAATGTTATTGAATTATTGAACATATTCACTGAAGAATGTTTATTTTTTACCATCTGTAGGGAGTAAGGCATTGGACAAAAAATTACATAGAATTTTTTTTTTTCAGAAAATTTTAAGTTAAATAATTTTTTATAGAGATATTTTTATTTCAAAAATAAAATTGGCAGAGAAAAACTCTAAGAACCTAATTTTAGGAATAAAAATTCACTTCCAAAAAATTTCTAGAGGCTTAGAGGGTGCAACTTTCAGTATGTTAATCTAGGGGACCTACCCAATTACCTTATATAGTTAAAGTATGTGTGCTAATTTTTAATTTATAAATATCTTAGCGCTAAATCTATGGTAGGGGCTAAAAGAGAATTTCAATCATTAAATTTGTGTAACTGTAACTCTTACAATCATAACTTTTCTTTGTGTGTGTTACATGATGTGTAGGTGTGTGCTTGTGTGCAAGCGCAACACGTTGCTCACACGCACAACCACGCTATTATTATGTTAACACATAAATCCTTTATGAGTATGCCACAGTAGAACTTACACTTTTTTTTTTTGTTCTGTTAGTCTTGACTGGACTACTGCAAGTAATGATTGAAAAATAAAAAAAACTCATTTAATTTTCTTTTAAATTTAGAATAAAATTAAAATAAATTAATAAATAAATAAGTAAACAAAGTAATTAAAAAAATATGTTGTGGGCATTCTTTCTAAACAATGCTAAAAAATTGATATACAAGTCAATCATTCATTTCATCTTGAATGAACTTATATTAACCCAGTGAGTGTATCAGGTAATTGTAGAGAAAATATCATGGCACAAATAATACAGTCAGAGGTTTATTGTCAGTCGACAATTGATTTCGAGTGCTTATCGATGATGGTGGGGCAGAGGGAAGTAGAATCAGATGTTGTAGCGCCAGTTGGTTTCTCTTGATAGGAGATGAAAACCTGTGAAGGTTCTAGTTTAAATCCCCTGGAAAGTAATTTTAATTAAATGGCAGCCTTTTAAAAAATCTATTACTCAAAAAATAAGAATTTTTGCTGTTTTCTTCCACGTTTGCCACTAATTTTGTACTGGTCAGTGAAGAAATTTAATATCATTCGAAGTATTCAACATTTTTCATTTGGGCTGTGGTGGGGAAGGTAAAATTGTTCTTAAAGATGAAATTAAATGTGACATAAAAAACATGTAATTTGATTTGAACAAAAATTGAGAATAGGCTTTCTCTGTTATCTGCCTGAGCATTCTCAGTGGACGTACCAAATTTTTTGAAAAATGGCTTTGTAGGTGATGGACACTTTTTCACAAACTGACTCGAGAAGCGTTTTAAATTCTAAAAATATTGTGCCCTGTAATTGTGTTAACGATATTTTTTGCGCAACTACATTCATGAATAATTTTTAAATTTGACTTTTTATTGTCACTGGGTTTCTCTTAATATGGAACAAAATGCTATGTAAAACTTAGCTCAAACATTCAATCTGAGGTCCGTTTTAAATAATAATAAAAAAACTCTGAAACAACTTATTTTTAATCTCAGTTTAACTGCTTAGACTTGCTTTGTGATTTCGGGTAAAATAAAATAAATTTTCAAATAGTTATTAGAGAATCATGGAATTTCTCTCAATGATTGAGATCAATAGATACAATGAACATTTAAGCAAATTGGCCTATGTTTCTTGACATTTTGAAAACAAAATTGTTTTTTCAAACAGGTTTATTAAAAAATTCCACTGACAGTAAGGAAGTTTAAAAGAAATAAAAAAAAAATAGATTAATCATTTTATAGCTAACACCAAGAAATACGTGTTAGATCCTGTTACTTTCAGTTTCTAAGTACATTCCAAGAGGTTTCTATTAAATTTTTTGTCTGCAAAAATGGTTGAAAATCCAAACTTCACAAAGTAAGATAATAAATAAATATTTTGCCTGTTTTAAAAAAACATTTTTTCTGCCCACATCTTTGCCAAATTTTTATTTAACTCACTCAAGATTCCGGCTTTAATATTTTCATTTTTCTTTCTAAATGAAGGAATCTTAATAATTTGGAATACCTTCATTGATTTGTTTCATCTGTATCACAGAGTCATAACAATCGTATCATCAGTTTGGAAAGAGAGGAAGCAGAATTCAATTAATTTATCTATCTATCTAATCTATCTATTTATCTATCATCTATATATACATGGTCCTTGGTGAGAGGTCTGCTATACTTGAAATTAGATAGAACCAGATACCACTAAGAAAAAATTCCTCTTACAAGTTTTTCTATTTTTAAAACTGAGTTATGAGATTATAAATTAGAATAAGATGAACTACCTATGTACGGAATGTTGACTAACCATAGATGTGTTAATGTGAACAATTTTTTTAGAGTTTTGTTATGATAATACCTAATTGTACTTGCTAATTCCTCAGCATCACTTATTAAATTTTACTCAACGCATACTGATGGGGCATCTTAACTGAAAGAAAGTGGTACTTTATACAGACTGCAACACACACTGTATCAGTGAGTAGGTAATACGTACGTACTCACTTTCCATTTGGAATTTACCCGTATATGTAGATGCATGTTGTCTGTATATGTGCATACAGACGACATATTTTTGTTTAGAGTGCAATGCACTAATAATTTGCGTCATGGACCTAGTCCGCAACCCATCTGTCGATGCAGGGCCAAGCCTTGAAAGGAGGAAGTGAAGGAAAAGTCCCCCACAACACACACACACACACACACACACATATATATATATATATATATATATATGCAGTATAAATATATATATATATATATATGCATTATAAATGAATGTTTCTCTATATTCTTAAACCATTCATCCGATTGAGATGAAAATTTAGTGAGTTATTGTGGGCACCATCTGAAGGTTTTTGAATAAAACAAAAAGAAATTATCATTCTTAATGTATCAATTGTTGCAGGTTGACAGTTCTAAAAAGAAAAACAATTAAAACATAAACACTTTTTTTTTTTCAGTGGCATTGCAACGCATGTCGCGTGACAGTTAGTAAATTATAAAAATGTTTCGTACATACACCTGATTTTAACAATTCACGAAAAACTCGGCAATTGTGTTTCGCAAACGAAAATGGGAAGTTTGTAATTTTCTTCTTCATTCTGACGCGACTTGAAGTGCTATTTATCTCAAGACCACCTTTCTTACCCATTTGATTAAGTATATAATAGTTACTGAAAAGTGAATATCGGTTGCTTAAAATTCGCCAAAAGCTGATGGTGGTATCGAACATGTGCCCATTCATTTTGTGAAGGTGTAACAAAAAATTTTCTTTCAACTTTTGCGGTTGTTTATCTATGGGTTTGCAAAATTTCCGATAACTGCCCCGGACTGCTCCATATTTTTGTCGTAACTGCAGCTCCAGCGTTTTATACATAGGTGCCAACTTCAATTTTTTTTTAGTGTTGCCAAATTTTGTAATTGTAAATTAGAAGGAAAAAATAATTTTAAGGTTGTGAGAATGAATTTTCAGTGTTGCAGTTGTACCTCATGTGTCCGTAAGTCGGCGCATATGGTTTTATATCTAGGTAATTATCGTTTACATTTTGACGGTTGTAACGTTTGGCAGATATGCGTTTGTAAATAGCTGTTCTACTGTTGTTTTGCGTGTGCTGTGAAATTTGAATTAGGTATCGATTTTTTACATTGTAACGCGTATCCAGTGGCGTAAAAGATGGTTTATACTCGATAATACCTAAAGAGTTGACTCAAAGGGAAACACGGTGTTCTGGTTTAAATATACTTTTTCTATAGATTTATTCTCTAAAAGTTAGAAAATACCCACAGTTGAGGATGAGACATTAGAAAAAGTGAGTTTAAACCCTGCCTTTTAAGAATCGAATTTTCGACTTTATTACCCGTGTAGGTATGTTTTCTTCAACATAGCGGATAGTATTTTTTTCATCGATCACTAAATTTACGAGTTGTTGATGAATTCGCTTCTTTTCGGAAAGTATAGGCAGTCGTGAGATGCGTCGGTAAAATTATACGAAAGCATTTGTCTGCTAAAGCAATCGTTTAGCCACTGCGACTGTTCCTGTCTTATACATATAGTTGACCTAGTCCGACTGTCATCATCTAAAAACGTGAGCTGTCCTAAGACGTGAGTTACGGATTTTAGTTCCATTCGCATTTTTGTGGAGCTATGATGTTCGAATCGCATCAGCGATAAAACTCAGATTAAGTCTACAGGCTACACCTGCAGAGAATCAGTGCCAACCGACTGTAATGCTGGGAAGTTTGACTCTTCGATGCGAGTTAACTATTCTACGGTCGTTCACAAATGGCAGCTGGTTCAATAAGTCGACTCATTTAACTCGTGAAGTGGCGAGACTCTTCGTACTCGTTTGACTTGTCCATTGAACTGCTAGATGAAGGAAGCACTTCGGACCAGTTATGAAAGAACTACGTGGTTATAAATGGAACCAGCAAACGTCCACTACTAGTGACTCTCTCCGAATGATTGGCGACGAGTTAGCTCAAGTGACTTATAAAGCGACGTTGAACGTTCACATTATGCTGTAGTTAACCCCACATAGGTACTACAGCGACGATAGTCGAACGATGTGAAAAAGAGTATCGAGCGTGAACCGCGAACTGCTTTCAACATAGTGTGCTGATCCTCTATAAAAGCTGATGTATTTGTCACGGTCCAACTCGAAACAAATATCAGTTCCTAAAAGTTTTGTACTTCCAGAGCAGATCAGACTCGAATCGATGTGTAGGTTCGACATTTTCTTTCATTTATAGTGATTTGTGAATTTGTGATTTTAAAATAAATTGGTAGTTGCGTTTTCTGTCTTTTTCAAAGTTTTTTTTTAATTTTCTATTTAAGTTCGAATTTTTTGACCTTACAGAACTGGAATCGTAGGGTTGAAATTAAAACGAAATTTTTACTAAATTTGTTTACAAATAAAACTTTTAAAAGAATGACAAATGTTTGCTATACATAATGCTACATATATCTGGTGCGTTAATATTTGTACCGAATTTACGAAATTAATGGCCGAAAAAGTTACCAGCCTCTGGAATGAATATTAATTATTTATACATATAATACGTGATCACAAAGGCAATGTTTACACTGGTATTTTGCGAGTGAAAAGTACCTTCTATCATTGATAAATGAAATCTCGATATAAATGAATGCACCTCCATGTAAAAACGTGAAGCATCTTTTAGAATGTACGCACGTTCCTTTTACATGGAAGAAGAGGTTACACATTTCTGAATGAAACGTTAAATCTGCCACAATGAGGAGGTTGATATTTTGTTCAGTTTTTTATAATTTTCGTGAAAGACTCATTATTACGATAGAATTTTAAAGTTTCGTTCCTTTCTGATCGTTGATTACGCTCATAAAATATCTTCCTCAACAAGATCAAAAGTCAGTTTATATGACTCTGGAATTGCTTATTCGCTACGCTCGTCTTCTTGCAAACTTCCCTCGCATGTAAATGCTCACTTTTGAACCTTAGTGTGTAATATCCTATTTTTGGCACAAAAATTTTTGCGAGAGGTGGGCAGCCGGGGGCTAAAAATTCTTTGGAGACTTTGGTTCTCTCCCAGACCCATTCTTAACTGTGGCACTTACTCTGCATTGCTTTCCCCTCTCACGAATATCCCGGATCCGCTTAGGATATTTCTAAAATCTGAAATGCTCGAATCTCGATATCGAAGGTTTTAATTGCGAATCTTGGTCGCATTCGGATCAATATCGTGAACACTGAAAAGCAGAATACTATAATTTTTCAACGACATTTGCGAGATCAATATTGGTTCGGTTTTGCAGCTGATATACCTTGCGTATCTCTTAGGGCTTTTATGCTGTTCCTCGTTCCCCAGGTATTGTGTACGGCAGTTTCGGTTTTTAAAATGCTTTTGTAGGCGTGCCGATTGAGCGAATAAATGGAATAAAAGCTTTCTCGACCTTAATCATTTAACACGGTTACCTATAAACTGGAGCGCGAATACGAGAGAATTACTTAATACGTCGACTCTCGGCTACACTTTTTTTCTACTTTTGTTACATAACAGCGTCTTTATTTAGCGACGTGTAATAAAATCCGATTCTCAATGCGTACCTATAAGCTACGGCACTGAATGCGGGTATATTTTGGCAAAGGGACGGATTGTGAAGGATATTTTAAAAAGTTGAGTCGTTTAACCAACCACGTTGAACATCGGACACTCAAATCCTGGATAGATCTGCTTATTATGAATTCATATTCAATTAAGGCTATACGATTTTAGCTCTCACATTTCAGTTATATTCAATTTAAAACGGAAAAATCAGTTTCCTTTCTTTCTTATGAAACTTTATTTCTCCCTAAATGATCATTAGTGCTGCTTCTTGAATTTCCCATATCATCATCCAGCGCTCAGTAGTAGTGTATTACCAACAAACAGGGCGCAATTTTTCGTTGAAATGAAAATTTATTTTATTGAACTTTCACTTCACGTCAATTTAGTCACTAGAAAAGTTTGGTACGAATTGAATGAAAAAATTGTAAGATTCGATCTCATCGCCTTCATGCACTTGTTGGAACTGAACACATCGAGATATAATTGAGTTTTTGTGAAATTCCTTTGTTTATTTAACAGAGTGGAACAAGGGTCACTAGGTAGTTGGTTTTGTTTTAAGGGTCTACTTGAGAGACTTGGCCTGCTTTGATGATTCAACAAATATGAGAGTATTTTTTTGACGAAGAAATAAGTTTAGTAAAAATGAATTTTTAAAATATGCTTTTATAAGTGTTGAACAATTACCACCAAAATCTCTTTAAAATTAATCAAAGTTGTTGAATACGTAAAGACCATAAGGGATGTTTTCGAAACAGCAGTTTTCATCTCTTTTTCCCCAGCAAAATATGTTTCGTATTTCCCATGGCGACATTAAAATCTTTTCTCGGCGTCTGGTCGCCTAAATTGTTTTATTACTTTGCACGAGTAAAAAAGGCTTTCTTTTTTCACTTTCTCGTTTAGTCTCCCTCTCTGTCGATCTTTTTTGGCATCCTTAATACTTATCTTTTCTTAGGGAATCTCTAGAAAATGGTGATAAAATATCCTCTGACGAAATAAACATCGAATTCCCTGTCTTATGATCTACCCTCGAAATCGCACTAACGAAATACGTGCGTTACTCTCTTTTCTTATTATTCGCTTTCTAAACATATCCTATCCTATCCTATAATATAATATGAGAAATACTTGTATGTATATCTTTGACCATATGGCACTGGACCAGTAAAGCTCCATAAGACCGATGTACTTTTTAATGTCAAGACATGCCGGCGAAAAAGTAGGTAATCCACCTTCTGCGTTTTTTCGACGTTTGGCTTGAATTTACCAATTTAGAATACGTCTGATAAAGACATCACTTAAATTCACAAAGATAGCGTACATAAACACAAAGCAAAATACGTCAAGAGGTACGCTCTGATTGCCTATTTAGCGTCGGCATGTCTAATCAGAAATAATCTTTCTTTACTAGTCCAAGTACTATATGTATAGTCAGAGGCCTGGACCTGCACCAGGGATGATAATTCAACCATAAGCCACAAGCCAAAGATTATTTGAGTTAGCCATAAGTTTAAGCCAAACATGCCATAAGCTGTATTTTTTAGCTGATGCATGAAATTTACTTTTTAATTTTTTAATTTTTTTAAAATCTGCCTTCAGGAAACTGTTAACACAGCCAATTATTTTTGAAATCAATAACAGAAGCAATGGAAACCAAATGATGAATCATTTCTGTTTCTATTCCCCGCTTAAATAATTTTAAATCCGAGAGAAAAAATTTGAAATAATATCAGAAAAATGTCGATGTTTATGGAAAAATATCGAAAAAAATTCGATATATTATTTGAACAGGATTTGGAAAATTTTAAAAAATATGGAAAAGGAAAGGAAACCTAAAATGAAAACTAAATGAAAAATTTTGATAAAACCACCTCTGTCGAAATGATGGACACTTTAGGTGTTCATCCGGCATAGGGATTTGAACCCGTACTGGCTGAACACCTAAAACCTCCCTCGTTCACCGTCTCAAAAGGTAGCACCGTACTCACTTGGCCACGGTGCCGGGTGACAGTGTTCGAGGGAGTATGTACTTATATGTGCCGATGTAGTGTGGCGGCTGCCACACCACTCCCCCCCAGTATAGCGGAGCGTAAATACGGCTTCCCATACGGAGGCGCCTAGGTTGGGACGTACACCGGAATGTGGTGATGCCCTTCCCTCCATCACCGCTCCGTGGCATACGCCCACCAGCGCCGTCACGCAGAGAAACAGCGGTGTGACGCACCACAGTTACAGTCGGTTCAACTAGTGTCCGAGAGATGGCGTGAATAACCATCCCTCGAATTACATCGGGGTCACCACTTTAGGTGTTCAGGCAGCACAGGGATTCGAACCCGTACTGGCTGAACACCTAAAACCTCCCTCGTTCACCGTCACAAAAGGCAGCACCGTACTCACTCGGCCACGGTGCCGGGTGACGGTGTTTGAGGGAGTATGTACTTATATGTGCCGACGTAGTGTGGCGGCCGCCACAGACACTAATAAGGCTAAATAATAATTTAATAACCTTACCTAGTTAGGTACCAATAACGTATGTACCAGCATAAGAAAAATAATACTCACCAAAGATGTGCCTTTTTATACGTTTTCATTGCAGTTACTAACACAACAAAATATTACATAGTTTGGTACCAGACTACTGGGATCGCTTTTATTGACTTTCTTGTTATCAGCTATGATTTGGTGCTATTCTGTAAATATTAGGGCAATTAGAGTGTTAGTATTTGTATTTAAAAAATTGCATCTCAAAATCCGTTCTAAACAAACAAAGCTAATTTCAAATCAATAAAATAAAAGCTATTTTTTTAAATCTCGTTTTTAATCTAACTTATTTATTTTTCCATTTTTTTTAACCCTTAAACCATTACTGTAGATTCACCGAATAATTTGGAATTCTTTCACCAGAACAAAAGAATTTCGTGGGTGCTCTTTTTGTTTTTATTTTGCCCATAAAATGCTCAATTTTGCACCACTAGTCACGAAATTCGGAGTTAATGTTTATTTTGATTCGTTGTAATACGCTTCCAATTTTGGCGCGAGTCGGCCGAGCGGTACTCCTAGTACCGCTATGTTTGTTTTTATAGTGGTCATAAAATGCGGAATTTTGGAACCATGTGTACGAAATTTGAAACAAATATTCATTATACCTAATTTATTATAGTGTGCTACCAGTTTTGGTGCTGATCGACCGGACGGTACTTCCGGTAAAGCTTTTTTTCCTCTCTTTTTGCTAATTTGCATGAACTTTCCTTTTTACAAAAATTAACTACTTGCTCACGTTTTCTTTTTTTTTTTATTTCATAATTTCATTATATTTCATTGGTTTTATTTTAAATTATATGATAATGTACGACACTTTATCATCTTAATTTATTTTTCATTTTTTCAAGAAACAATGCTTTTAAATTTCACATTGTCTAATATTTTGTCAGCAGCTAACACATTTCTTACAATCATAACATACCATTAACGCATGTAAACTTACAGACAATTATAATGTGACCATCAAAATTCATAATTCTTTCTCTCGAAACCTACTTTTTCTAGCGAGGCTTGCTGCGATAGAGTTTTTCTTTTACCGTAACTCTTACGTCGGTGGGTCGACGATACTCTCCAAAGCGTCGTAAATATAATTTTTTCTAAGGGGCATCGATGCATGCTTCGTGATTTGTTCTTTCGTTCATGCCCACTCCTTTTTCGCTAGGCTGATGGCAATATTACGAATACTCGGCCTACAGTTTTGTGTACCAGGTCATGGAAACGAATTTATACCATAATCGTGCTCTATACTGTAATCTCAGCTCGAATGGTTCTGTAAAGCAGAAAGCCAGTTGTATGTACCTGTGGAAACCTTGTTATAGTTGTTTTGCTGAAAGCGGTTATTCGCTAACAAGGTCACGAATTGTTCTTAGAGTACGGTCCCACCTCTTTCCCCCTCGCGCTATCTCTCTTTCTACTCCCCCCCCCAAATAAGTCCTCTCTTTTTCTTGCTTTTTTTCCCCCGCATGCTATCATTTCGCTGTTTGCGGTGTCCTTCGATACTCTACAATACGATCGTATAATATCGATCAGTTCCAATTATGAAACGACTCTCTGACTTTTCCAACTTGAGTGCATCATCCCACGTAGGTACCGTTCAATTCGAAAATTATTCTAAGTTTATTTTGATGCGTGGCGCGACCTCGTTCTTGACTCCGAACCGATTGTTGCTCCAATCCTATACTGTGGTTGCGAATGTATTCGTCGACTGTGTTTATCAACCTTTAGCCAGTGTAGAATCCCACTAAATTTTAGGCTCTTGATTCAAAAATTAGGCCAACTTTTCGCTGATCTACTTACTTATTCCACTGTTCTAGTTTTAAAATGGCTTCTCACTGAGCAATAGTTTAAGCAATAGTTTAATATCGTTTATAGGTACATACAACGATGAACAGATGTTTCGTCGCCATGTAAGTTATGAGAGATCGAGAAGTCGAAAAAGTAACTTTGAGTTGGAAATTTTTAGTGATCTTCAAATTTTGGTCTTGTTTGTGCTGTGTTTGACTTTCGTTCATAGTAGTTTTAATTAAGTTCAAAAGTTAGTCAAAATCTTAACTCACAGATTGTGCTTCTGCAGACAAAAAGTTGTGTAGTTTTAGGTTGAAACAGGCATTACAGTAAATGCCGAGGTCTAAGAAGCACCCAAAAATAAATAAAATCCGTTCTTTCTGCCCTAAAGAATGTAAAGATTAAAAGATTTTTGCCATTTCTTTTGTAATAAACCACTTTAATTTTTTACTACGACTACACAGAATAGGCTAATTAACCATTCAGTAAATTTAGGCATATAATACCCTCGCAGACTTCTTGAGTGAGCTAATTTCATTCGACGTTTAATAAGCCTATTATGTTCAAAAATGATTTTGTCACATCTATTGATGTTGAACTCTTTCCGATCGGATAAACATTAATTTTCTTATTGGTTCAAAGAACTTTTTTCAATAAAAACCATTTACGTGCTTCATGTAAGTTACTTTCATCATCCAGTCTTGAATTTTCATGTAGTTTTTTCTTTGGGAGTTATCTTGGATTTGGCTGTCTCGTCAGTATCTTATCTTAAAAAATATTGACATGTGTTATGTAGCATTTTATCATATTATTAACGGAATATTTTGAAACTTTTATATTATTCACAATATTTTACATTATTGATTATGTTCTTTATTAACAACTACACAAATAATTTAATCTGCTTTTCATAAAATACCGATGGAATGTATCAATCGTTGAAAACTAGTCATTTTGTAACTGCCTGCTAATTTTCTATGCTAATTTTCTATGCATCGTTGCAATTAACTTTAGTGATATTAATCTGGACTGATACGATTTAGTTTTTTTCAAGAAACTGAATGAGAGTATTTTGTTGCTATTTCCTTTCTTATTATATTCTCAGTTCGATTGCTATAATAAAATTTTATTTTATTCTTTCATTAAACCAGTGGCGTAACCAGATTTTTTTTTCGTGGGCCAAAGATGCCATCAGATTTCAGGTCAGAGGTGTGCGGCGACTTTTTTGTCGGAGAGAAGGTAATGTGGTAGCAAAAAAAAGAAACTGTTTCATGAATTAAACTTCAATAATAGAAAAAATGTCCAGCAACGATAGCGGTCATTTTTCTTGTCTGAAATTTAGGGTGCTCAGTATATGAGTGAAAAATTTTTTGGGTGGGTTGCGGCCCATCCTGGTCCACCCTTAATTACGCTATTGAAGTAAACTCGCCCAAACCAAGGTGTTTCTCGATATCAGAACCTCCGGTATTTTCATCATAAATTTTTTTTTCACCAAAGTTTAGACAAGAAGGATTAATGACTGCTCACGAATATACTATAGCTAATATTTAGTCTCCAACATCATAGCTTCAGCTCTAAGTGGAGTTGAACAAAATAATTTGAGTGAAGATGAAGTGTTGATTTTAGATAGACTGAATTTATGTTCTTGGGGAAATAATTAACTTTTATACATATGGTTAGATTGTCAGAACATATATTTCTTCATGATAGTTTTTCTCCCTCTCACCAATGTAGGTAGTGTATGTAGTATTCCATCTCAGGTGCTTGATGACTGCACATTTTTCATAGACTAGCCTTAAATATTTACCCAAGTCAATTCTTACCCATGTCCCATTATGTGAATCAATACCGCAGTGTCCACAATTTTCACCACAATCGCATTTTGCTTGCCACCTTAAGAAAAGCCAGAACAGCCAGTTTCAGTCCGAGATTACATTCTATCATCAAACTCTTTAAGTACTGCACAAACAAAAAGGAAACAACTATCCGTTGTTCTGCATGTAACCCCTTAAACAGTTCTAACTGGTGTAAATCACATCTATCCCAATTGTTTTTGCCCACTCAAGTTACTACCTACCTCATGGTCTAAACAAAGAACACAATTTTTTACAAGTACCTACCGCATTTACTACGCATAAATGGATAAATTATTCAACCTTCCATTATATGTTAATAATTGGAAATTCAGAGTAATTAACAGTAACGAGAAACTTTGGTTGAAAGTTCCGAAATTTTACATTTTTAAAATTTAACGAAAATGATTTCATGTATACGAATTTTATATTATGCTCCTGGTGAGACACCCCTTCGTAACATGATCTCCTACTGCCGACTCAGTTTGTGCCCTGTACGAGGTGAAACTATCAGCTGATGCGTACTTAGTTTCGCTTGTACTGAAAACAAGCCTCTTCTGTTTGTGTGAGAAAGTTCATTAATCGAATGGTAGTTGGCTTAAAATTGTAAATGAAAATTTTTGTATTTTCTTTTGTCTGAGGAGGGTTCCTAAAATTTGGGTTTAAATTCACATCTGAAAAAGTTACGATGATGCTGGGAGCAGTGATGGACAAATGCTAATCCTGGCCTAGGGAAGTTTTAATTTTGAGGCCCCCGCTACACTTTTCTAATTATGTCACGTCACTACTTAACTACTTGTGTGCGGCCTCGGTGTTGGAAGTTCAACACTTAAATTCAGTGCGTTAGCGTAAAAAAAAAGTGTAGGGCTCTACCTGTGAGTGCAAGTGAAATGGATTTGTGAGTGATCAAATGGTAAACAGAAATCAAACATCCTTGAAAGTAGCGTGATAGAGAGGCGTGTGGCAGAAAATGTGTTCGCGTAAATAAGAAGAAATGAAAGTGTAGCACCAAGTCCATGACAGACATCTGTATGAAGTGTAATGAAAGCATAATGTGAAAGTGGCGTGTGCAGAAAATAGAATAGTGACTCGTGGTAGTAAGTAGCGAAGTGATGCAGATACAAGAAATGAGAGCCTAAACTAGTGATGGGTAGTTTGTTCACGAGTTAGTTCTTTTGAAAAAATCCTAGATGTGAACTATTCGATCATTTAGTTCACTTCTAAATGAACTAGTTCATTAGTTCTTTTTTTTTTTTGATAGTTCTCAGTTCTTATCAGTCTACTCTACTCGATCCGTTGATCGAACTGAAGTTGAAGTAAGTAGCAGTCGATGAGTGAGTCAAAAAATTGACCAATAGTTCTAACATGAATTTATGAATGCGAGTCGATCATAATATCACATAATAAATCAGTTGATTTAAATGATATGAGCCAATCATGAATCAGCTGATTGAAGTGATCGAGTTGAAAAATTTACTGAACTACTGAACTAATTAAACTAGTTCATTTTGGTGAAGCAGACTCAATGAACTAAATCCGCAAAATGAACTAAAATTCCCATCTCCAGCCTAAACGACAGGATGTACATAATTGTATCACTTGTGCCTTCTAGTGGTGAGTTGGTGGTTGTGTGAACGCGTGCGTGCGTGCGTGCGTGCGTATGGGCGTGACAATATTTGCACATGCAGATAATACGCAGGAAGGCGAATGGGTGGTCGGTAATGATTTCCAATTAGAATTTTGTGAAGTGCAGAACCAATAAGGGGCCTCTTTGTTGACAGGCCCCATGGCAAACCATCCTTGTCACCCCTTTTATGCACCACTGTTTATAATAATACTTAGTTTTAATTAAATTAAATTCTACTCGCTATTGGAACAAATATGAGGGCCTTCTTAAGAGAAGGGGTTAAAGCGGACCACTTCCACTACTCACGACCCATTTTTCAATACTGGCTCTGGGAGTTACTAACCTGTTTATATTTTGGGCATTTGAGTGGTGGTTGCGTAAATTGATGAACGCACGTAAGCTTTGCTGGAGAAATGTTTCAGCATAATATTATACAGATAGCACTGGATGCGGTGTCTTGTTTCATCCTTTGAACCATAACTGATGTTATATACGGGTTGGAGCTCGTAGGTGAGAGTCGATCTACGAATGTCGTCGAATTTATTGGGTATTTGAAAATATAGACTATCCTAATCGTAGTTAGGCGGTTTGAAGGACGCGTGCGACTCTCACCCGCATGGCGTAAGGGTGGATTCACTGGTGGTCTTTAAAAAATGAAATGAAAAATATTTTGAGAAACGTAGTCGATAGGTGGTGAACAGGAGAGGGGGAACTGCTTCGACCGCAAAACAGCTGGACATAATATTTCGCAATCGCCGTCGTCACTGCGGCTGTCACGGCTGCCAACCTATCCCGAACCCAGAAAATCGTCATCCGAATTTCGCACCGCCGTCCGCTATCCATCCGTCGAGTTCTCTTTTTTTCTTTTCCTCCATTATTTTTCTCTCGGGCTCGTCGGATGGTTTGTGCCCTGCTAAAATAAATTTAGCTAGCGAATTATCGCGACGCATATTCGTTAAGGCAACGGAATGTACTGCGTTTTCATAATAATAATAATAATAATAATAATATAATAATAGTATTGCGATCGTCATAGCTAAATGGTATGTTCTGGAGGAAAGAACAAAGATAATGTAGACGTAGAACATGTGTCTTTTCCCCACTCCCTGTCCCCTTGCCGCCGATTCGCACAGTTGTGCCAACACGTTGTTACGTTCGCCGTTGTTGTCGCTAATTTTATTAAAATAGGTCGGCAATTAGTCAGTTGCGATTAGTACAGGTTTAGATTTTTAGAGTCGCCAGTAATTGCTTTTTTTCCGTAATTTCTTACGACATTCGTTGTGTTTTGTGCGGCGTGAATTTTTCATATCTCACGAAGTCACAAAAACCGCGAGACAGAATTTTATTTCGCACTAAAATGTACTCTTCGAAATTCTTATCTGGAAATTTTCTTTGTCCACTTCTAATCGAAGGAGAGAGGACCCTCACTACTCTGTTGTCTGAATTACTCTACCAGTGCACTGGAAAAATTACGAAAATTAAAATTTATGACAGCAAAATTAAATACCTACTGTAGAACTTGGATTCGTCCTCGAATTAATTGACCGTACTGCCATCCGTAAGTAAATAAAGAAGCAAAAATCACCAATCTTCGATGTTGCAATTTTGGTTCAGTTTTTTTATGCAAGTCAAAAAAGGACCTTTTTATTGGGTCATATATCAAAAGGAGACATTAATTTTTAACAAAAACATTATGGCGTATATATCAATTAGTGTGGAAAAACTCGGTTGACGAAGATTCTTCCGTCAAATATGCAACCTTTTATGCGTTCGACCATTTCCCCCTCGGGCCTTAGAGATCGTATTATCGAGTTTCTATTGTGTTGTAGATTTTCGCATTTGTGGTCGATCTAAGATTGAGCCTTGAGGTGTTAGTTTTCATATCAACTCCGCTGAAAATGCGCTTTTGAGACTTTTCATACATTTTTCTCCGAAATTAGCTTTATTCAACTGTGAAATTGGACGAATTCGTTTCATAAGTCAAATTAAGTTATTGGTAGTCTATGAATTTTTTAATTTTCGTCTCCCGCGAATGACCAAAGAAGATTATCCCAAGGATGAAAATGAAAGAAAAACTTCGCAAATATCGTGAAGTAACGTATACTTCTTCTTTTTTATTTGGAAAGCTAACCGTGGAAAATCGACGACTGTAAAAACTTAATTTTTTCTGAAATTTTTTACTTTAAGTTCTCACGTCAAATAGAGTTGGTTACTTCTGTACATTCACAGCTTTAATTACACTAATTATCAAATTCGTCTCGAAAATCAAGTTAATAGTATTTCGCTCTGGAGAATAAAAAACCTTTTTCAACTCCAAAACAGAAATAGATTATTATTAAATGGATTTTTGTTAGCAAAATGAGAGATTTCCAGATCGATTTGGAGCAGTCCAAAATAATTGTCATCACTTCATTTGTGTTTTAATCTTGTCAGTTATAATTCTGTTCGTAAATGAATTATGGCTATTTAATCGAATAAATAGTAATTTATTTTTGGTGGATTCGTTGAAAAAAAAATTGTGTGGCTTGTGCTGTAACTACGCAACTCGTAGACAATCACTCAACTCGCAAACAATCACTCGTTTTGCTAACTAGCTGAGTAAAACATTATTTCTAAAAATTATGAACATTTAAAATACATATTCTCATCATATTAGCTTTGTTTGATAGAACTATACCAACTTACACTAACCTACACTGGAAGGGCGATTCCAAAAATGTAGGAATGTTATATGACTTTGGGCCAAGTTTTACTTGAATGTTTGCGGAATATCTATACAGGTGTAGATTAGTGTAAATTAGTGTAATCCTATCAAACAGAGTTATTATTACCTAACCTTGATGAAAATACACGAGACTGTATCAAATGTACTCCATTGCAAGATATCAATGTAAGTATCATAGAGGAATATTTGATGAAAAACATGTGTTATTATCTTTGCCAAAATGAATCCTTGATTACATCTTTAAGGAAAGTCTTCTTTGATGTGTCTGGAAAATGACACAAGAAATTCCACTTTACTCGAAAAAAGCTGTTCCAAATTTTTCATTAATCAAAATCAATGGGACCTAAATCCTCTTCGGAGAACGTAATATACAATCAAAGTTATCGAAAGCAATTGCGAGAGAACCACTAGTTTTCGAAATTCAAAATTTTGGTAAAACTTGTGGGTATAGTAGCTAAAGATTCTATGAAAATTTAGCTAAAATCATACGTTTATTTCTTGAGATATCGCTGAAATTCTGTTTATATTAGCTGATTCTGATGATATGAATTTAAACAAGCTGAGTAATTTTAAGAATATATCTGGGGAATAAAGCGTACAATTGAACTTAAATTTTGACGAGACATTTGTAGAATTATATTAATAGAAAATTGTGTAAAAATTTGATTGAAAACATACGTTTGGTCCTTGCCCAACTAGATTGAATTCTTATTATTTAAATTATAGAATCTGAATATAATTTCAGTGATATCTCGAGAACCATATATACATTTTCAATCAAATTTCCCCAAAATTTTCAGCTAACGTATATTAATGTTTCGCTGAAATTCCAGTTCACTCTTCGCTTTATTCTTGAGGTATATCGCTAAAATTACCCAGCTTTTTCAAATTCATATCATTCGAATCAACAAATATAACAGAATTTCAGAGATATTTCAAGAAATAAATATACGATTTTTGCCAAATTTTCAGTGAATCTTCAGTTACCATACTGCATCATATATCGAAAATTTCAGACTTCTAACTCTAATGGTTTTTTTGTAATTGGTTTCAATAAATTTAATTATACATATTAATGCTTTGGACAGCCCATTATCCCAAAATCAACATGTTTCACAAATGAGCCCCCAGAGAGAGACTACGTTGATTTTAGATCCCGTAACCTTTTTCTGTCAGACACAAAAATTGTAGGTAAATGCTATGATTTTTCAATGATTCCTGGTCATTTTCCAAAATCTGTTTTTCCGAGTAAGCAATTTCTCAAAAAAACATTTTTCCAAAATCTATTTTCCCATTCCCTAATACTAATTTCTCAAATCTTTTTTCCTGAAGATCATTTTCCTGAATGGAAAATTTCCTTAAGAATATTACTTATTTAAGAAAAAAAAATCTACTTCTTAGTTCTAACAACAGAGTATGAAATATAATAGACGACGCACGCTCATCTGAATGCTGCAACAAAAAATGGCACCTCTTTTGAAGCTATTTTTCTCCATTCCTTCGGTACCAAATTTGAATTTACTTGCCTCTCATTCGGGTCCATGGGCATTAACCAGAATTTTTGTTTCAAATAAATTAATTAAATAAATGGATAAATATAATTATCAATTTATAAATCACGATCAAAATTATTTTCGTAGATAAAAATGAGAATTAAAATTGTCAGTACCTTAGTAATGGCGGATATTTTGATCGTGAATGTGATGCCGTTTTTTGTTTTACATGTATTCTCTATTATATTTAGTACTCTGTGGTTCTAATCTCCCACAATACCTGAAGCCACAAGATAAATTCTTTTTCAAAAATAAATAATAAAATCCACTTCACCTAACCTCCTGCTATAATACCAACAGATGATTTTTTATGTATCCTACATATAAGTATTTACAGTAAATTATTGTTAATACTGCAACAGTTTGATTTTCATCCAATAAAGCTAAAATTTAATAAATAGATAGATTCTTCATTGAAAATGGACTTGATAAAATTTAATGCCAAATAGACCCACCGTCTGTGCGTGACGTCCAATTTTGTGAAATTTTTTAAGAACAATTTAGGATATTATGTTCTTTCAAAAGTGGAAAAATTTAATTCATTAATTCTTCAGTTATTAGTGATGAAGTGATATTTTTTACATTTTTTTTCCTTTATATGGTAAATCCCTGTTAATACATTCTTGCGTCAGACATTTTCCTGCATAATATGCTGTTTTGTTTTAGTCTCTTAATTTGCCATACTTAACCTATGCCAAAGTTCCCAAATAAGATTTTGTTGAGTAAAACAGTTTCCCACATAATACATTTTTTGGGTAATTATAAACAGGTTTTTTTTTTTTAGAAATTCCGAACTTCTTGAGAAAGTAAGTGTTTTTGAGTTCTACTCCAGAAATTCAAATAGCCTCTGCCCAGAATTATTGCCGTATACTCTTCTCAATTCAAACTTGAGTTTTTAAAAACTGCTGAACGTTCTTACATCATAATTTTTGTCCCTTTCGATTTTTTCAAGAAAACATTTAAAAAAATGCTATTAAAATTTATTTTATTAAATTTCCCACTTCCCATATATTACGTCTTCCCACATAGTATATTTTTTCTCTGTGGTCCCTTGAAAAATGTATTAAGGTTTCTTCACATATGTCTATGGTGTATTTGCGACCAATTCGCTACAGTAATCCATCGATGCCAAAGCAAAAAATTTGGATTAAAAACTAATTTTCAAAAAATCTCTTTATAATTTGAGAAAGAAAAAAATTCCCTTCCCTGATAGGATTAGGACATAGGTATTTTGAATGAAAGTACAAGTTGCTACCATGACACCCAGGTCATGGATTTAGCAAGTGATGAAACTTACTTAGAAAAAGCAAGTAACTGATAAGACGTTATAACTGATAATAATTTTTTACTCTCTCAAAAAACACTGCACTCGTACAATGACGCAAATTAAAACGGACGTTTACGTTCGTGTGAATAATCCGTAATTCGTAAGTACACTTATACTTATTTCAAAATAACAAGACAGAAATACCAGCGAAAGAGAAAAACAACTGATAAAAACGGATATGTGTTTATGTGTGCGTGTGTCGCAACACGTGAAAGCAGCGCTGACGTTGGTCACCCGGTGTACTTCAACAAATTGAGTGTGTAGAATAAAAGCTTATAATAAAAATGTTACAAACTCATCAGGTAACGTGACACAACGTATCGTGATTTTTAGGAAAGTGCTGTCCGATATTTTTATTATTTCATGTCGGTGAGATATGTTCTTCCTTTTGTAATTGCCAGATTTTTGAAATTATTAAAAAGAAATGAATGATGAAAAGCTAAACATTACTGAATCAATACCGACAAGACAGACAGTGTGAATTAACAGAACTTTCATTTCTGACGTTTTAAGGATCCCTTACGAATACATCGCGAATACATCAGACATCAGTGTGAAGCGACCTTTAACGAAGTTTTACCGCATCCATCCCAAGCTGCTTGCTCCATTCCCCTTCGAAAAATTTGTCCGATTGGAACTGAACTTGGCTAAATTGTGTTCCATTAGTTTCGCCTGAAGTGGTAATGGACTAGGTAGCTTAGAGCCATTCACGAAAAATCACTCTAAATTCCTCTAAATAACCAATAACTCAAGAAGGAATGAACCAATCAAGTATGAAATCGACAAAATCTGTTTACATTGTGGAATCTGTCTACATGCCGAATTGCTTTTCTTTCGAGAAAGAATTGCAACTGTAATTTATCGCTTTGACAAGAAACTGCTAAAAAAAATGGCCCGATGCTAATTGGATTTCGTGGCCAAATCATTTGTCTGACGGTCCAACTGTCATTTAAGCTACTTGTATAGTTTCTGTTTTAAATGTGAAGTCCATGCATGAATCAAATTTTACCCAATGGAATGAAACTTACTGCCATTATCATGTTAACAAGAATTTGCATCCACATGCCTATATTAATTACATTAGTTGAAAAAAAATTTCATGCGCGTTTTTTATGCAAGTATTAAATTTTCGTCTTTCGTTTAACGTTGTGAAGGTCCGGGGAGTGATTAAAGAAATTATTGATTATAAAAAACATTAATTTTTCGTTCACTTTTTGTAAGAAATACAAAATTAAGTGTAGCTTTTTTTTAGGTACATTTTCTTCTTTCATTTTACTGACCTATCAAAGAACACATTCTTCCGAAATTTGAAACAGTTTTTCCCAAGAAAAACTCTAATACTTTCTCTAGTTTTCTTGTTGGCAGATCCTTTTGCTGATTTTGGCGCCTACATGAAATCTGAAATTGCGATCTGTTCAGAATATAAGAATCACATGACGTCATATAAGCAGATTGGTTAAGACTTAAGGGGATAGGAAAAGGTAACGATTCATACCATTCAGCTATGAGCTGCATCAAAAATTGTTGTTTAAAAAAATATTTTCGCGCTTTTCGTAGCTATGAAATGTGAACGTCTCGATGACGTCACGTCGTTCTCATTCTGCACAGACTGTAGTGCTTCGATCGTTGTCTAATGTCTTTTATTTTCTTGTTCAATTCGTTTTTACAGTTTTTGCACAAAGTGCAAAAAAACCCTATTAAAATTATCTTCAAAATTATTTTCTTCCTTCTTTTTCTTCAATCAGTTCTATGTTTTGTTTTTCATCTGTGAAGCTAGTGATGCGCACTAATCGATTGGTTCACCTAATCAATTACCTGGATTAATCAATTTTTGTTGGGATATGATTCCCTCACTGCCTCGCGAATATAATGATATTGACTTATACCTAATCTGTAAATAATATATATATATGTAACATTTCTGTATTTCATATGTGGCAACACTGGTTGCCGCCACTCAACATTTTTCCACCTTTGACTAACAGAGAATGTTCTCCGTTTGTCAATCGTTGTTACGATGTCGCAAATAAATAATTTGAGTTAACATTCGTTTTCACTATGTTCGTTTTTCAAAAGATCTCATCTCTCCTCAAAAATTTTTTGGTACTCAATTTTTTTTAAATGTGGTACACATTTCTATTTTCACTATATATACTATATGATAGAGCATTCGGAAAAAAAAATCAAGGTGCTTTAACCAATAGCAATTTAGAGGGTGCCTGCATTGGCCAATGAAAACAGCTCCTGTTTGGCGGTTCGTTTAAAAACGAATTTGGTGATATTTGCAAAATTAATCGATTAATCGAATATCATTCAGGCTTGGGTAAGAATCACAAAATTTTTATAAAAGAAATAGACGAAACGAATGAGGAAAATCCTACTTGTTGGCTGTTGCAGAAGAAACCTTTTCTATTTTACCTCAAAATAAATGCGTGTTGAAAAAATTAAGTTTGCAAGTTGGTGTAAGAAGCGGTAAAATCGATTGCTTAAAATAATCGATTAATCGAACAGTTTTCGAATAATCGCGCATCACTGTGTGAAGTAAAAAGCCAAAAATCCTGTTGCAACATCGTTTATCGATGTAGCTTGTTAGCGATGAAAATGCGTAATAATAAGTTAACAGACATCTGTGGTTAACAGAGAATTTTTCAATACTGTCAACGCACTATCCATGGTAGATTTTGCTAAATCTATGCTACCTTCGCGAATAAAGTGAATAAGGCCTCAATAATGGAGTTTTTCCCATTTCTCCGAGCATCTTATTTGCCGGTTCATTTTTGATTGTAGACTTCGCGTGGGGTAATGATCTTTCGTTCGGCCCACTTAATCTCTTATCAGCGAGCAATTTTCGTATTCTTTTCTCTAAAAACCTCAAAGCGGTTCCTGTCTAGAGCTGGCTTTAATTTAATGTCTGAAGAATGTTTAAAACGGAGGAATAGCCCAGCTCCACCGTTCCACTTCCTTTTAAATGGGTAAAACGCATTAACGTACCCGAAAATGGGGCGTAATTAATGCACTGAACTCTGGTACTGTTGATAATCAAAAGTATAGCGCGTAATTTTCACCCGGAAACGTACGATCGATACGTCTTTTTACAAATTATACCCGAATGTATATATAATTATATAGAAATGTCGGTTGGGCTGACGTTCTGTCCAATCGGATGAAATTCGACCGGATGAAGGGCGAAGGGAAAGGAAAAACTTAGGCCTTTCGAATGAATTGGCCGCTCTGTATCGTCGATCGCGAATCATTTGATCCACAAAAACAGACCATGTGTGTGCGGTAGCTTATCTAGAAAACACCGTTATGGTTTTCTGTAAAAAAGAAATTGTTGAACGTATTGATTGTGGAACAAACAGGCGATTAAATCGCGTGTATGTAAACTACCTATATTGATTCCTCCGAGCCAACGGTTAATATTTGCCAAGTTCAATGGTATAGGTATCTCAGCGGCGTACACTCATGGGGAGGGGTATCAAATCCACCCAGACACCAAGCAGAATTGCAAAAGGAAAACAAGAAACATAAAAATGAGAGAGAAAATTGTAAAACAGCAGTGGTGTTATCTGTTATATTACAGAAAACCCTCCAAAAGGATTGAATATCTTCAATTTTACGAGCGCAATGATCAAAAAAACGTTTTCGCATCTAAACACCCCGTTCCCCTGTACAATTCAGGGTACTCTATCGGCTTATTCAGAATTTTTTAGTAACGATTGATGTAATCAAAGGTGAAATTTTTTTAATGTAAAATCATATTATGGTAAATTTTTAAGGTTGTAACTAAATGGGTAAGCGTGAGAAATAAGACTTCGAATCAATTTGGCTCATTTTTTTCTCCGAGGTTGCTTTCTGAATAATAGATGATTTTATTAGATATGTGCTGGGAAGAACGTAGTCACAGTTAATAATTTTTTTTTGAGAAAAAACAGTTTTTGAGTTTTGTTAAAGAAATTTTCTGAAAAACTGTAGTTATGAATTTACATCGATTGTTGCAGGTATGTTCTAGATAGGGCCATGATTTTTCAAAATTGAATATGAACGTATTGCATATTTTGGGACTTTTACAAAGTTGTAGCATATTTGGACTGTAAGTGCATATTTGAGCATGATTCAAAGAGTCTTCTTTAACTAGAAGTTGTGCTTTGAATGTTCTCTCCAGTTAGAATGCGCAAAATGAGAATGGATGTGTTAGATATTAATAACTGGGGGGGGGGATTCTTTGGCGTTTGCCGAATCATTTCCTTAAGAAGCAAAGGCTTGGAAATCAAATTGAAGTTTGTTTCATAGGTTGGGAGGCTGAGAAAGAAATTTAATTTCGCCAAAAAATGCCGAAAATGGAATAAATTCCAAAAATGACGTAATTGCCAAAAACACCTATTTTTGAAGAAAAATTGTAGAATTGGAGAGAAAATTGAAATTTGAAGTTTTTAGGTGCTACTTTCATTGTCGGTAGAAGAGACAAAATCAAATTGCTGGAGAGCAGAATTGACTCTAGATATCAATTCTATTAATGAATGACAGATATCTACAGCAGGAATTAAGAAATGGAAATGAAAACCAGATTTCTTGGAAATAGAGACCATATTTTTTTGCACTGGAAACAGAAATAAACAAAAACACTGAAATTCTGAAATGGAAACCAAATTGGAAACATTTAACCAATTAGTTTCAAGACCAATGACGGAAATGTAATGGAAACTGAATAATGAATCGTTTCTGTTTCCATTTCTCACCTGATTAATTTTTGATTTGGAAGAAAAATTTTTAATGAATAGGTATCAAAAAAAATCAATATTTTTTGGGAAACGTCAAAAACATGTCGATATATCTTTATTTGAGCAAGATTTGAAAAATTTTAAATAAAGGAATATTTTATTTGAATAGAAATGGAAATGGAAAGTCGAAAACCAAAATGGAAACTGAATGAAAAATTTTAATAAAATTAGGAAATGTAAATAACGGAAATGGAAACCAAAATAATGGAAATGGAAACTATATAAAAATAACGAACATTATGGTAAATTTGAGAAACTCAACTAATGCAAACAGAATGAAAAAATGTAGTGTTTCTCAATCCCAGATATCTAGAGCTCTGAATGAGCTCATAACCAAACCAAAGTGAATTATATAAAACATTTTAGTATATATGTTATGGGCTTATTTGTATAACATTTCTGTAAGTAGTTACTATCAGAAACAATAGCATTTTTAGAGAATGAAATTACTTCATGTTGTACTACTATATCTACATATACAAACAAGCCCTGAGGCGCTGCTTTGTGACACAGTGGCTTATATCATCTCTAGATTTTTGCTAAAATATAGGCAACACTGTAGAATTTGTTATTTCGGTGGAAGTAACAAACATTTTCTTTTGTGTCTTTGTAGGTAGTAGTGTTGAAATTAAAAATATTAAAATCATTAAATTATAGATCCCAAATTGACTTAAACCAGACAGCCCAAGATTATAGATCTTCAGAATTAGGGTACCTTGAATCTAGAAAGGGAAGGACATGAAAACTTAACTCTCCACATACCTCTAGCTTACATGAGGTCACATCATATAAACTCGATACAATTCCCCTTATTGATTTCTTCATTAAAAATGTGAACAAAAGTATATCTTGTTAATCTCAACCAGGTTAAAAACGGACTGATTTCCCAAATCATACATTAGTTAGATGTAGTCTGAAATTATTATCTCAGATCTAATGAGAAAATCTGTCGTCGATGTTACAGTTTGTTGAGATCCAATACCCAACAAAATAAACTGCATTTCTTTTATTTAATAATGTACATTGTGGTTGATTATAGTAGAAACGTGATGTGGAGTATGGAATAGACTGTTTTACTTATCAGATCTCAACTGTTATTAAAACAAAATTCTTATTTATTGTTTATCGGAAAGGTACTTCTTAGCATGTGCATCGAATATGAAGGTGTAATTGGCGAAATAATATCGAGAAATGATTTTGTGAAATAATTTCAACGAATGAACTAATGGCTTGTACATTTCTTACAATGATATATAGATATACATCTTACAATAATTTCATTCCCCAAAATTCTATTATTGAAGAATAGAACTAGAAGAATCACCCCTCTATTACATATTCACTCCAAATACAAAAAGGCCTCACCCACTCCTAAAAAATGTGCACATGCGCCTCATCACAACGTTTAAAAAATTTTTTCAATCCTTCTGCTCGCAAAATTGGTTTTCCCAGCATTGTAAAACCCCTTCCGCAGATAAATTCTAGATGCTGTTCTCATACATAAATGGAATTTTCAACTTTCAGTGGCCCATAAATTTTGTCCGATTTTTTTCTCTACAGCACTGCGTATCCGAGAATGAATAACTATATAGTATTGAAAAAAATTTACCTAACTAATTCCCTTTGGATGACACGAGGCCCACTGAGTAGTTCAATCCAAAATTTAACTGAAAATTTGAACTCGGTGCCTCAAAAAACATAATTAACGATGTATCATTCAAATTTTGTAGAAAAAACTGTCTTAACCCACTTTCCTGCGACAGTTTAGAATCCGAAATGAAAAAATTGAAATTTCCAAATAATTTAGCACTCAAATCCCCATAGAGAAACAGAATTTTTTATTTTAATAGATCAAATTTAGAAAACAATGTGTTTTTTCACTACATAAGTGTCAGTTTCAAATTGCTATTTGTAAATTTTCATCAGTTTTGGTTAGACCATCTGCAGCTGCGTTTACACCAAAGGAACAAGAACAGTGAATGTTTTTCATGCTTGTTTGGTGTAAACAGCCATCAAACAAACCAATAAGAATGAACAAAATTCACTAACCGTGTGAATTGGAATGAAAATTCTGTAACCCTGTAAATATAGGAAAAGATTGATAGAAGAGCCAATGTTTGTTTGATGTAAACGCAGCTTAAGAGCCATGGCGTTATTGCAAAGTTCTGTGAGTGAGTATATATAATACAAGCTGAAGTATCCGTCTAACAGATGGGCTAAACAATAATACCACAAAATATCACCAAATATCTGACTTATTTTCTAAGTTTCCTTAAATGAGTAAGAAACCATTCTGTAATTCAAGAAGATTTCAGTTTTTTAACCATGTTATTTCTTCAAAACATGTGCATTATAAATATATTTGTGGATGTATTTGTACTTTATTGTAAACAAGCTGAAGTACCCATCTAACAGATGGGTGAGACAATAATACAACAAAATATCACCAAATATCTGACTTATTTTTTAAGTTTTCTTGATTGAGTAAGAAACCTGTAATTCAAGAAAGTTTCAGTTTCTTAACCATATTATTTCTTCAAAAGATATGCCCTTACAAATATATTTACGGATGTATTTGTACATTATTGACAATAAGTGATAATTTTTATGAATTGATTGTACTTCTTAGTTTTAAAATGTGGAAAAAAGCTTGAAAAAAGACTAAAGGCAGAGGTTAAATGAAGCACCTATATTTAATAGTTTTTGTCATATGACATAATTGGGTGTATATATGGAAACATTTCATCCAATGATTACAAAATTTGAAGGCCATGGATCACTATTGTCATTCAATAAAAATACTAATAGACAGCAGTGACATACCGAAGGAATTTTTTGGGAGGGAGAAAATCAAAAATTCCCAGCTGAAAAGGTTAAAATTCTGAACTGAAAATTTTCAAGTTTTCCTTTATAATATTTTTATTCCAAAATCTTCTGGTATGGAACTTTTTGTTTTTGTTTTGGCTACAAAATTTCAAATTTTTGACCAACAACTATGAAATTTGAAACAAATATTTGTTAAGATTTATTATAACTTGATATAAATTTTGGTGAGGATTGGTCTTACAATACTTCCGGTATGGCTATTTTTATTTTTATTTTAGCTATAAAATACTCAGTTTGGCATCAATAGCGACAAAATTTGGAACAATTATTTATCATTATTTATTGTAGTATGATACCAATTTTGGTGTTGATTGGCTGGATGGTACTTCCAGTACCACTTATTATTTTTATATTGGTCACAAAATGCGCAATTTTGGAACAAATGTACAAAATTTGAAACAAATATTTATTATATTTTATTGTAGCATCCTGCTAATTTTGGTATGCATCGACCAGTTGGTACTTCCAGTACCGCTATTTTTGTTTTTATATTGGTCATAAAATGTGGAAATTTGGAACAATATTTTCAAAATTTGAAACAAATATCCATTATAATTTATTCTAGCATACTATCCATTTTGGTGCGGATTGACTTGATGGTATTTCTGGTAAAGACATTTATTTTCATTTTTAGTCTGGCTATAAAATGCCTAATTTTGAACAAATATTTATTATAATTGATTGTAACATTCTACCAGTTTTTGTGTAGATCGACAGGGTAGTATCTCCTTCAACTCAATTTTTGTTTTTAATGGTTTCAAACTGTGTAATTTCGAAATTCAAAACAAATATTTTTAAGTAGGATTTTTATAGAAAATCCACTCATTACGCTTAGTGCGGTATTAGCCCCCAGGGTTGGGGGTGAGTAAGTTTTTTGTTTCATGACATCAGGATAATTTTGGCAGCAATAACTCAAATTCACATATATATATATATCAATTTCTCATTCTCATGGTACAGGTTTTCAATTTTTGTCCCATAATCACGAAATTTAGTACGAACATTTTTACTGAGCAATGGACCAGACCTACTGATTTTAGTAAAGATTGGCCAGATGGTACTTCCGGTACCTCCATTTTTATTTTTATTTTGGCTATAAAATGCTCAATTTTGCAAAAATAACTACAAAATTTGCAATAAATATTTATTTTGACTCGTTATTGTATGCTTCCAATTTTGGTGGCAATTGGCTAGGAGTACTTCCAGTACCACTATTTTTGTTTTTATATTGCTTATAAAATGCAGAATTTTGAAATAAATATTCATTAAAATTTATTTTAGCTGTTTAGCATACAACCAATTTTGGTGCGGATCAACCTGTAAAGCTTTTTTTCCCTCTTTTTTCTAATTTGAATGAACTTTCCTTTTTAACAAAATTTAACTACGCGCTCATGTTTTCACTTTTTTTTTTTTCATTTCATAACTTTTTTATATTTCATTGGTTTTATTTTAAATTATATGATGTGTACCACACTTCATCATCTTAATTTATTTTTCATTTTTTTAAGAAAAAATGCTGTTATATTTCACATTGTCTAATATTTTGTCAAAAGTCAACACATTTCATACAATCATAACATACTATTAATATATATAAACTTACAGACAACTAATGTGATCATCAAAATTCATAATTGTTTCTCTCAAAAACCTACTTTTTCTAGCGAGGCTTACTGCGCTAGAGTTTTTCATCTTATTTCTCTCAATAGGAAGAAAAAATGAATGTCTGGAATGAAACTGCTGACATTAACACAAAGTCACCAGTTGTTGAATGTATAGCTGCGCCTCTTGTTGGGTTATTCATTTGATAAGTAATTTTCAATATCACTCACACACAGACACTAATGTTAAGATTACTTTCACACACACACTCACATATAGACACTTACGCAAGACAACTTTAAACCTTACTTTCAGCAGTTTGGCAAAACAGATTTTACTTTTTGAGGTCCATAAACCACTTGTAGGATATTCTTCATATGTGGTATAAGTTTTGAAAAATTTTGTTCAGTATATTAAGAGAACATTCAGGACAGAGAATGGCAACTTGTCTTTATATATTAGAAGATAAGTGGTAATTTCTATGAATTGATTGTATTTCTTGCTTTCAAAATGTGGAAATAAGCTTGAAAAAAAGACTAGGCAGAGGTTAAATGAAACACCTATATTTAATAATTTTCTTTACATGACTTATTTAGGCATATACTGGAATATTCCATCTAATGATTTCAGAATTTGAAGGCTATGGATTCTTATTGTCATACAATAAAAATTTTAATAGACAACAGTGCTTTTGTTTTTTGGAGGCGGGAGAAACTGAAAATGTTAATATTCCAATCTGAAAATTTTCAAGTTTCCCTTTATAATTTTTTACAATTTCTTAATAAGGTACCAGAAGTAAATTTAAAATTAAGATTTCAGCATTGAGAATGACAGTTAGGACTACATAAATTACTCATCCGAAAAAATTGTTTTTAAATCTCTAGTATAAAAGGAGATATTAAGCTTTAAAGTGTGACTGCACCAAAAATGGAACCTTGTGAAACACCCTACAGTAATGACGTCAATAATTGATTTAAAATTTTTTATTAACACGATAGAAATCATAGTTTTCATCAAATCAAGCTGAAATTTGGTATATAGGTAGATTCAAAAATAATCTTACTTGGAATAGCCTCTAGTGTACATTGATCAGGGGGTTGACAAATGAAGTTTAAGATGTTATTATCATTTGATAGGGCTGTAATTTGGCATGTATTTAGTACTGAACATGATAAAATCTAGTAGGTATCGAATTTCATGAAAATCAGTCAAGTGGTTCAGCTATGGGGGCTACATAAATTTCCACCAAAAAGGATATAGATGTAATTATTCATATTTTGTGAGTATTTATTTTGTTTTGAACATAATAAACTCCAGCCCAGTAATACTTCAGTAGAAAACCCAGTTTGCCAATTTTCATTAATAATTTTTAAAAAATGACATATAAAATACTGATACTTATCGATATCTGACAAACACATCGATATATCGATACTTCCTTTCTAGTTTAAGAACTTTCGGGTAAAAAAATTATGAAAAACTATCAGTAGTTATCGATGTTTTATTGTTAAAAACCAATTTTCCTGGAATTTATTGTTTTATAGTTCTTTCACAAACTATCCAGAACCAATAGGTACCAAACTCCTATTAGACCTGATGCTTTTCGTATCATCCACGTCATTTTTTTGAGTTTTATCTGCTCAGAAATCTCAGAACTGACACTACTGAAACTGTGCAATAGAAATAAGAACCAACTTTTAACAGAATGGTACAGAACAAAAAATTTTTCATGTACTTGAGTAGTTCTTTTTTAAACAAAGCTAATGTCTTATTAATACTAATATCCATTTTATTTTTCAAAATGTAGGAGGCATAAAATGCATTCCATTTTATTAAAAAAAAAAGAAAACCTCACTCCAGTATATTGTATAAAAAGTCTCTTAATGCAGCAGCAGATCCGTTAAAAAAAAGTGATTTTCAAATGGTGGAAAATTAGTTAGGTAGGTACCTACTAATGAAATACCAAACTAAAAGGTTAGTAATAGATAATAATTTATGATTATATTAATTTTTGTGACTTTTGGCATAAAATTACCTGCAGTTTAAAACTATTACCTCTTTCAAAATTGAAACAAAAATTGAGTTTATAGAAGTAATGGCCAATCTGCACCAAAACTGGTAGCATATTACAGTTGAAAATCATAATAAATAGTTGTTTCAAATTTTGTAGCTACTGGTATAAAATTAAACATTTTGAAGTCAAAATAAAATTAAAAACAGCTGTATCCGAAGTACCACTAACCAAAATTGATAGCATGTTTCAACAAATCATAATAAATATTTTTTCTAAATTTCGTAGCTGTTGATTCAAAATTAAGCATTGTATCATAAACATAAAAACAAAAATAGTGGTGCTGGAAGTACCATTTGGCCGATCCACACCAAAATCAGATGAGTAGGTCCTCAGCTAAAAACTAATGTTTGTACCAAATTTTGTACTTATCGGACCAAAATTGCAACCTGTACCATGGTAACAAAAAAGGGAAAATATTGCAATTATAATAAATTATTATATCCTATACATGATAGCCTACATAGATATCATTTGAATTTGAGTTTGTATTGCCAAAATTTCCCTCAGATTACGAACTAAAGAACGCACCTACCCCCACTCTCATTTTCTTTCATGAGATCAAAATTTGTGTGTAGATTTTCAATGAAAACCCACATAAAAATTATCATAACAAAAATTTTCTCCACATTTAGTCTCACTGGAGGGAAAGTTCCACTCGGATCAATTGCCTCTTTTAGGATACTATTGGGAGTCCTAAAAAATTAAAAAAAGCTTAATTTCATCCATAATTTTTTCCTCCATTTTATACCCCATTTTCACATCTAAACTACCAGACTATATTATACATGGCGTGAGAACGGTATTATGGAGCTGACTTTTGATGTCACAAAGCCTGTCTCAAACAGTTCTGTCCTTTTTTCATGTCTTCTTATTTTCTACTTTTCAAATAAATTTTTCTTTATTTTTAAAGATTCAGTTTGAGCTGGGTTTGAAGCTATATTTTTGTTTTTTAATGATTTGAGATACACTAATTTTTGAAAATACGTTCCAGTAAATTTTGTTATGGATCGGCTATATGGTACTTCCAGTATAGCTATTTTTGTTTTTGTTTTGCCTATAAAATTTTGAATTTCGAATCAATAGCTATAAAATTTGAAAAAAAAATTCATTATGATTTATTAAAACTTTATATGAATTTTGGTACAGGTTGGTCATATGGTACTTATTGTATGATTATTTTCATTTTTGTTTTGGCTATAAAATTATCAATTTTTGATCAGTATATATAAAATTTACAACGTATATTAAAAATTGGTAGAAATTTTGGCGCGTATCGGTTGCATGGTACTTCCGGTAATATTATTTTTGTTTTTATATTGCGTATGATGTCTAATTTTGGACCAAAAAGAACAAATACTCATTACAATCTATTAAAAACTTTTTAGTGACTAACCTAATTTTAAATTTTTTGAAAACCTACTTTTCCTTACGGAGTCACTAATGCGTTAGTTTTTTTCATCTTATTCCTTTTAATACGAAAAAAAAAATAAATAAATTTCTTGATTGAATCTGCTGACATTAACATAAACAAAGTCACCAGTTGGTCAGATATATAGCTTCGCCTCTTGTTGGGTTATTCATTTGGTAAATAATTTTCTGTAGCACACACAAACACTAATGTAAAGATTAGTGTCACATACTCACTCACACATAGACACTTATGCATGACAAGTTTAAACCTTAATTTCAGCAGTTTGGCTGAACGGATTTTACTTTTTGAGGTCTATATACCACCTGTAGGATATTCTTCATATGTAGTATGAGTTTTGAAAAATGTTCAGTATATTCAGAGAACATTCAGGACAGAGAATGGTAACTTGTCTTTATATATTAGAGAAGAGAAGAGAAGAAAGCTTCGCTGGACTTTGCCTAGCTTCGCTGCAATAACACTCAATTGGAGATACGTTATCATTCGCCTATGTTTACATTTAAAAGGGTTGCGTGCTCATTAGTCACTACAGTTACTAATTACAGTCGACATAAAATTTGTTCTTGTTTGTTGTTGCAAAACATCTCTGCGGCGAACTGTTCGCGGTACCCACGTACCTTTTTCTGCTTACTTATGCGTCGTCGCATATTCACAATTATTTTATAAAATAATATTTCTTTTCTTCTTTTTATTTTTGTTTTAGAAATATAAAAGCGGCCATGATTACAGAATGATTAGAGTATAGTGTGGTGCACATTTCACAATGCACATGATCGTTTGTACCTACGTTCTTGCATTTTTTCCGAGTTCTACACTTCTGCGTGCATACATTGATTAGGATTGTAGTTAGAACCGTAAGTATGAATTTTTCTGCGATTTTCACTTTGCAGTAAATTAAAAGTTTTCAGAGAAAAAAAAAATCTCATTTTCTATGGGCAATCAACATTTTTCTGTCATAATATGTGCGCATAGTTTACAGAGTTCCAAACTGCAGATAAGTGCCGAGTGGTTTTCCCACTGTTCGTGGTCCTCTCTTTCTCCCTGCTGCCAGCCCGGGCAGCTTGTGGTTACATGAACAACGTTAATGGTAACGGAGAAAACAACTGCGCCAAATCAAAACTTTACCTTCACTTTGAACTTTAGCCAAAAATAATGTTCGTCGCTGACGTCCATATTATTTCGAAGTCACCTTAATTATAGATGACAGAAGTTTCTTGCGATTGTTGGGTTTGGAGGGAGGCAGATTGCGGATGTGGCGCGTTTGTAATTTTCTCTTGTCGTCGGGCTTCTGGCTGTGTTACCATATTCTGGATACCATCGAGCTTTGAAGAGTGAAAGGTGTCCTCGAAAGAACGACAAAATGTGACAAATAAAAGGTTTGTCTGCGTTGCAGAATGTGGCATATTCGTTCGACACAAAAAAGTAAATAGCATTCGGCGTGCCCGGTAGATAGGTAACAGGGACGTTATTAGGAGCATTGACCTACTTGAAACCTCATTTTCTGTTTCACTGCTGACTTTAAAGTAAGTTGTTCTCGTCGCCTATGAGGAACTACTTTTCACCGCCCCCCGCACCCCACGTGAAACACGGGTTTCGTCAAAACGTGTCATCGCACCTTCGATGTTCGACTATTATTTATTTACATTTTATTTTGTTTCGGTCGCTCATCGATAAACACGTCGCTCGCAATCGCCACTTTCGGGCTTTGCAGATATCGGATTGATTAATTATTTCATTTCTGCGATAGACGCAAAGTTTCATGATAACGAGCTCCTGAGGAATTCACAAGAATAATTCAAATCCCGAGTAGGAATTGTCCTCGTACACAGTACAGGGTATAATTTGTAGACCTTTTCCTCATTCCCCCTTTTTGGGATATTGTGTTAATTTTTTCATACTCATTGGAAAAGTCATCACCTTTTGTGTCAGTGTTCTCGTTCTCTATTAATGAAATAAATAAAAATGTTTTTTAGGTAAAGGCTTTTATTTAATTAATGCGGTAAAAAGAAATAACTCCCTAAAAATGAGAATTTAAAATAATTTTTTTTAGTTTATTTGTATCATACGGAAATAGCATCAAATAAAAACGTGGGGCGGACAAGAATGTAAGAATTCCGAATGTACCTACTTACTCAAATTTATCCATGCCATTCCATATTGACTTCATTCAACCTGGGAATGAAAGGCGATTACAATTCTCTATTAATTTTTCAGAGTATCCGCACCCCCCCCCCCGCTTTAATTTGATGCCATTTCTGGATGACGCTAACAAAATAAAAGAAATTATTTTATTTTTTATTTTCAGGGAGTTATTTCTTTTTATCGTATTAATAAAATGAAAGCGTTTACCTGAAAAAAATTTTCATTTACTTTATCAAGTACTTTTTAGAGTGTGATTTTATTTAGTTGGAACACTATTTTATAGTGGATATAAAAACTATAGAGTTCAGTGAAATAAACATGACATGGATAAATATCTTGCAGAAATAAAAAATTAATGTGTCCTAGTACAAAAGATGGAAGTGAAGCTTCCATTACCGAACCTTTTGTACTGAAAACGTATTCTCAAAATGTGAAAAAGGTAAAAGAAAAATTCTGAACCTCTTCTAATTTTCTTTGTAAGGTTTTATTCTACTCACTACAGCGATTTTAAAATATACCAATACTGTAGCCAACCTTCCGCAACGAAATAATATTCATTTTGCACGAAACTAAAGCAAAAAAATAAAAAAATAAAAGCTCATTTTTTAAAAATACGTTTTTTATCAGATTTTATTCTCTCTTTGCAAACTATGGGGAAACCCCTCAGACCACTCACTCCCTACCAATTAATATGAAATTAGGGAACCTCAGAAAAGGGAATAGGTCAAATGAAAAAATTAAAATCAAATTTGAAATCAGCCCCCCAAAAAATATGCCCAATGATGATCACACAATACAGCGTGTGAATTCAAAATCTGACCCCCTTTTGAAGCCCCTGAGGGTCGAGAAATGTTAAATGAAAGAATGGATGCCAAATTTGAAATCAGCGCCCAAAATACCAAACTTCAGTTTCTTTGGTCTCTGGCATCTATTAAAAATAGGTGACTGTAGTAGTAGTAACACCGCTATCCAGTTAGTATATCTAAAAATCATGGAGATAAAATCAGACGACTGTAAGGTCTAATCCAGTTATCATTATAAAGATTAAATTTTGTTCCCAAACAAAGTTCAATAAAAGCGTTTAAAAATTAAAAATATAACAAATTTACAAATTCTCAGTGTGACATTCTTGAACAGTTCTCTTTCAGTTAATGGGATTTTTATCAAAATATAAGCTTCATCTAGAGCCGTAGGGAATAGGTTTTTCGATTTTGTTCTCACTGAAGAAACGAAGCTGAATTTACTACATTATTTTTCTGCATATCTTCAAAATTCTCAGTCTGTCATCATATTATCTTTCTATTATAATTTTATTAGCGAAGTTTTCAATCATTTCATGTGTATGACACTTTAAATTCATTAAATGCAAATTCTTTTAGTTACCAAATGCAGCACACTTCTTCCCGCTCTTGATGTGTACTATTCTCACAAATTCTGTATATGCTCTAAGTTTTTACCAATCTAAGTGTCTGTTTTTAAACTGCTGTGAAGCTGCAAAAAAGTAGCTGAAAATAATGAGAAACCTACCATCCTTGTAACAAACTATTTTAAACCTATGAGAAAAACTAATATATACCTGAGAACTGCAAGTTTTAAACTGATACTTAGGTTAGTGAACATTAAGTGTCAACTTTGAATACTGGTTTTAACTTTACATTCGTTATGCTCCAAGAATTTTCTATATTATTGGGAATTTTGACTTCCACCAGGAGCAATAGAATGGGAGACCATTATGGGATAATTATTAATAACCAAAGTGGGATTTCGCCTATTCTGAACTTCAGAAAAGAAATTTATGAAATGCAAAGAAAACAATTGTTGGAAATTGAGTTGCTTGATAAATATTAAAAGTTGAAATCCAGAAAATCATTGAATTAAAGTTTTAAACGAAGTTTAAATATAAGAACTATGAAAAAAATCCCAATATTTTGCAACAGATAACCACCCAAATGTACCTAACTGTTTTAGTTTTTTTTGACGTTTTTCCTATAATGGTGCTAGTTTTAGTTTTCTCCAGAGTGCGTATCTTGGCTAAATAATTCCCAATAGTAATTTGGTACGTGAGGTAATCGGATCGTTGGTCCGTTTCAGTTGGAAAAATCTACAAACAGTCAGATAATTACCTTAAATTTTCTACTTTAATTCTCAATGAATTCGAAATAATGCTTTTTCGGTGTAAATATTTTTTGACACCTCACTTTTCTAATCAAGAACGTTTTGATATAGCTAAAATGCCCGAATGCGATTTTCAATTTGAAATTTCTTCCTAAAGAGTGTTTTCTTTTCACTGTCTTTTGTTTGATGGTTATTGTGTTAGTTGATGAATGAGTCTGCGATGAAAGTAATATTTTTGTTTTTATTTTGTCTTTTTTGCAGAATTCAGAAAATGCATGGAAAATCTGAGTAAGATATTAATTTCCGATTTATATTTCTTAATATTAAATTTTTCCTTTTACCTCAAAATCCTTCTATGTTTTTTAAACTTGTTTTCATTATATGCTCTTATTCTACTCACTACTGCAATTTTGAAATACCAATACTGCAGCCAACCGTCCACCATGAAATAATGTTTATTTCACATGAAGCTAAAGCCAAAAAAATAAAAATAAATACAGGTATATCTTTTAAAAATTCGTTTTTAACCTAAACTTATTTTTCGAATTGTTTTCTATTACGAGTAAATTGTCTCACATTTTTATCGCAGAAATATCATAATTCGTCTACGAGATATCTGTGGATCCCTGAGGGATTAATTCTAAAAAATAAGGAAAAAACCACTCGACCAAGAACCTGTTGCGCCATGTTGTTTATTTCGTAAACAAATTGTTTTCGTACTGCGTTGCATTTTCCCTTCCCGTCACCCCCAAAAAAATGGATTGTGTAGTGGATACCTAATTGCGAAGAGGGAAGAGGCTGAGATAAAGTTTCCGTTGATCTTACTCGTAGCGCTTTGAAAGGACGAAGAGAGGGAAAAAAACGCGAGTCAAGGATATACACGATAAGATGACTTTAGTGGAGGGGACATGGCGGCATATTTCTGTTAGAAATACGAATTTGCGTGCAGTTTTGTCGCACGAATGACGTCGACGACGAAAGAGGAGACAGGTGACTAGAAATTACGCGCTTAAAAGCGGCGGTTTCAAACAAATTACGAATATCGATTCCGCATAAAAGCTTTTTGTTTTTTTCCCCATAAATAGTCCTACCCCAGTCCTATACTATGCAATGTTAGCTGGGCATTGCGAAAAACTACGATTCTCTTCTGTAGGTTACTACGTACCTATTTTAATCTACGCACTTTCTGCCTTTTAGCCCAATTTCGCTTTGTTCCGACTCTCGGATGGTGTAACTTGAATGTCATTGAATGACAATGACAGTTTCTATCTCTATTTACCATAAATATATACCTCTCCATGTTAACGTTAGCTTCGTGTATTTCGGTAGTTTCCAAGTTTCCACTCGGTTGAGTAAGTGGAAAGGGCGTTTGCCGTATTCGCAAGCAAACTGCGACCGTGTTTCTCAAGTAGTAAAAAGGTGACTGGCTAGTGGTGGCGGCTAGTACAAGTAGTACAGGACCAGATATACATTTTTATCGTACATCCGCCATTACCTATTAATAGGCCCAATTCGTGTGGAGTAATGGAACTCGAAATCAGTGTTTACTCGTGCCAGCGTATTGATAATAAAGCGAACTATTATTAGATATTGCGTGCTGTCTCATGGACTGAGGGTCGTTACTAAGTGATATTTGAAAAATTATGCTTTGTCTAATATGCCCGTCTTCGTCTCCATGAAATCTCGTGTACGCCATAATAGCATACTATCATAATAGTACTAGCACGATATTGTGGCTAGTTGTCACGTCTGTGTGATAGTGTGCAGTACTTCCGTACTAGTGACTTACTACACGGTGATAATTTACTTGCATGATGTCATAGATTATCATAATATACTTACATTAGGCTCAAGTAATTTAGCTAACCAGAAGAAAAGCTTTGAAGAATTTTCGATATAGATGTAAAGGAAAAATTGGTTAATGAAGTCGAGTACAGCTGAGGTGCTGCAGCAGTATTGTGTGATATTTGCGGACGCGATGATTGAATGTGACGATAGTTTTATAGAAAATTTCATAACGTTTTCCTCTGTTTTCATGGTGTGTAATGATGTTAACGTACTTCGAAGCCTGCAAGGGAATTGTATGGTTGAGTCTCACAAAGGTGGTTGTATCGCTGTAAAATTATATGCAGGATTAATTTCATTTTATACTTGTTTCTGAGTGAATAATTTTTTAACGTTGGTAATGTTTAACCTGAGGGACACAGCAAAAAGATGACGTCATATGCAACAAAAACTGAAAACAAAGTTTTGCAGCAAAAAGTGAAAAAAACAAAGTTTGAAAAAAAGGAAAACAAATTTTACAATAAAAAATGAAAATTTGCAACAAAAAGTGAAAAAAACAAAGTTTGAAAAAAAGAAAAACAAATTTTACAATAAAAAATGAAAATTTTCCACAAAAAGTGAAAAAAATATCAAAAACCCCACAAAAAAATTGCAAAGGGATCTGTCTTACATATTGAGACATCCAAAATCCCACAGTCTTCCCCCACGTCGCTACACGAATTCGGACTTTGTACATATATATAATTAGTGAAAAGCTTACGAATCTTAAGTTTGTACTTTCATTTTGAAGTGAGGTTTTTTGGATCCAAAGAAATGAACAGGTAAGTTTGAAATACTATAATGTATTAAATTTCCTATTAAAGTTCACTACGATAATAGTTTCCTATTTAACCTTAGGTTCTTATTCAATCTCGAAAAAAATAATTTGGGAACCTATCTAAAATTTAAAAAAATTTAATTTAATTTTAAAATTTAATAAATAAAAATTAAAATCTGACAAAGTATTTTATGAAATGTGTAGGTTATTGTATTAAAAAGTTCAGATTTGGTTTTGAAAAACATTTAACAAAGGAACTATCTTGTATATGAAAAAGCAAAACTAAACTTGTCCAAATTGAACAAAGGGTTTATCTTATTAGATTTGTTTTTGTAAAATCTTGAATTTTATGTTTGAACATGAATTTTATGTTTGAACATGAATTTTATGTTGAAATGTGAATTTTATGTGTAAATGTGAATTTTTATTTGTAACTATGTTTATTTTTGCGAATTTTTAACTATGATTTTTTGTAATCAAAAACGTAAAAGATTTTGTATTCTTTCTGGAGAATTTAGAAGAAATCTATAAGAAATGTTTTTTGAAATTTCCAAAAATTTGGTTTCTTCAGTGCTGTTTATTTTCAATGATGCCACTGATATATATAAAAAATTTTTCAAGTTGAATTTCCCCATTAAATTTTTAAAATTAGGAAAGTTTATAATATTAATATTTATGTTTGTTATTTCTTCATCTTCATTGGCAATTTCCAATTTTTCAAGATCTGATTTTAAAATTTGAGTGATGCCTATACTGTTTGTGGGACAGTTTGCAAACTCACACCAAATACTAACCATTCAAAATTCTTTAACTCACTCTTAAACTAAGAGAAAAAATTCATTCCCATTATGGCTTCATTAAATTTCTACTAGAATTAAATGAAGTTCTGAATGTTATCAATGTTTGTGATGAGTGAAAAAAGTTTGAGTTCTGTGAGGCTCAGTGTCCCATAAACTTAACCAATGTACATCATCAAATTCACTTACAGTACAAACAATACACACATGAAAATTATCAAAGAATATATTACCTATAATCTGTGGAATACCATCAAATTCTTCCCAAACTAATTCATAAGAGTGAGGAATTTTACTGTGGGAAAACAATCTAAACAACTTCACATCTTCTTCGGACATGCGAACAACTGGAATCATTCAAAAATCAAACTCAGACAGTTCTAAAATTGGTGATCCAATCTAGGGAAAAAATAAATTATGAACAAAATGGCAAAGTGACAATCGATGTTAGCCTATTGAGATTCCCAAAAATTTCAACAAAGTTGAACAAAAAATTAATGTGAACGCCTTACAGTAACAATTCGAGGATATATATATATATATATATATATGATGGAGACGACACATGGGTAGTTTTGGTGTCCTACATATAGAAAGCATTTCTACAAACACGTGTACTTCCAACTAAATATCTGATTGAAGGAAAATTTTGCAATGTCCATTTGTTTATAAACACTGGCATACAAAGTACCTCACTTTTACACTGATTTTCAATTCTGATTGGTTGGGATGTTCAGTCTGGGTAATTTGTATGTCAGCATGCAGCATCTATAATCTGGACACTCAACCCCATGTTAAAACTGTTCCGTGTTATCTCCATCATATATAAAGGGTCTTCCGTCACTATGTGCAAATATTGTAAAAGCATATGTGGCAACATGAGTTACCTTCATGTATATAGGTTTGCCTACCATCTGGGCCATAGGCACTGATAAGAAATTTTGGCCTTCTACACAAGAAAATTTTTTGTGCCAAAATGAACAGAGTTATCGATCTCAAAATGTGTCAGTTTTTCTTCGACACATGTGGCAATGTTCCATATTTATTTCAGCTAAAAATCTCATCAGGGGTGGGAGGGATGGGGCTTAAAATATAAAAAAGATTCCAAAAATCCCTTTTTTTTAGTTTTATGGAAAAAAATTACCTCTAAATGTAAAGTGTTTATATTCAATTATGATAGTATTTTATGTCCCTTATTTTATGAATATACTTTAAATTCCTAAACTCTTGTTTTCTTTCAAGGTCAAATTTTTCAAAAATCAATTTCTGTTTCAATTTTAAAAAATTAAATCATCTGAGTATTGACAATCTTCAATAGTAATATCAGTTTAATACAATAATAAATGCCTGTGTTATAGGGGAGGTGGTTTTTCAATTAGGCCAAGTTTAATTTATTTTTCATATTTTGAACTTTTTTCAAGCCCAATGTATTGATATGAACTTCTTGGGAGGAAAATGTTATATGGCCCCCCCCATCTATCTCTAAAAGGTAACTTACTGTATTAATTTGAATTTATCAATAATTTTTCTGAATGAAACTTTAAGTGGGTACTTAAACTCAAATATCTTGCAGAAGAGTGATTTTTTAAAAAAATGATGTAATACTTTTTGGTAGATAATAGAAAGAGAAGTAATTTTCGTATGAAGAATTTTTTTCTAAAATCAATAACCACAAAAGTAAAATAGAAAAAGTACATTTTGTAAGAGTAAAAAATTACAGTTTATCACGATTTTTGCCATTTATTATGAAATCTATGGGCTTGAGAAAGAAAATTTTCAAACAAAAAATATTTTATCATAAATTTTCTATCAAAAAGGTTCTCTTTATTTTTTTCATAAATCCATAAATAAAGATTTTATCGTCAATAAAACCTTTTTTTATATTCTAAGCCTCATCCCTCCTACCCCCGATGAGATTTTTGGCTGAAATAAATATGGAACATTGCCACATGTGTCGAAGAAAAACTGACAAATTTTGAGATCGATAACTCTGTTCATTTTGGCACAAAAAATTTTCTTGTTCAGAAGGTCAAAATTTCTTATCAAGTCCGTAACTCAGTGCCTATGGCCCAGATGGTAGGCAAACCTATATACATGAAGGTAACTCATGTTACCACTTATGCTTTTACAATATTTGCATATAGTGACAGAAAACCCTGTATATATGTCCTGAAGCAGTAACAAATGATCCAGATCAGCAGTAATGGTGGTTTCAATAGAGCATGTTAAAAGCAACAGCAAACAAATTTCTTAAAAGTTTAACTAACGATGAAACAATCTACAAATTAACTTTTCAAAAACTCTATTTGATGCACGAAAAAAAATTTAAATTTCACTTTTGAAAAATAAAATATTATAGTAACTGGAGTTAACTACTTTTTACGAAAAACCATCGAAAAAGTGACTCTTTAATGAAAATATGTACTTGCAATTTCTAATATGAATATTACAGTAACTTCCAGTGAATGCATAAGTAATTTCCTCCTATTGACTTGAATAGATCAAAGCTCTCACTACCATGAAGTGAGGTTTTTTGGATCCAAAGAAAGTGAACAGGTCAATTTTTCAGTTTGACTTTTAAGTTCTTTGTTTTCCATTTTGGAGACTGTTTTTACTAAAACTTATTCGAAAGGTGATTACCATTAGAAAAATCATTTCCCATTTTGCCTGTAATTATTTTCAGTTTGACGATGGGTGTACTCAATTGGAATCCGTTGGTTCACTGGACATTCAGAAACCATGAGGCTGCTACAAAAATAAAGAACTGCTCAATCAATAGACTATGTTTTATTTAACCATAAGTAACTTTCTCTTTAATAAATGAGAATTGTACTTATGGGTTGGCCTACTTATAATATTCGCCTACACAAAACTGCCCAATATGTTACGTAGGCCTCGGGCACTTTTGCCAGTAGGCTGGTGGCTTGATCCTGTTCGGGCTGACTTGTGAGTTCTTAACTTTATGGTTTCTCAAAACTCCAAACATACTTTCTTTTATGATTTCAAATCCCATACATGAGGTATGTGTTTGCTACATTTTACTTGGGAATTGTGATAGAACTTGACTGACCTGTCTTTCAAGTTCTATGGCCTAGTCTAATGTAAACACCTTATTCACAACTTTCCGTTAAAATTTAATTCCATCCACTATGAAAGTGTGATTTGAGAATTGTCTATTTTAATCTAAAACCTTCACATGAGGATACATGCAATTTCTGGTTTGTCGTTGGTCTGTATCGCTAATTGGTGCTGTTGTTCATGTGGGTGTATGTCAATGGGTGTGAAGAGTGTACCATCCTTTTTGATTATATTCTCGAACCATCTATGCAAAATTATTCTGGTTTCTTTTTTTCTTTTTTTTTTTGGTTCCTTTCTACAACCTTCTTAAGGAGAAGAGAAAAACTGTTAAAGAAGATACAAATCTTCCAACTGAGTAGTTTTTAAAACCCATCAGATTGGTTTGTTGCTCAGCGAAATTGTTAGATCAATCACATTAGCTGATGTAGGTCTGATCCACCTTGTCATGTTGGAATTGATATTATTCAAATTTACCAAAATTATCTGGTAAATGTAGATTGGCTGGACTCGTCTACAGTCAAATAATTATTGGGCATCTGATGCCCATGAATGCTAATTGAAGGAAGTTTTCCTTCATCTATTAACAAGCACAGCTAGTTTTCTGCAGGAGAAGCTACATCAGCTTCAGTGATTGTTCTATGCCTTATGTAACAAGTCCACCTAAATTTGATAATAATAAAAACTAACATAATGCTATTAACAACCTGTTATTCGAGGATTAGGCCCCTTGTAATAATTCGAAGATAGTGTAAAAACAATGTCCTGTTGGAGGTTGAAACTTCCTAAGGTAAAGTAAGTGTGTAGCTGTTAGTTGTTATAATCTATTTTAAGGCCCTAAGCCTCCGACCATGTCTTGCTCCAGTGTTTTATCGAAAGTGTGCCATTAGTGTAGTTGTAGTGGTAGTAAACTCAACTATTGTACATCGCTTTCAGTGGCCTAGTATTTTATTGTCTGACAAATATTTTTGACGACACTAGTGAACTAATTAACAATATGCAGATGTGTATTGAAATAAAACTAATAAAATAAATTAAAGTAGAGCCGTCCTCATTCCTGTAACCTTCCCTGCGATGTATTAATTAAAAATTAAAATAAATTATACCTTGTTGATGTTTCATACTGCCCTATATTATGAATATTGGTTCAATTCGTAATATACAATAAATTTTAGGAAATTTCCCGAGGAATTTCATTATTATACTTTGCAGAAATCTTCCCTATGTAGGACTGTGGGGACTCTGATATGAGGTGTAGGGGCTCAGCCCCCGATGACAGTTGTCACCAAAAGACAGGCTTATTTTTGTCCTTGCGACATTAAATGAAAAAACAATTACGTTCGATCGTAATTACCTGTATGTACTTGCAGGTAATGTACGAGTACTGAATGGTGACTAATCTCAACAATGAAATGATGTCACAATCTGTACATGAACCGGCCCATCATCTCTTATCACTACAAGAGATGACGCACCCGGGCCACTCTCACTTACATACGTATTCCGTACATGTGTGTGCATGTGTGCGTGTAAATAAGCCAGTATATAAACCGTTTGAACCAGCTCTAAAATTGCCAGTGTTCACCCAGGTTTTGGCTTACCCATATGATAAATATGAAGTGGCTGAACACGCTTAAGTTCTGTTGAATTTACCTTCTGGTGAGTATACTTTCTCACGACAAGGTATTCCATAGAGGTGACCCCAATGTGATTTTTGGCTACATTGTGAGGTGTCTAGAGGCGAGTTGCGCTCTACAAAAATTTGGCATGGTGCGATGCCAAGAAACTCGCTTAATTGGCAAATAAAAATATTTTTTTGCAAACTAGACACCATTGGTTGTTGAAGTAGAGTTTGCTGAAGTGGGAATTTACACCCCCTTCTTGAAATATACAAACAAGAAGGAACATGACAGTAGACCTGGAGGAAGAAAGTTGGACTCATCCCCCAACCCCTCTGACTTCAACTCGACACTCTGAAAACACATCAGATTTGAAAACAGACCCTCAACACCCAGAATTAGTACGACTGGGAACTGCAGTTAATAAAGACGAACTCGCAGTTAAAATGTTGAGAAGTGGTCGAACCTTAACATAGTCCAGTTTGGGTTATAAGCATTGATGTTTGGGAGGGAAATAGAATTCTTAATGTCTGAATAGATAATAACATTATAATCTGTCTAGAGTAATGGTAAATGATGTTGGATAAGAATATCATCGGACATATCTTGGGGACAAGAAAATCCTATCGGAGTAATGATTTCCAAAAAACCATAATTTTTATTATTGAAAACTTGAACATGATATGGAACTGTTAGAAGTTCAATGCAGGGAAAGGATGCATTAATGGATACATCAAAATATTTCTTTGAAATGGTGTCAAAGGTACTGATACTAGAGGGATTGGTAACAGCAAATTTTTTTTCTGCAAATTGATATATGTGGGTGTATGCACATACAAACACAACAGACCACACAACAATGGAAGGCAGAGTGTGTTCTTCATATATGTGTGTGTGTAAGCCTAGCTCAGTATGAAATTTGGGATTACGGATGCAATGTAAAGCTGTGAACGCAAAAAGTAAGTTAGTTGATTATATGTCCCCTGGCCCGCTAGGTGATCAACGAGTGTGTAATACACTCATTTGTCTCAGTCATCTGTTGCCACACCAGTCTCCTCCTAGGAAACTTACAGTGACCAATGATGCTTCATTTTTTATTTGTAACACTTTGGAGAGTGATTCTATATTTTGATCATTAAGGGCAATAATGGTAAAAAATCACACCTGTCATTCTTGTTTATTATTATTATTATTTATTATTTATTATTTAATGTAAATAAAAATTGTAAATATTTGTTCTTTACAAACCTATGATCCCCAAAAGTTCTTCACTGATTGCTTTGAAATTTTGAGGAATTATTTGCGTTGTCCCAAAGAAGGTATTTATCAAACTTAGAGTTATGTAGCACCCTGGTTTGCAAAAATATGAATGTTTGAACTTTTGGAGATCTTAGGTTAGTAACAAACTCGTCTGTCAAGCAAAGCTGACACCACTGGCAGCTAGTTATATAGTCAATTATGTTAAAGTTATTATTGAAATTATTATTAACGTTCATTTGTTCAATACTTTCCAATTCTTATTGATATATATGTTACACACGAAGTGTGAAAGTCCTGAAAAGTTTTAAGCATTATATGAAATTCCTCACTTAAGGTGGGCAAAGTGTGAAATGAAACTGTTTTCTTGTCCAAACAGGCAGAAATTACATCTATTGGGCTAAGGGTACAAGATAAAATAGTAGTGTTATTTTCATTAATTGTTATTTCAACAAGTTTAGCAAATGTTTGTGAAAATTGAAAGTGGAAGATGCAAGATTTGTTTTTTTAATAAAAACATGTTTCTGGGGGAAATGTATTGAATTCATTGATACTCACCAAATTTGAATACAATGAGTTGGTGCCAGATATGATCTAAATCTTGTATCTGAAACACATCCTGATTCCTTCCGACAACTCAAATTTTGAGAATATTGAGGAAAAACATCCATTTCAATCATTACTGTGTGTGTAGCTAGGTTCAGATGATTGAAGTGCTTTGGATGCATGAAAAAATGAATTTCAAAAGAGACGAGAAACCAAATGAAAAATATCTTCTGGGCATCAACCAATGTGTATGTTCTAAAAGTGTCAATTCTGTTATGCCTACCATTCAAAAACCAGTTTACCAATTTTGCTCAAATTCAGTACCAAATCTATTCTTAGTAGTCTCCGACTATCATGAAATTTTTAACATGGTGGATTTGTAAAACTTTGGGAACCCCTCACTCCGAAACTACTGAACGAATTTCAAAAATTTTAACAGGAATGCGTAACCTATGAAAGCCCCTAACACCATCTCAAGTTTTATTGCCATAGATCTAACAGCGAAGGCTTCACAACCTCCCAAAAAATGGAAATATATATGTACATATACTGTGTACAGAAGAATTTGAGTGACCTATATATTCTCGATCTACGACTCGGGATCGGCGATTTTCCATAGGTCCAGACATTGCACTGAATGCAGTAGTTGTATTTTGCTTGGAAAATATACGAACAGTACCTGCATAATCATTACGCCTTGTTAATATTACAGTGATCTGTTCCTTCTATGTGTCAGGTACTTATTTCTTATCATTTTACACTCTGCCTCACTGTTACTAGACAGTGTGTGAAATGCCCAGGCCAATAAATTTTATAATTTTTCACTGGTTTCGCATTTTACCTAAAATTTCTAGGCATTTCATGAAATGCCTGAATTTTACACTTCACCTGTGCTTTGATATCACTCCTTGACGAAAAATATAAATGTCATTTTTTGTAGGAAATATTCAATTCATATCATTTTAATAATATTCGTAATTACTATTTGACCAATAGGAATCGAGATATCCGCGAAAAACCAATTTTTGTGACATTTGATCCTGAATAAAAAAAAGGCTGCTGCGACTGATGTCTTGTCAGTTAACTTATTTATCAGTTTGGTATTTAGACGAAGAAGTACGCAGCTACGTTCACTTGAGTGCTATACAACCAGCTGAGTTAAAAAAAAAAAAAAAACAAGGGGGAAAGAAGAATAGAAAATTTGAAAAAAAGATTAGGTTGGCCAAGGAAGCACGATTCGAAGAACACGCATGATTAATAGAGGATGGTGGTTACGTGCGACTACGTTACATAGGTACCTATTTACATATAGTTCATTCCTCCCAAAATATTCTTCCTAACCGCTCCACCACTACATTCTTTCATTTTTTATTTTTGGAATATCTCTCAAGCGAACATCACGCCTTGGCACTGTTACCATTCAAAAATTTTACCTTACAGGAAAAAATGTCTTGGAAAGTTATGGTGACAAACAGACTTACAACGTAGTTTAAGTGCGAGTTATTCAAAATTTCCTAGAAGACAAGAAAATACGTCTTAGTTAGAGGTACCATTAGGGGAAAAAAAAATTAGCCATAATTATTAAAAACGCAATTTTGGTTTTCTCTTGTTTCAGTTTCAAAAACGAAAACTTCGAGACAAATATTGGCTTTGACTGCTACAAAAATCGAACAAAGTGCCATTTTGCACTATTGAATCGCATTAATTTTTGAGTGGCTTCTAGGGAGAGCGTGCGTAGTTGCGTACGTAATAATATGTATTCCGAAATTAAAGCGACAGTATCAGCCAGGGTTACTAATTTTGGCAGATGAAAATACTGACAAATAAACTTTTTTTTTCATTTCTCCCAGTCCATTTTCCAAAATTTTCCACTTCTAAATTTTTGCTCATTCGCATTTGAAAAGGTCTTCAGTAGTGTTTTATGCTCGCTTGCTCTCTTATTCACCCTCTATTCCAGTAATACCGGCAACACTGATGAAATACTGACACTTGTACTTTATTTTTTTTGTACTGGCAGTAGTTTCTAAATACCAGCTGATTGGCAACTGTGATATTTGTAGTGTTTGTAGCCAAGTTATTTTCTTTTTTTGTCCTTTTTTTTTTAAGTAGATTTTAATGAATCTGTCTATTGTAGAAGGTGGAATGGCATGACTTGGGAAAATTTCATTGTAATTTTTCCAATTACGGTCTCCGGACCTCAAGAGCACCCTCCCCTGAAAAGTTTACATGTATATACCGCTGTTTGGTGCTAATCCGCTTCAGTACCAATATTGTATAAATTGCCATCATTTTTGACTAGTTAGCAGGTGAAATTGTTCTTCAGGTCTCTATAGTAAACTTTTATACAGTTATATTTATTAAGTCGAGCTTTGTTTTGATATCTCAAAAATTTATCTCGGTGTTACCCTCGGTGTTTGAAAAGTTCGAAAATCAACCTGGAAAATTAAACCCTCAGTGATATTTATCGTTTACCTCTATAAACTCTATATTAAAATGTAAACCATAACGACACCAATCTGACTCCAACTCATACTTCCTCTTAAGTAGGGACAGAAGGGTGTCACCCTGGGGTAACTTTTTCAACATTTTCGTTGCAAATAAAACAGCCACGTTACAGACACTGAGACGACACCACGGAAAATAAAACATGATGTTTGAACGTAGACCCCTTTGCAAATTCATAGCAGATGAATTTAGAAAAATACCAAAATTGATTATTAGCAATTTTCATTTAAAATGTTTTAAAGAAAAGAGCTATTCCGTAAATCATCGTTTCTAACAGATATTGCTTAATTAGTATAAATACATTTGACTCCCATTCACTCCCTTGGGGGTTTAATTTTGAAAAATTATTTCTCTGTGAATGTCTATGGCATAAAATGAATGTGATCTCCAAATCACATATTTTTAAGTTCAGTGGTTGAACCTAGGCCTGATGAGAGGGGGAAAGGGGTTCCCCCCTGCATCAGATTTTTAGGGTCCCAGAATTCTCAAAAAAAAAGGGAAAAATTAGTAAATTTTCCGAAAATATAATGAAAAACCTTAAAACATTTTTTTTTTTGGTCGTTCCACTCGCAAAATAGCTCCCTTAATATTATAAAACTCCTTCCAGAGATAAATTCTACATATTACACCTGAACATACATGCGATTTTCAATTTTTTATGGCCCATAAATTTTTTCTTACCCCGAATTTCCTTATTACAGCCCTGGTTGGGGGTGTAACGGCCAAAAGAGGTGTGGTTGTACCTGGTAACGACCTCTTTTGGGAGTACACCATACACGAAATACCACGTACTTTAAAAGCAGTAATACTTCTATAATTGATTCAGTTTAGACATCCACAAACTATCGTGGACCTTAACATTTGTTTGAGACTCAATAATATTTAAACACTTCAGTGAATTAACACACATTTAATATTTTAATATTTTGTACATACTGTACATAACTCTACGTTAATAGTAAAACATAGTCAATTACAATTCACCAAGCAAGACTATCTGTTCACTAGAGACTTCTACAAGAGAGGTTCCAGGTACTTAGAAGTAGCTGTTGGAGAACTGAACTAGACTGAACAGAACTGAACAACTATACAACTGAATCGAGAGATTATATACTCGTTCAGGGTATGAAAACGTACGTGCCGGATAGGTAAAGTGAAGTAGGGTGTTGTTGTTATAGGGCTGTGCTGACTCGTCAAGTACTCGAGGGACAGTTACAACCAGGTCATAAATATACAGGAGGTATATCTGTATATGTAAAATTCAATATAAATAATTTGGTGGTTGTTTATGAAGAATAATAGGAAGGTAATTGTTGATAAATATCAATGTTTTTGGTATTTGGAAATGAGTGAACGAATATGTTCGTCATTTCTCAAAATAGACGAAAATATACGTTACACAATTCTCCGGGGGGAACAAAAAAAATAAGGAAAAAAAAAATTTCCAAAATCTATCCAACACATACATATGTCCAGATAATTCTGCATAATTAAAATTACGTCATATAATGCGAGTATGAATATATACTTAGAATAACATTTTTACGAATATTAATTATGAGTAACAAATTTTTCTTACGTATATATGAATGATTAGTATATCGTATTATTTTGCGTAATTTTTTACAATGCTGTGCTTTTTGTTAGATTTACACAGTTTTGGTGGCAGGTTAATTTTAAATATACAATAATAATTATTAAAATAAGTGAGATTGCACTTAACCATATTAGGAACATTTCATTAATGAAAGTTATATAATCATTGAAATTTTGGTCGGGTATTTGCAGTTTAATGGATTTAATTTTGTTTTCCAGATTGTTCATGGGAACAGTATGAGGAACAAAATTTTTCCAATTAGGGTTATAGACCTTTGTCGTTGCCAGATCAATGGCTAGATCAAAAGGTTCTATAGAATCAGAAAAATATGTCCACAAGAGTGGTAAATGGTTTTCGATTTTAATAGCCTCTTCTAGCGATTCAGAGAGACAAGGGATTTCAATAGGAATAATTACTGTATTTTTATTATTTTCATCAATATTTTCAATTTGGATGTGACAAGGTACGTCCAGAATGAAGGTTCCAGGGGAATCATTGTTTATTTTTAATTTTTCGGATTTTTTCGTAACAGAATTAGTTGCTATGAGGGAGTTAAAATTTACAATAGCAAACTTGGTGTGACCAATCGGGTGCACCAATGTTTGGTTATTATTAGGATTGCATTTAAATGAACAAGATTGTAATAGGTTATGGTTTAAATCTTGGAAGAATAAATTCTTAGCACAAGATGATAATTTTTCACTTCCTCTATTCGAAGGAAGGAAGCATAATGGTTTATCCGAGTTACAATAATGGAGGTTGGTTCCACTAATATAACGTACAGAATTTGTTCTGATTTCATGAATTATCAGGGATGGTTCTTGATCCCAGCTACACAATTCATTAGAATGACTTTTGAATGTGAGCGGAATAAAATCGTAAATTTCATATTTAGAGTCTAATTGTTTTAGGGGAATTTTAATTTCTAATTCTAACGTATTTTTAAAGAAGTTACAATTTACAAGTTCAGCATGATAGTAGTTTTGAATGTCCTTAATAGGGATTGCTAAGTCGAGACCTAGATTTTTCGTAATTTTTGAAAGTTTTATTAAATCTTTTTCTAGTATTTCTTTTGAGATAATTGAAGATGGGATCATATGAGATTTACACGACGTTAGGATATTTGATAGTCTTAACGTGTTTATTAGGTAATTATCATAGAATCCTTGTATGTAGTTTAACGAGATTAGGAGTTCGTGTTCTTCTAGCGAATTTTCCATAAAAGAATTTGTATGCGAGATAAATCTTGTCATAAAATTATTTGTATGGTCAATGAAGCTATGCAGATTAGTAGACGTATTTACTAAGGCTGCATGCTCAATTAGTAGCTGATTTTTAATAATATCGTATTCTTCTTTCAACGAGATTTCATTCGCCAAGAAGTTTCGTCCATCTCTAAAGTTTAATACTCGACAGCAAAATCGCAGCGCATCTCCGAAGAAAGATCTGATCGGGGTGAATACGCTTCGTTTGCTTCGAACAGACGATGGTGTCGAATAGAAATCTTGTATCATCGCAATGTTTTGTTCTTTCAGATTTTTTATGGTATTTTTTAATCGTTTCGCCATTTCTGCATATTTGCAATTTTTCCAGGTTGTTTCATTACACAACCGGTGTTTGAAATTTGTTTCTAATAATTTATCTGCTGATTCATGCAAGTCTAGCTTAATGGAGTAAATTATTGGGGCAGATTTAGAATATACGAAAATATTGCTTATTTCTTGAAAATAAGCGCCAGTTGACGCCGTCGTAATCCTATATGGGTCAGACGATGTTCTTTGCGCAATACTAGTCGAAGAAATAATTATTGCGAAATAGAAAAGTAGATTCGTATACATTTTCTGAAACAGAAAGAATGCAACGTCTAAGTTATTTACGAGAAAATGGATTATGCATATTACTGATTTGTTTTGATTTTCGTAACTTGGGGTGAAGGGGGAGACAAATTTTTCCGATATCCGAATTATGAATCTCGGTCAAATTGTTAATATAAAATTACTAATTTTATTTTTTTCGTCAGTTTTCCGTCTTTGCTTTCATCGCTAACATTGTATTAATTTCCTGTTTGATTTTTTCTATATTTTCGTTTATTTTATTCTTTTCCGATTTTTTCTCCAAGTTTAGTGAAGTGCCAGTGTCTTGTGTAGTTTGGTGCCGTAAGAAGAACATACCGCAACTTTTTCCTTTCGCGAGTTACCTTTCGTAGCACTAAAAATGTCGATCGTGTATCTCAACGACCGAATGTTTAGCTCGCGAGGTAAGGTGGACGTAAACGAGACCTGGTTCATTGGGAATCAGGTTCTCAACAAAATCCACCCATTCCAGTCCTGTCCTTGCGAGCCACGCCTTTATTATTCTTTACATCGCTTGTTTTCATTGTTCTATCGAGTCTCCGAGGAATCGAACAGGGAGATGTTCCTGACGGAATTCGAACCGCACCGTGTACCCGAGGAAACCATCGAGGAGGAGCTGAGCTACTGGAGTCACTCGGTGAGGTTTGTATGCTGCCCCAAATGTGAGGTTTTCGCCCAACAGCTTCTTTTCTCCCTTCGTGTATTCTTCCCTCATTCCATGACGGTTGAGATAGGATACTCAGGGATCAAATTAGAGTTCCGCGGAAACCTTGACACTTCAGGGGTAGTCGGTTTAGGTATACTCTCCGGCCTGCTGGTTGGTCTGCTCTGCATTTCGCAGCAGACAAACACAGAGGTTACGGTTGAGTATATTCATCTCGCTCGCATCTACCTCACCGATTTCCTGATAGGTCCGGGCGGAGTCAGCATTGCTCGGTTTCTCAACCAGCACTACAAGCCTCGCCTGGACATTTCAGTCTCAGTCTCGGGTTTCCACATGGTTCGACATTACGATGCCGTCGAAGGAAATCGTGCAATGTCGCTCCGTGGGGGATGGCTGCTCTCCGATCCCACTGTTCACACATTTACATGGGATACACCGTCGCTAGAAGATAGTGTCTCAACGGTTGACTCCAATTCCGGTGGAGAAGGAGGCCAACCTGATGATTCCTCTTCTACGTCGAGCAGTAGCACCACCAGCGGTGAGCATCTCGCCGAGTTCCTCGAAGGATACGCCGAAACCTGGGCCATCGGTAAGTTTTTCTATAAATTTTTTCTAGGTTAAATTTTTCCGAAAGTAAAAAAAAATTTTTTCCGCAACGTTGTCTCGATGCGTAGGTGAGGAGGGGGAATATTTTCTTATAACAAGACAAGTAAAAATATAGCACACACACAAAAAAAAAATTATCAAACAAAGTGGGGAGGGAGGGAAAGTATCGTGGTTGAAAAAGCCAAGTAACTACGGGTAATACACTTTACACACAGTTACTTTGGTTTTTTCCGAGGGCGACCCCTTGGTTTAGGTATGATTTGGGTTGGGAAGGGATTTTCGATGTTTTCGTCTACTTTTTCTATTTTTCTTTCACTATTTAATTCGTCGTTATTACGTGATTTATATGGAATTAAGCGTCGTACGTGAACTGTTTCTTCGTATGCAGTTTTATCGTCTGTTTTGATACGAATTGCGTAATTTAGATCCGTGACCTTTCTAACAATTTTATATGGTCCGGTATATTTCATTTTATTTTTCGCGACGTTTTTTGATTGACGCAGCAAAACAAGGTCATTAGGTTTGAAGTCAATGATCTTGTGGTGTGCGTTATAATGTTTCGCGTTTTTTTCCGATGCTTTCTTTGCTAAGCTCGGCGTTTTTTCTCTCGTTTGAAGGAGATTTTCAATTTCTTCTTCACGAGTCGTTTTGTTATTATTATTTTCCGGTATTTCCGGTATATGTACTTCTGGGTTAAATCCATGAAGTAGATAGAATGGAGATTTGTTATTTAAATGTTCTATTGGGCTAATATTGTATGCGAAAATAATTTTATTAATTGTTTCGATCCATTCTTTTTCGTTTGAATGGTCGTATTTTGATAATGATTTTTTAATTACTCCGTTGATTTTTTCAACGAGTCCTTGCGATTGGGGGGAATAAAACGAAGAATAAATAATTTTAATATTATTCTCTTCGCAGAAATTTCGGACGGTTTCATTCGCAAAATGACCTCCGTTATCGCAAGAAATTTTTCCTGGGGTGCCATACGTGTGACAAATAAATTTCAAATGCTCGATTACACACTGAGCATTTGGATTTTTTGTTGGACGTATGGTGCAGAAATTTGTGCTTTTGTCTACACCGACAAGCACGTACGAGTGTTCGTACTCAGTATTAAATTTTCCAATGAAATCGATCTCTAAATGTGAAAACGGTTTAGGGTTTTCGATTTCTATATGTTTGAGGTAGCCAGCCTCTTTCGGGGAATTTTGTGCCATCTGACACTCATGACACGATAATACATATTCTGTAATTTTTTGTACCATGTTTTTGAAGAAAAACTGATTTTTTATTTTATTTTTTGTTTTTTTAATTCCAAAATGACCTCCATACAACGGATCGTCATGTAGTTTTTTAAGAACTACTGGAATTAATTTTTCAGGAATTACTGTAACCGCTTCATCATACGATGAGGTTGGGTTAGGTAATTTTTTTAAAACATTATTTTCGTCCAGAAAATATAATTGTATACTACGATTTAATTTTCGTATTTTATTTTTATCTTTTTTTATTTCATTGTAATTCAATAATGAAATGACATTTTTCCAATGCGGGTCATTTTCCTGCATTGTCTTTAAATTTTCGGGCAATTCAATTTTTTGGGGGAATTCAGAAGTTTGACCTTCTGATTGGGGGGGTAATGTGATGTCGGGAATTGACATTTGTGTGACAACTGGGGTCACAGGAGGGGTTGGGGTGATCTGATTATCGAGGTTTGCCTCTTTAAGAGCAGATCTTGTAACTACATTAGTAGTTTTGTTGGGACAATTTTCAGAATGGTTTAACTCATTCTGGGGGGTTGTGGTTTGTACCACGGGATAATATGGGAAGGTTGATGCAAGGGACGGGGGAAAATAATATGTTTGGGGCGTTGTACTTGGGTAGTACCACGCATTTTGATTCTGAAAGAATACAGGGTTTAATGGGACAGAGTTGTGAATTCTACACAAAGTATTCACATTTTTCTCTTCGTCCTGAAGAGCATATTTTTTATCTACGATAAATTCACCTTTTTCAAATGTGATTTCGTCCGGTTCATCATGCGGACGAGATAACATATCAGCCATACAATTATTTTTTCCGGCGATATGTTTAATTTGGAAACTATATTCGTTTAATTTCGATATTAATCGGATTAATCTTGGGCTTGGAGTATTAAATTTCTGATGGTAAATCAGAGGTTTATGGTCCGTGTATACTACGAAGCGTAATGCAAGTAAGTATCCACGGAAATGAGCTAATGCATTCGTAATAGCTAACATTTCCAAGTCAAATGAGCACAATTTTGACTGGGCAGGTTGGACTCTCTCAGAGAAATATCCAACTGGATGTTTATGCTTCGTAACGGGATTAGTTTGCAGCAGCACTGCACCTAATGCGATTTTCGAAGCATCAACTTCTACACAGGTTTCTAATTTCGGATCATATATTGCTAATACAGGTTTGGAAATCATAATTTCTTTTAATTTTTCAAATATTTCAAGATGTTCTTGATTTAATTTTATTTTTGCATTTGATTTGCTATCTGTACCTCTTAGTAAATCAGTAAGAGGAGCAGTAATTTTAGCTAAATTAGGAATTAATTTCCTATGATAATTTATTGATCCTAAAAATGATCGTAATTGTTTTAACGTATTAGGGGGATTTAAATTTTTTATTGCCTCTATATTTTTATTTAATGGACGTAATTCGTTATATCGGACCGTATGTCCTAATATTTCGATTTCGTTCATTGCAAATTGGCATTTTTTTGTTTTTATTTTTAAATTTACTTTATTTAATCTTTTTAATACTTCCCTTGTATTTTCAAGACACTCTTCGAAAGTTTCTCCGAAAATACAAATGTCGTCCAAATAACATACCATTTTTTTCCAGAATATATCATGGAATATGTCATCCATGATAGTTTGGAAGATGGACGGGGATATACTTAAACCTATTGGAGTGGAATTGAATACGTAACCAATTCCATCCACATTTATTCCAGTGTATTGTTTAGATTCTTCCGTGAGAGGAATCTGTAAATATCCACTGTTTAAGTCAATTGTTGTAAACCATTTTTTATTTCTTAAATAAGGCCAAATAATATCAATTGTCGGCACACGATTATTATCCATAATTATTCTTTGATTCATTCTTCGGTAGTCTACTAATACTCGATAGACTCCGTCTGGTTTCTTTTTTACAAATATTGGCGATTCAAATTTCGATTTTTGTTTTTTTAGGACACCTACTTTTACTAGGTCATCGACTAGTTTGTGTAGGGCCTCATGTTCTGCGTGTGAGAATTTAAAATTTCTACACCGCAGTGGGGTTTCGTCGTCTACTCGGACAACTTGTTCGGGAACTTTACAAATTGAAACTTCATCTGTTTTTCCCGTAAAAATATTATTATATTCATTAATTATTTCGTACATTTTTATTTTTTGTTCAAGCGACAATTTTGGATTAATCGGGATGGGATTTCCTCGATTATCCTTAAAAATAGTATTTTCTTTTATTTTTTCTATTTGGCAGGTATTAATTTCTACTGCACTACTTAATTCAAATTTTCCTAAATATTCGCCTTTGTAGATCACGTGGGGTCTGTTATTATGATTAACAGCCGCTATCGTGTCTTCTGATACGATTACAAAGAAATTATTTTTTTCTTCCATGGATGTTTCACACAGAAACTCCAGGTGTTCAGGCAACGTTGCTAAGATTAGCACTGAGTTTGCCTCTACTTTAAAAGATTGGGGAGCATAATATTTAAAGGGCTTAATATAACCTAACTTATTTTCCTTCTCAATAGGGAAATTGTGACATTCAGGCATGTCAAAACATCGCTCTTCATCACCACATGGTAGAGTGAATTTGTTTTTCGAAAAGTCCATTTTGGCTTTATGGGTTGATAAGAAATCGTAACCCAGTATGACCGGTTCTACTAAATTTCGAACAACGTAAGTGGGATGTGGGTAAATACAATGATCAATGGAAAAAATCACATTGGTTACTCCTATGACCTCAAGAGGTTGACTATCCGCACCACGAAATCTTACTTTAGTTGGTAGAATTGGTTCCGTAAAATTGACTTTCTTTAAAACTTTTTCATCGATAAGTGTCTGTTCTGAACCTGGATCGACTAAGCTAAGTATTTGTTTGCCACAAATGGCAAATGGAAGGTGAAATTTACATTGGGTTCTGCAGTACCCTTTGCTTTGAAACTTCTCCTCACTCACATTGTTAACTAATTTCGTTTCCTTGTTCTCAACATCCCTTACAGCTGACAGATCACCTGTAAGGGGGACACCTAGTTTTTTGAGCAACTATTCTGGCAAGCCTGGGGGTTTGATGTTGGGAGATAATTTTGTTGTGGAGCTGCCATTAATGGTGCCGGAGGGGCAATCATTTGTGTATTAGCAGCCACATAGGGGAGATTTTGGGGAGTATTAAATGATATTCCAGACCAAGCTGGAGCATTGTTCCAATTTGGGAGAGCCATTTGGTTCCAATTTGGAGCCCTATTGGGATAATATCCGTTATTATTCGGAATTATTCTCCGGAAATTTGGATTAAAATTTCTTCCTTTGTAATTAGGATTGAAATTTTGGTTATTATTCCAATTTCTATTATTTTGGTTATTTTGGTTCCAGTTTTGGTTCTGGTTCCAATTTCCATTACCATTATTATTATTATTATAATTATTATTATTATTCCTGTTTTGGTTTTGGTTTTGGTTTTGATTTTGATTATTATTATTCATATTATTATTATTATTAAAGTTATTATTATTATTATTATTACCATTTTGGTTATTATTGTTTTGTTCATTGTTATTATTTTTATTTTGGGGATTTTTATTATTTTTCCTGGATTCCTGAAATTTTGAAATGTTCGCTATTGCAGCGCTCATTTTCTCCATTTCAGCTTTCCAGATCGGGTCGGACGATATTGTATTTACGTTAACATTTTTTTCAGTTTTCTTTTCCGTTTTCCCGGATTTCAATTCTTCTATCGTTTTTTCTAATTGGTCAATTTTTTTACGTAAAAGGGGATCTATATGTCCGAATGCTTTATCTTTAAATTCGAGATATTTAGAGAAAGCTTTATCAAGTTCCTGAATTGTTTTAGGTTCTTTTTTAATGAGGAATACTCTTTCTTTTTCGGGCAGATTTGGCATAATTTTTTCGATAATTTTTTCTTCCGTAATATCGGGTTCAATTTGTTTTAGAATCCTTTTCACGAACATAATATACGCAGAGAAATCAGCTTCACCGTTGTAATTTCTTTCGTATAATATTTCGCGTAATTGGGGTTTAGTCCTCGTAAAGACTTCCAAAATTTTTTGTTTAGTATTTTGCCAATTGTTACATTCGGGATTGTTTTGAATTCTATCCTCAAAAATTTGCTTTGCAAGACCTGAGAATGCAATTTTAATTTTTTTAAATTTCATATTAGCATCCCAATTGAAGGATTCCGCCTCATTTTCAAATCCATTTAAAAATGACACGATATCCTCAGTTGGAGTGTGCGCATATAAGGAAGGTCTGATATTTACAGCAGCCTTTCCTGACATTTTATTTTCAATAGGGGGAATTAAGTTTTCTACAAGTCTAGTTTCAATTTCTGGGCTGAGAAAATCTTCGTCAGATTTTTCTAAGCATTCAGTAATATCTACTAGATTAATAGCGGTTTTAACTCTTGGAAATGGTGTGGGATTATCCAAATTTTCCAAGAATGGGGTTGAAGTAGAAGGAGGATTAAAATATTTTCTTATTATAGGGTTTTCTAATTCGGGAATTTGTTCACGAGTTTTTCGTGTTGTTTGTAAGATTATTTTTATATTTTCAGGGGTTAATAATTTTTGTATTTCCTTACTGGATTTAATTTTTTCTAGGATATCCTCTTGGGTTTTTATTCGAGAAAAATATTTTTTATCGACTTCGATGTTTAAATTTTGACATATATTAATTAATTCAAAATTTTTAGCATCGATTAGCCAATTTAAATTAGTTTTAGTAGTGTTGGGTTCGGATAAGTTTTCCCAAGTTTCACTCATAAAAATAAAATTTTTTCGCGACTTATAGTTATTTAACACTTCTTATATTTAAGGGAGGGACGCGAATTATAATTAATATTAATTGTTACTTTGTTTTCTTTCTTTTGTTTGCACAGGAGCTTGAAGAATCGTTGCCGCAATCCACCAAACTTCGTTCGCCAACTTTTGTATATGTTCGGTTTTTTTCCACTTTTTTGTACAATAAAATATCCTTTGTTGACTTCGGAGTTCAGGTTTCTTTTCACTGCTAGCTTTTTTCCACTTGCAGCTAACCTCTACTTCCTTTCTTCAAGAGCGCGCCTTACGCGTTTCTCTTTGAGTACTTGACTAGAGTTTTCAAGGTTAGAGCAAAGTACTTCGAGCCAGAGGAATCAGAACAGCAGCTTGAATTCAGCAATTCCGTTGAGCAGGTACTAGAGCGAGAGTTCGATTCGCAATAGCAGACCAGTTGGGCGCCAATAATGTAACGGCCAAAAGAGGTGTGGTTGTACCTGGTAACGACCTCTTTTGGGAGTACACCATACACGAAATACCACGTACTTTAAAAGCAGTAATACTTCTATAATTGATTCAGTTTAGACATCCACAAACTATCGTGGACCTTAACATTTGTTTGAGACTCAATAATATTTAAACACTTCAGTGAATTAACACACATTTAATATTTTAATATTTTGTACATACTGTACATAACTCTACGTTAATAGTAAAACATAGTCAATTACAATTCACCAAGCAAGACTATCTGTTCACTAGAGACTTCTACAAGAGAGGTTCCAGGTACTTAGAAGTAGCTGTTGGAGAACTGAACTAGACTGAACAGAACTGAACAACTATACAACTGAATCGAGAGATTATATACTCGTTCAGGGTATGAAAACGTACGTGCCGGATAGGTAAAGTGAAGTAGGGTGTTGTTGTTATAGGGCTGTGCTGACTCGTCGAGTACTCGAGGGACAGTTACAACCAGGTCATAAATATACAGGAGGTATATCTGTATATGTAAAATTCAATATAAATAATTTGGTGGTTGTTTATGAAGAATAATAGGAAGGTAATTGTTGATAAATATCAATGTTTTTGGTATTTGGAAATGAGTGAACGAATATGTTCGTCATTTCTCAAAATAGACGAAAATATACGTTACAGGGGGCATGATTTTGAAAAGTAAGAATCACAGAGTGTTAAATATAATAGAGGATACACGTTCATCGTTCATCTAAATGCTGCAACGAAAAATGGCGCTGCTCTCGAAGCTATTTGTCCCCACTCCTTTGGTACTAAATTCGAATTTCCTTAAACCTCATTCGGTCCCATCGGCAATGATCAGAATTTTTTTTTCCAAATAATTTAATCAAATGAATTAATAAATCTAATTATTAATTTAGAAATAACAGTTAACACGAATTTTATAGATATAAATGAGATTGAAAATTGTCGGTCCCTTAGCAGTGGCTGATATTTTGATGGTAAAAGTGGTGCTGCTTTTTGTTTCACATGGGTCCTATATTATATATAATACTCTGTGCTAAGGAACCAGTCCCTTGATAAAAAATAGAAGTAAATGAAATTGAGGCTACACAAGTTACTAAGAAATAGATTAAATTGACTATACCATCTCTACAAATTAAAGGAAATAAACCTTCTTTGGTTTCTTGTGATTTTTAGAATACTAGGGTAAGGGGTATGCAGTATACAGGTACAGAACAAAGCCGTGTCTGTATATTGAGTAGATTTGTCATTGACGTGGATTTTTTAGAAAATGCCCTATGGGGTGAAACAGATTTGTACTAATTTTGAATGTGTATATTATAATGGGACATAACAGAATTTGTCAACGAACTGAGAAATCGTTTTTTTCACAGATCGGGAAAAAATTTAGCATATGTATACTTTAGGTCCATATCTCGGCCATGTTCGAGGGTCAAATCCACTCATTTTTTTCAGAATTACGGCTTTTTGAAGTTCTTCATTTCTTAAACACCTATGCATAATTAAGGCTAATCTCAGTCCTCATAATTTGAAATTCCCTTTTATACTAGGCGAAATCTATCTTTCCGGCCCCTTTTTTTTTCTTTCCCATGAAATATGAATGAGGTAATGAGATCGCAGAAACTGGAAAAATTTCCTTTGCCCTCAATCAATTTTATGTCAATAAGTACGTCCCATTACAGTCGAAGGTTATGAACTCAGATGGTCAATTATGACGCTTACAAGTTCCAGAAAATACAAAGATGTTGTTTCAAACTTTGATTGTTTATTCAGCTCTTTACAACTGTCAACTGAACAAAGAATATGAAGTGATTTATGACTTCCTTTGTTGAAATGAAACTTCCTTGCCTTTGGCTAAAAACGGTCATTCAACGAAGTCCATGAAACGAAATAAACCGAAAAAGGTAATGCAACGAAGCATATTTTGAAATGAAAAAACGTTACCGCTGACCCTCCTTATAAAAGGTAGGCCCTTTCAACTCTATTTCATTCATTTCCCTTTTTGCCTTCTCTATCAGTTGATGAAAACAATTTTTAAGTAGGTATTTTTTAGAAAATTTACTTATTACCCTTGATGAGGTTTTAGCCCCCAGGGTTTGGGGTGAGTACGTTTTTCGTTTCATGACCTCGAGAAAATTTTGGCACTAATAACTCAAATTCAAATATATATAGAGGTTGCTTGTTCCACTGTACAAGTCGCAATTCTTGTCCGATAATCACGAAATTTGGTACGAACATTTTTACTGTGCCAAGGATCAGACCTATTGATTTTGGTGCGGATCGGCCGGTCAGTACTTCCGGTTCCACCATTTTTGTTTTTATTTTGGCTATAAAATTCTTAGTTTTGCACCAATAGCCACGAAATTTGGAATAAATATTTATTTTAATTCACTGTAATAGCTACCAGTTTTGGCGTGGATCGGCCAGATGGTACTTCCGGTACCGCAGGTTTTGTTTTTATATTGGTTATAAAATGTGGAATTTTGGAACCAAAAGTACGAAATTTAAAATAAATATTTATTACAATTTATAATAGCATGCTACTAATTTTGGTGCGGATTGACCGGACGGTACTTCCGTAAAGCTTTTTTTCCTAATTTACATCAACTTTTCTTTTTACAAAAATTAGCCACTCGGTCATATTTTCTTTTTTTTATTTTATTTTATAACCTTATTATATTTCTTTGGTTTTATTTTAAATTATATGATTATATGTACCATACTTTATTATAAGTTTTCATTTTTTCAAGAAATAATGCTTTAAATTTCACATTGTCTAATATTTTGTCAGCAGCTAACACATTTCATACAATCATAACATACCATTAACGCATATAAACATACAGATAATTAATGTGACCATCAAAATTTACAATTCTTTTTCTCGAAAACCTACTTTCTCTAGCGAGGCTTGCTGCGTTAGAGTTTTCTAAATCTATATGACTTTTTCTGCATTTTAATGTTAATACAAAACAAAAAACGAAAAATCACGCTGCCAACAAAACATTCATTCTTAAAAATACGAATTTCTGCATAATAAATTTCACTTCCACCGTGTGTCCCAGTACACACTTTTTTTTCTTTGTTTTATACACGTCACGCTTTTTCCCCTTAATTTGATTTCTGTGTTCGGTATGCCGGTTAATTGAATGTGTAGTATTTGGTGATGGTTAATGGCTTTTCTTTCTGCGTTGGAAATTTTAATTCCCAATTTTTTTTGCGATTTAATATCAGTTTGCCAATTAAATAGTAGTTGGCTGACTGAAATGATGAGTATGTATATCACATAATAATACGTCGATGCAATGATACTGGTATTAATACACATTCAGATACTCGTATGATATTCGTCCTTATGTGTATGTTAATTGTTAATTAATTTTCTAAAATTTACGTCAAGATTCGAGTGAGGTTCACCTGACCCTTACGAACCCTCAAGTCCTTCGGATTTATCAATGCTCGATCTTACTGTAAAATGGTCCGTAGTGTTGGTAGTTAGTTCGGAAGCGGGGCGATGAAGAAACATCGACACAAGGTTTTATTTGTGTTGTGTACACGACCGTCGCACATTGCACACATCTCGCAGCACACAAAATCAGCTGACTGCTCGGTTACGGCGACGGCGGCGGCCTTTATTCAAGCTACAGACTTTACGGACGAACTATGGAAGCGAAGTGAATCGTTTTCTCCAACCCCCCCCCCCGCAAATTCGCTGCCTGCACGTTACGTCCTCGTCTGTTTCTCCTCCACAACCTCACACGTTTATGAGTTATGTTTGTGTTGTGTTTTGTCATCGTGAGGCTGAGCTGCTGACGTCGGCTGGGCTGGCGTAGCGTAAAGGAACCAATACTGCAATCAGCTGGTTGTTACTTGTGTTTTGAGTCGGGCGGTGTCGGGTTGCGTCGGGTTCTTAGTGTGGTCGACGCGGCCGCCGATGTTACAGCTGTGTGCTGCGCCAGTGTCTCCGTGTTCAAGGGGGTAATCAGCTGACGACTGTACACACAAATCAGCTGACCTATTTGTATACACAGTTACACGGAGCGGAGGGGATGGATTGTCCATAATATATTTTATATATACGAGAATTGGAGATAGATACGAAATTACGAAGTGATACTAGCTAACGAAAAGGGTGAAGGGTGTTGTTGTTATTCTCCTTGCGTCGTGGCGCACACACACATACACTCTCTCACTCTCTCTCTGTCTCTCACTCTCTACGTTCTACTCTTCGTGCTTACGCTTACGCACTATTGGCAACACTCGCTTCGCACAAATTTACCTTGTATCATGACACAATTGACCTTCTTTGCCTTCGCTGCAGAAATTAATTAATAATAATAAGCCAACGGTATAGTTGTGTGGTTTGCTTCGAAAATTTATCGCTATTGTGACTACTCCTGCGTTTCGGTGCTGGAATTTTTTGTATTCTTTATTTATTTATTTTATTCTGTATACCGGATCTTAGTGAGCCTATTAGGAAAATTTGGAACCGCAGGATCAGTGAATATTATAGGTGAGGGCAGGCCTGACGAGAGGGGGAAGGGGATTCTCCGGCCAGGGATATTCAGGGGGCCGGCATTCTCAAAACAAAAAAATAAAAATTACAATTTTTCATTTTTTTAGGAGGCCTACAAATTTTTTCTCTCTCGGGCCCGAATTTTTCTCTACGGCTCTGGGTGGGTGGGGGGATCTTGTAGATAATTTTCGTGAAATATAAGTTGTATTCATTATGGCGGAAAAGGGCCTCATCTTCGAGGTTTATTGCCGAATAAGTTCTGTTGAAAGCTAGTCTTAGCTCTTACTTCAGCCTTTTTGTTTTAGTTCTGTGAAGTGACATAACTTGAAAAATTAGTATCTCAAATAGGACATACTTATAAAACAACATTCTTCGCTAAGAAGGATATAATGAGAGATACTGAGGGCCTGCGAATTGCCTTACAAATATGATCACACTTGTATAAGAAAACTTGTCATCGGAATGGAACTTACGCCAAGTCGGATTAGGGAATTCGATATATATTGATAATTTTTTTTTTTTTTTCAAGTTTTAACGGTCTAGCAGGCTGCTTATCCGTACATCCTCTTCGCAGAACTAGTTCCACACTTTTCTCAATCGAGCAGCAGCCTCTAATTAAGAGGTGTTAAAAATTGTGCACTTCTTTCTGTATCGAACAAACTTCTAGTTTAGCTTCAGTGTGATTGGGCTAAATGGTATGGAACTCGCAACGTAGGTAGCTGACTCCCTTATTCATAATTTATCATCGACTCGTTGTTTACAGTATAGCTTATAACTGTTAAGTCAAGTTCTTCTACAGTCCGTAAAACTTGTTTAATAATTTTTTCGGTGTCTCGGTTGAGCAATACAAATATTTTCCTTCGTCTACAGGTTAAAAAAAATTAAAGTAACACGTAAAATTAGAAGAATTCTGCCATTTGGGTGTTGGGCGGTGAGAAGAGGTACTGTCAGAGCAGTGATTGGGTAGGATTGTAGAGGCTTAATATTCCCCCTATCGACCGTGTTCAAAAAAAAATTTGTGCCAAAGAATAGCGGTGATCCTTTGATTTAATAAATTATGCAAGTTTTCTTCTTTTTTTTTGTTTTTATTTTTGCGTGTTGAAATTTAAAACCTTTTCCAGAATTTTGATTTATCTACGCCTTTGCGTCAGGAATCAGGATCGTCGGAATAACTACAAACTGTGATACTGTGGGTGACAGATTCATTTTTTGGAAAATTGCGAGTTCATCAAGTCCGAGCGGTATTACGGTACTAGAAAAGGTCGAACGAAAACAAAATTTAGTGTTTGTTGGTGGTGGTAACACTGTATCAATAGACCTACAAGTAGCGGAAGTGGGGAGTTCCTTGTTGTTTGAAATATCTTCTACTCCTCCTTCTCCACCATTTCGTCGCTGCGCGCGTTGCGTTATTCAATTTTTTTATTCAGTTCTTCAGTCGTCACTCGTCAGTGTTGGCTGAATTGCGGGCGGTTGTTGGTCGTGAGTCGTTGAGTTTAGTGTTCCTGAGATTGTGCCTTTGTGTGCGCATTGGATGTGAGCTTTTGTTTTTTTTGAGTCGTTTTTGTATTCGTCAGTGACGATTTCGAAATTGAGATTTTCCTTCGACGAGTCGGAGTGAAGACGTGCTGAGAAAATACTTTTTTTTTCTTTTGCTCGCTAGGAAAAAGAACACACTTTTTATTTCGCGAGTGTGAATTTTTAGTGCGTAGTCGGTGCGTGTTTTTCGATCGTCGTCGTAAGGAGAATGCATTCGACGTTGTCGACAAAAATTTACAACGAATTTGCAGAATCGTCGAACGTTTCATTATTATTAGTGCCTATATCAGGTGAGTGAGTCGGTTATTTCGTGAAAACTGAACTTATTGTTAGCAGTTTCTCTTTGTTCGCGCAGGTACTGCAATCATCTCGTGCGAACGTCTTGTCAAACTGGAAATTTGTGTACCATTTTCAATTGCATAACTATTCCTATACGAAAGTACGAATTCGCTCTGAAATTTTATCTGGAAATCGCACAGTTACATCATCTTGTGCTGCCGTTTCAATGGCTGTCGTTGGGTTTCTCGTCGTTTTACTTAATTATTGTAACACGATAAGTTGAGCATCAAGGAATAATTCCAATGCTACGTTTCTAGAAAATAGTGTAATGTTTATTAACGTTACACTATCCCATCCACTACGATGACCGCATCACCCGTTGGAGTTGTGGTTTTATATCGACGTACTTGACATTGGTATACAATATATTGTAATGTTTCTCAGACTTCAACCCGTTTACAGTTTCGCCATTCTTTTAAATTTTACGTGTTTTCTTCTTTTTTTCCTATGTTTGTTCGTTGCTTACTGGCTTTGAATTGAAATGCATTTCTTCGACTCGTTCTGAAAAAGTTCCGAACCGCAAACAATTGTCATCTTAAACGTTCTTTGTTCAGTCTAAAGTCTGAAATCAAACTGAATGATGATATTGTCTGTTGTAGTCGTGCAGGCTTTCAGCTCATATTTCGTTTAGAATCGGTGTTATTTTTATTCGTTGTTTGTTCGCTTTTATTTTATTGCAGTTTGGTTACTACACGACGAAATATGACGTAATCCTCGTACTAACATCTGGTGGCACTAAAATCGAGTTTAGTGACGGGTAGTTCGTTCACGAGTTAGTTCCTTTGAACGAATCCTAGAAGTGAACTAATCGATAATTTAGTTCACTTCTAAATAAACTAGTTCATTAATTCTTTTTTTTTTTTTTTTTTGTTAGTTCTCAGTTCTTATCAGTCTACTCTACTCGAACTGAAGTTGAAGTAAGTAGCAGTCAATGAGTGAGTCAAACAAATAACCAATAGTTCTAGCATGAATTTATGAATACGAGTCGATCATAATATCATATAATAAATCAGTTGATTTAAATGATATGAGCCAATCATGAATCAGCTGATTGAAGTGATCGAGTTGAAAAATCTACTGAACTATTGAACTAATTGAACTAGTTCAGTGAACTAGTTTACTTTGGTGAAGCAGACTCAATGAACTAAATTCGCAAAATGAACTAAAATTCCCACCTCTAAACGGGTTTGGTTGTTATCAGTTATCACAGTTATTATCACTTATCGAGGTACTTGCTTTTTGAAAATTTCTTCTTATTTCATCCACTTTTACTACAGCATCTTGGTAGGTTTTTTAGGGGTGATTAATTCAAATCTCCTCAGTGATAGGTTAACTCTTCTTTTTGAGTATGTTTTTCTGTGAAAATCTACTTATTAATCTTGGTGTCATGGAATAATTTTGGGTAAGGATCTTTATCAGCAAGTATGCGCGTGGCAAATGTCTCCCACCAGCTTGTTCATATTGTCATTATAAGGTTATTACTAATTGTAATGTTGTTTTTTAGCAGTATAGCGTTGTAATTGGCATAATTTTGTTCAGCTTCTGCAGTGTTCTGGTAGAGGCTTGGCTTGCCACTAGAATAGTACCGAGTTCAAATCTCAAAAGGGTTACAATTTTGATAAAAAAATTATTTTTTTATATAATGGTTTTTTAGATTCCTCGGTTTTTTTTTTTAATGTTTTTAAAAATAATTATTTTTAGATTAGACATGTTTTTTAGTTACAATGAGTTCAGATACTGAATTCACTCAAGTACTGAGTTCATATTCCATAGGCAGTGGGATCCTTCGGGCAGATGCAGCGGGGCCAGTCCATGGTATGCTACTTTGATGGTAATACCAGCAGGGGGTGAAGTAGGTAGGATAAAGCCCCACCCCCTGGAGTTCAATCTGCCATTGACAACATATAAAGTGGCTTGCCTTGGCCACACCCCCTACATTGTCTGAAAGATCCCTCCGCTGGTAGTGTGCTGGTATTTACTATGTTCACTAACTCGCGTGAGAAACAGTAAAAAAAATTCAAAAATTAGAAATGTGCGTTTTAGTTCATTTGGTGGATTTAGTTCAACAGGTCTCGGTCTTTTGAATAATCTAGTTCAGTGAGCTACTTCAAAATGAATGAAATGAGCTGCATGAATGAAACCTTAGAGTATGTATTATTTCATATGGAGAGCAATTCGTATACATTTTCTATATGTAGTTACTTTCAGACATAGAAAGCGCTTTTATTCCCCAAAAACGCTTACTATTTTGTTTTGTTTTTTGTTGATTGATAAGAAATTCCACTCATCCAGTGATTAACAACAATGCTGTGACGTATAAGAGTGAACTAGCTTGTATGCCTATACAATATAACTTTGATTTGATAATATCTTTTAGTTCAAAGTGAACTAGTTCATTCTCATCTTTCAGTCTCGTTCATTTAGGTCTTTCAAAAGATTAGTTCAAATGAATTAGTTCTCAGTCAACCGACACATCTCTATCAAAAATGACAGTTTGATCAAGCTGACACTAGATGCTTGTTGCGTATGAGGGTGATTAGAGATAAACTGCCATTTTGTGTTATTATATATATTGTGATAATAATGTAAAATTCATGAAAGAATAAATGACAAGAAGGTAGCTCATCTCTTACCACTCACATGCGCATACCTGCTATTAAAGAGCCTTACTGTAGGGTGGGGCCCAGTACATTTTTAATTTCTATAGCTCCATTTGAGTAGCTATAGAACTTACAGATTTTGTAACACCTGTATTAAAAATTGCAGAAAATGCGTTTGGGCAGTATCACTGCAGTGTAGGAGAACTGTTTGTGCAAAAACCTTTAGCTGCAGCTACAGAATATCGGATTTTTTTGTAATTCCTACAGTAGGTCTGAAGGTTCTGCAAACTTACAGGAAACTGAGAATATAAGTTTGTGGTTGGCTTGTGGTTGTCTTGTGGTTGTCTTGTGGTTGTTTTATTGACAAATCTGCTAGTTATTATTTTTTCGTGAAGTTCAATCACTTCATAAGAATCTGTTTTAATTTCCACATTACAAAGTAGGTATTAAAAATAATGAAAAAATGTTAGAAATCAGAGTTATCGAGAGGAATTACAAAAGAACTGTCGATTGTAGAGAGTTGAAATTTTTGGGAAACATCAACATTTTCTAAGTAAAGATTCTGCGAAATTTTCAATGAAATCGTACTTCTTATTTTTAAGATATCTCTGAAATTCTCCAACCATACTGAATTCTTATGTTTCATTTGAATCACTCAATCTGAACAGAATTTCAGCGTTAATGTTAGAAATAAACTTACGATTTCATTGAAAATTTAACAGGATTATTATCTAATATAATTATGTTGATTTCTCATAGAAATTTCAGCTCCGTCGCACATTTAGTTTTCTACATATCACTAATGTGTTGATGCTTCCCAAAAATTTCAGCTTTCTACAAGCAACAGTCTTTTAGTAAGTGCGTGCAATAACTGTGATTATGTGGAACTGAATAAGTAAATTTTCATGATTCTCATCACTTTTTAAAAAACAGGATACCGAAAGCTACAGGAAAAACATTTGGGCATCACCTCAACAATTTACCTGTTTAGTTGTAGAAAACTTACAAAGATACTACCTAAAAATTTATTTTTGTTTATATTTGTGTAGAAGTAATTGTTTTTAACTGTGTAATTTTACGGTAACAGTTTCAAAATTTAATACAGTCATCGCGATTACGGAGTTTTCATTTTTATTTTCAACTATCGTGAGTTGTTAGCACTCATGCTCTAGTCATGATTGTTATGAAAATCCGCTCTTATGATAATAAAAATGCAATAAACAATTCATAATGCGATACTAAGACAACTATATAATCCGAGCATACCAAACAGGCCATTTTGTTCCTTTTATATTTTTTTGGTTTATGACTCCCCTTTGCTTGAAGAGTATAATTTCTGATCACAAAAGAGTTAGTTGAACAAATAGTTACCAGTTCTTCAAAAAAATGCGAATGTTTTTCAGTTTTTAATGTATTTTTAAATGAAAATTTGTCATTCTTCATTGGAGAACAGTAGAACATCTGGTTGCTTTTTTTATCAATATTTCTGAAATAAATCACGGCTAAATCACTATTTTAATATTTATGGAGACTTCTCACACCACGGAAAAGAATATCGATATTTTATGCCAAATTTACACATTTTGGGCCAGTTTTTGTTCAAAATGACTTAAGAACAAAATGACCGGTTTGGTATGCCAGTATTTTATAGTTTCTTAGTGATACTTTTCTCCCTTGGGAGACAAAGTAACTACTTTATTGCCGGCAATAAGGTCATCTTTAAATCGTCATTTTTCCACTGGTTAACATGATCATAAAATGCTATTTTTTGTTCGCATAGTTATTAAAAAAATTTATTGATGGAAAATTTGAGTAAACTTTCTTCTCTTTCCTGCAATACCAACCTCAGCTCTCTAGCTTCAATAGCAGCTGAGAAAGCATCAATTGAAACACCGTAGGTTTTTCTCAAAATAAAAATGTTGTTTCAAAATATGAATGTTGTTATACCAAGCAAGATTTTCATGATATTTCATTAACAACGTTAATTTTTAGAGCCTAGGACCAAAAAGTGAATTTTTTGAACTTGTAAATCTTTTTTTTTAGTCCTTGAACTAGAAAATAATTAAATGTGATCAAATTTTAGAATTTTTCGGTCTTACTACCAAAAAGTAGGCCTCTGATCCAAAAATATGAAATTTCACCTAAAATTAGAGCAGAAAATGTGATATTGTGGACCAGAGGTGCATAAAATAATTTTCTCTAAAACACTGAAAAAACCTGTAGAAAAAAAGTCCAGTATCTTGTTTTCAAGCCTCTTATTTGTCTTAACTATCTAGTATTGTAGGTGCTTACTAACTTCATTAGACATCGCACTAAAGTGCTACACTTGTAGTTGAATAGCAGTTTTACTGTGGGTCCAGTTCTTTCAATTTCCCTTTCTTAGTTTTATTTAAGTTAAAATACAGTTTCAGTTGTGTGAACTGTGATGCCTACCTTTTACTATTTATTCCCATTCATTTTCAGTGAAATTCGAACATAGTAGCAAACAAACTGTTTTTTATAGAAATCTGAAATTTTACGAGATATTGTAGTATGTTAGCTGAAGATTCTATTAAAACATTGTTGAAATTGTATGTATGGTTACAAAGATACTGATGCTAGATTATTAAAAATAATTTTATGAATCCAGTGAATTCTGAAAATGACTTCGAAAACAGACTAAAAGAAAAAATCTATCGCAGCGATGCTTTGAAAACACAGTTTACTCCATAGTTGTATCGATAGTTATCGATATATTGATATTTTATTACTAGTTTCAGGTTAAGAAATTACAAAAATCTATCGACAGTTATCCATAACTTAAGTAAAAATATCGATCTATCAAGGTTTTATCGCTAAAAACCAATTTTCTAGAAATTTTTTGTTTCCAGTTTTCTCAAAAACTGCTAAACACAATGAGCAACTAACTTCTTTCTGACCTGCTCTCATACAATCGCTATCTTCCATAAAAATTTCAGCCATATCTGTTTAGTAGTTTTCTCAAAACTGTGAGCACCAAATTTTTTCAAAATTTCTGCCCTATGTTTGGTAGTTTTCTCAAAACTGTGAGAACAAAATTTTTTCCAGTAATTTTACTTCTCCAGTTTTCTTGAAAACTATTGAATTAATCTCTAAACTTCTAAGAAACTTGTACCAACATAAGAAAAGTCTATCGTGAAAATTTCAGCCCAATCTGTTTTGTCATTTTCTCAGAATCTCAGAAAAACAACTTTTCCAGGAATTTTTTGTTTTCCTGTTTTCTCAGAAATTAATTAATCGATTAGAAAAAAACTTCTTTCAGATTTGCTTCAGTATGAGCTATCTCTCGTGAAAATTTCAGCCCTATTCATCTGGTAGTTTTCTCAAAACCGTGAATATAAAATTTTGTATGAGCCATACACACACACACACACACACACATTAGGTCAAAATGAAAAAATGGTACCAATCATTTTCTTTTCTCATGAAACTGATAATTTTCATCATCCCTACCCCTACCCCTTTTATGAGGTCAATTTTAATACCCCGTTTTCAAAATTGGCAGCAAACTGGGTAAAAAGACCTACTGCGCATGCTCAGAACTTCTATGTACATTTGAGAATTTTAGTATAATGACAAGTTTTATTTTAACGTTGGAGAAATAGGGCTACTGGGTATCCATACACCTAAATGATCGAAAGGCTATGTAGACCATAGTTTGTTCATTTCATTTCTCTCAATTATATTATAATACAAGTAAACATACTATAGCCAAAATGTCACTTCTTTACCTGCGTGTTAGTATTACCTGAAAGTGATATGCGAATTGAGAAAAAGGAAATCCTTAGTTGTCCCTTGAATAATTGGTTCTGCTTACTTACAAACAATTTGCCTTCGAGAACATGGAGCGTGGTGGAATTTTCTGACCTAAAGTAGTTTTTCCCCGAAATCGTGAAGTGGATTTTTGTCATATTTGAGTTAAATGTTATCGGATACAGAATTTTGGCACTGGATCTGGTTGTACCTCTGGTTTTTCAAAAAAATACGTGCCACATTTTTTAGACATAACGGTCTGTCTAATGTAAATATTGAATGTTGAATCACCTACAAACACGAAAGTCTCGATGCTGAAAACTTTTTAACTCCCAATATATAAGATGTCATTATATATGTTCCATGTTCATAATCTGGTCAATTCTGTATCATAAAAAGCAGGTTATTATTATATTGTCTACTTTACGGCTTCAGTATTTAATTTATTTCTTGTATTTCCAAGTTTGAAATTTTTTACCCATATCTGATCATCTATATTAATTTTTACTCCCTTAATCTCACAGTGATGACTTGAAAGTATTAGATTGTTGTAATTTGAATCTCCAGTGAATTTACTAATCATTCGATTTGAGAATGAACGTTAAACACTGTTTCTAACTCTATTCATGCCCGAATACAAAAACGATACTTGAGTATCAACAGTGATTTGAGAATTATTTGCCTTAACAAAATTATATCTATACATGTTTATGTATAGATATAATACATGTTTATGTATAGATATAATACATATAATATAATTTATAATTGAAAAAATGTAAGAATTACTCAAGTATCGTCATTGCATTCGTCCCTCAAAGTTTGGAACTGATGCTATTCCTGAGAGCGGAGTTAGACATGATTCGTTCGTGTTTTGATGGAACCATTTAAAAAGTTCTTTTACGCGCTTAAATAAACTTGCGCAAACTCATGATTGTAAATGTGATGTAAAAAAAAAAAAACGAGCACAATGTTCAACTTTTTTGATACTTTATTTGCGGCTATGAAGTAAATTTGAGCATATAAATGCACCTTAAGAGGTAAATTATTGATGATTCTCCTCGATCATATCAGAAATTTGTGTAATTCGTGCCTAACCCTGTGAACTCCCGGATATTTTCCTCCGCAAATTACGCACTCGAGGAAAAATAACCTCCACCGTAGGTATTGTAACTGTTTTTAATGGGGCCGATTCTGTCTAGAATGTCGCTTATTCGCTCATAGCTTGTATAGATTTCAGTTTATAAATGTGTAATTTTTGAATTTGAAATGGATGCCTTCGGAGGCTTGGTATTTGTCAAGATTGTGACTTAAAGGTTGACTTACGACTGTGGTTTGGTTCTTGGACTGTTTTACGTTCTGAATTGAAATTTTCTAAAAATTTATGAAAAATATTTTACTAAATCACGCCTGGTATTTGAATGCTTGATAAAAGTTCAGTGACGATTTTTCTGCTTAATTTTATCGCCTTTTCGAAATTGAAAAACAAACGCATTTCATTCAGTGAAAATACAATGGCCGCGTCAAATCATAAAATCAAACACACGCCTTGTTCTGCGTGGCGTTCGTCTGTTTCTCTTTCTATTTATGTTTTTCTCCAGTTCTCATTTGCGAATTTATTATGTAATTAACGGTAAAATATTTACGCGAGAGGCGAAAATAGGACGAGCAACTGCACGGTGACAAGGGAGACATTGTGTGTAGAAGGAAAAGGGGTTATAAAAAAGGCGTATCGAAGTGAAAATGCTGTATTGAACGAGTTTCCATGGTTTAGCTTATCAGCGAGAAGAAAAATAACACTTTCCAGCTCCAAAGTTATCGAGTTGTGGCGCCCAAAAAGGAGTGTGCATTACATGAAACTTGTAAATCAAAGGATTGAAAATTTGTTGAAAATTACGAAAGGATCGCATTCTTCGATAGCGGATCGTCGGATGCTGAACGCCTCTTACTACGAATATTCCTATTTTTTACAAGTTTTTATTTTTTTTATTTTACTCGCTACTGCGATTTTAAAATGTACCAATACCGCAGCCAACCTTCCGCAACGAAATAATGTGTATGTCGCATGTAGCCAAAGCCAAAGCCAAAAAAAAAAATAAAAGCCTATCTTTTAAAAACTCGTTTTTAACCTAAGCTTATTTCTTCGCAGGTTTATGCGATTGAATCCCGCATCTCTAGGAAAGCAAAAATATGAAATAATTTTCCAAAAAGTTTAGACGTTAAAACGTGATTAAGATCGCTTCGAGGAGTTTGATATTTTCTCGTTTTTTTTTTAGGTCAGTGTAAATTTATACGCCTCCCCCTTCGCGAGATGCATTTTTTGCCGTGAAACTGTTGGCGGAAACACTGTTACAGCGCACTGTGTATGGAATTAGATTTTTAAAAGCGATATTGAAAGTGACGTAGATGTTGATTCTGCTAATGCATTCTGTGTCGCACCTGATGTAGACTGTGCGTTGCTACTTTCAGTATGTATGTAATGGAGGACTGATTCTCTAGTTTCATTCTTCGACGATAGAGTGTTAGGGGAAACGAAATTACTGCAAGATATATATCTATATATTTGTGTATATAGATGTAGTCACATGAAAAACGAGTAATTTCATTCTTCGAATAATACGCTACCTGTGTGTGATAGTGAATACCTATAAAAATGTTACGCGAATCAGCCCTTCATAACGTATATACTCGATAGGTGTCACAACCGATGATCTTCATGTGTTCCATGTACGGGGGGTTACATACCCACGACATAAACGTAATATTCAAAGGGCAACACTGGATAACCTCTGATTATGCCGGAAATGCCGGTTTTTGACCGCATCAAATTTTGAAAATTTACGTATTTCCAGTCCCGTTTCATCATATAGATGAGATTTCAAAGGCTGAAGATTTAGTCCTTAGTACAATAAGTATGTGAAATAAATTTATCTATCTTTACAGTCCATTTTGTGGCTATTTGGAGGTTAAGATCGTTGTTTTAACAACCAAGATATATAAACTACTCGTAGTCTGTATATCTTAGTTACAACAGTATTGATTCTCTTATCATTAACTTATCTTAACTTCGTGACTGATAGCAATTTTGTTCGGCTAATATTGTCATTTTGTGTTTGCGTACCAATTGTTCAATAAATCGTTTATTCAAATTCACAATTGTCTATCTTTGTTGCGCTGAAGTACGCCTGATATAGTACGAGTTAACTTATAAATATTCGAATCTATCTCGTCCTTCTTTCAGGATTTTATATTCTTATTAGTCGTTGGCCCTGTCTTCGCCAGGCCGTGAAAAAATGATGACTAAATCATAGTTGGTGAAATCGAGAGTCTGTGCTTATCAGCGCGTTGGCAACAGTCAGTAAAATTTCCAGGAAATCTTGGTTTGAAAAAAGAAAAAAACTTACCGACGGTCACCCATCCAACTAACAGCAGAAAAATTGCTGCTTCAAAAAATGTTTTTGGTGCATATCTGCTGGCCTTTTTACATTTTCAGAAATTTGAAAAAAACGTATCTACATGTGATACTGGTGCACCCTCGTACCAATTTTCAGCCTTCTAGCTCAATGGGAAGTACGAAAAATAAATGCGAACGGAAATCGGTACCTACGTTTTTGAATTTTATGTAGTATAGTTACTACCTTAACAACTGCCGAGTAGCTGTGAATTTCACCTAAACGTGAATTTTACGGATAAAAGTTGTTTTTTCGTTTCGTTTAAAATTTATAACGGATATTCGGGTGTGTAAGGTTTAGTGGTACCAGCGTTAGCTCCTGTCCTACATCAGATTTCTCGAATACTGAGCTCGATCGTTCGAATGTAAATTTTCAGTTTCGTTTGGTCTTTGGCTTCGAAAAAACTGTATCTGCTGCCGTTGATGAAACGCTGCCTTTATCAAAAAATAAAATAATTGTCGCGTAAGAAAGTAGATGGGCGTCTTCGTACTTTTTTGCTGTTGGTTGAAATAGGGGGAAAATCGCAGGGATTGAACGGTATGTGGGTACTGCAAAATACACCAGTTGCGTGTTCATTGGGTGGACGGCGATGGGTGGGTTTGTAATGAACGAAAATTCTTGAATCGTGATGGGCTCGATCGATTGAAAGCAGTTACCCACTTACACTGTAGTTGTTGGAGGTTGCGATGTCCTCCTCCTCTTTCCAAGAAGTATTTTCTCACTTCCGTGAAACAGTTCTGCAGCCACTTCGGATGTATCGAAGATTCGCAGAGGAAGAGTGTGGCTGCTTTCATTTCGCTGCAGCTTCGAGAGGAACGAAGAAGGCGTACCATCGTCGAAATGTGTCCGAAACCATTCCTGCTCCTGTCGTCGTGTTGTGCTCGCGAGCGCTCTCAGTTCGCAGTGCCGCCAGCAGTCAGCTGTTTACCAAGTCGAAACACGTTCGTGCGGTGGTTGCGTGTGTACAGTGTACAGTGTACAGTATTAGTTCGGTACAACAAACTGGAAGTGGTGAACCGCGATAGTACACCGAACGGGTCGACTCGAGTCCAAGTCGGACCTCCCCCGGCGTCCGGGTCACCTTCGCCGGTACACACCACTACGACGTTTCGTATTTTCGATACGCTAGACGAGCGCAGACACACACATCGAACAAAGAACGTGTAAACGCCACGAAATCCGGAAAGCCAAAATGGGAATACGTGAAACTGGTTTTTGAAATGCGTAGGTCTTCTTGCGCAGAGATGTCGACTTCCAGCTGTAGGTCCTCCATCGCCCCCAAAATTAATGATAAGCAGCTCGTCTCCTCGATTCTGTTTCGTTCCATTTTGCCCTCGCCCCGTTCATCCGCCAATGGAGTCTTATTTTATTTTATTTTACTTTATCCGACCGTAACGCCGCATGTGGTTGAGAATTCTTTTCAGTGTAGAGAGTTCGAAGAAGGAGGTGGAAGTGAAATAATCCAGTACCCAGTCGTTTTTACTGCGGGTTATTGCCCCCCTAACTCCCTAAAACTCCAAACAAAGAATGAAAAAATGCTGGTGCTTTTCGTGGTGTTCAGGCATTGACGAGTTCAGTTTTATAAAACAAACAGAAAAAAAAAAGGAAAAGCTCTTCGAAAGTGTACACGCAGTTAGCTAGTTGATCGTTATTCATGCTGGATTCGAAACTGATGTACCTACTCATCTGGGCCAAACAACAGTTTTACCCTTCGTCGAATCATTCTGATTTGGCCATCGTCAGCGTTTGCAGTGTGCTGCAGATAAGGTCCGGATTCAGAGTGATAGGCACAAGTGGCGCCTTTCTTCCGGGGCCCCACAAAAATAAGGCCCTGACAAAAATAATGACGGGCTGTGAATTACATACCCCGTTGATTTAGTGAGTATGAAATGGGGAGAGTGGGTACGTTCACATAACTTGTACCCTTAGTCCACTCAAAGTTGAAGCCGGATCTGGCTGCAGTTGAAGAACGAAGTGCCAAAGTAAAGAAATACTTGATTTTATGATATCGATTGCGAAATCAGCGTTCATAAAACCGATTTGTCCGAATGAAGGTAACGTTATTTTACAAAAGACAGGAAAAGTCTAATTTAGACAATAGTATATTCTCTTTGTGTGAAAAACGTCAGGTGTAGAATGTGCGTCTCAATTATGATAGACGAATACATTCGGTGCAGTTATTCCTCGTCCTCACCAGAAATGGGTGAAACTTTCATGGCCTAGTTAAAATAAATCAGTTAATGTCTATAAGATTACTACTGGTTCGATGTCACATTATTTATTTAAAGATTTCGTATATGTATAACCTATACATACAACATAATCACGTATCTGTATGTATGTATCTATCTAAAATGTGCATTTTGTGCGTAAACAAAGATACATAATAAATTTAATCAGCGTACGTTGAAGATTAAAAGAAGGATAGAACAAAAGAGAAACGGAAAATATATTGGCATCTCTGCTCCGGCTTTCGGAAATCAATCTTCTTTTCTCTCTCCTTTTTAATGCTGTAATTCGATTTTGCTAGGTGTGCATTTCTTTTCAAACTTCTGTAATAGACAATTTAATGGTGGTACTGAAATTCTTCTGTACATATTTAATTGTATGTATATGGATATATATATCTAATCTAATATATAAAGACAAGTTGCCATTCTCTGTCCTGAATGTTCTCTTAATCTACTGAACAAAATGTTTCAGAACTCATACCACACATGAAGAATATCCTACAGGTGGTTTATAGACCTCAAAAAATAAAATCCGTTCAGCCAAACTGCTGAAATTAAGGTTTAAAGTTGTCTTGTGTGGGTGTCTGTGTGAGTGCGTGTGTGAAAGTAATCTTAACATTGGTGTCTGTGTGTGAGTGATATTGAAAATTACTTATCAAATGAATATACCCAACAAGAGGCGCAGCTATACATCCTCTAACTGGTGATTTTGTTTGTGTTAATGTCAGCAGTTTCATTCCAGACATTCATTTTTTTTTTTCTATTAAGAGAAATAAGATGAAAAAACTCTAGTGCAGCAAACTTTGCTAGAAAAAGTAGGTTTTCAAGAGAAAGAATTATGAATTTTGATGGTCACATTAATTGTCTGTAAGTTTATATATGTTAATGGTATTTTATGATTGTATGAAATGTGTTGACTTCTGACAAAATATTAGACAATGTGAAATATAAGAGCATTTTTTCTTGAAAAATGAAAAATAAATTCAGATGATGAAGTGTGGTACACATCATATAATTTAAAATAAAATCAATGAAATATAATAAAATTATGAAATAAAAAAACAAAACGTTAAAAATGAGCACATGATTAATTTTAATTAAAAAGGAAAGTTCATTCAAATTAGGAAAAAGAGGAAAAAAAGCTTTACAGGTTGATCCGCACCAAAATTGGTAGCATGCTGAAATAAATTTTAATGAATATTTATTTCAGATTTTGTACGTATGTTTTCAAAATTTTGCATTTTATAAGCAATATAAGAACAAAAATAGTGGTACTGGATGTACCCCCAGCCAATTGCCACCAAAATTGGAAGCATACTACAACGAATTCAAAATAAATATTTATTGCGAATTTTGTGGTTATTGTTGCAAAATTGAGCATTTTATAGCCAAAATAAATAAAAAATGGTGGTACCGGAAGTACCATCTGGCCAATCCATACTAAAATCAGTAGATCTGGTCCTCTGCTCAGTAAAAATGTTCGTACCAAATTTTGTGATTATGGGACAAAAATTGAAACCTGTACCGTGAGAACAAGAAATTGATATATATATGTGAATTTGAGTTATTGGTGCCAAAATTATCCTGATGTCATGAAACAAGAAACTTACTCACCCCCAACCGTGGGGGCTAATACCGCACTAAGCGTAATGAGTGGATTTTCTATAAAAATCCTACTTAAAAATATTTGTTTTGAATTTCAAAATTACACAGTTTGAAACCATTAAAAACAAAAATTGAGTTGAAGAAGATACTATCCTGTCAATCTACACAAAAATTGGTAGAATGTTACAATCAATTATAATAAATATTTGTTCAAAATTAAGCATTTTATAGCCAGACTAAAAATGAAAATAAATGTCTTTACCAGAAATACCATCAAGTCAATCCGCATCAAAATGGATAGTATGGTAGAATAAATTATGTTGTCGTCACAGTAACTCCCGTAAGTTAAAGATTTTGTCTTGAAGACTATTTGGAACTGGTTTGGTATTGAATTTGAGGGAAATCGGTCTGTTGGTTTTCGAATGGCAGCCATTATAAATTTTTACACTTCTGGAAAATACACACTTACTGCGGTTGATACGCGGAAGAGATATTTTAAGTTACCTATTTCAAATTTAATGTCCATTTTCACATGAAAGCTGTTGTTATGACCTAGAGGTTGAAAAAAGGGGGTTTGTGAAAAACAAATTACACATTGAGTTTGATTTTTTGCCGTGCTAAATTCGAATTTAATGTCCATTTTTAGATCGAAGCTGTCCTTTAGCACAAAATGGCTAGTAAGAAAAAATAAATCGGTAAAAACATTATTCGTATTTTTGAGTGACGTTCCATATTCTTAAGAGATTTATCGTCACTATGGATTTTTGAGGTGCCAAGTTCGAATTTAATTTTGGTTTTCACATTATAACTTACCTCAAACTCTCAGGGGCGATAAAAGATGGAATAAAAGAACATTACTCGTACTCTGAAATTAATGGCTCCTTACTTTCGGTGAGTGAGCCCAGCCAAGCTGGCACCAAAGGCGGGTGGGTGGGCGGGCGGTTAATACAAACGTAATCCCCAAGCGCCGATTTTTACATCGAACTTGGCCGACCTGTAGTAATTTTAAAGACTTGGAAAATTAATGACACGAGTACTTGGTATACCAAATTTTGTCCCCTTTTGGTTTATTTTTGGAACAGTCGCCACAGATTCTTGATTCCCTCTTCGCGATATTTTGACTGGCTATAGTCAGATAAGAAGAACTTTTTAGTTCTTCCGACTGCAGTCTGCACAAATCGATTCTGGAATTTATCTTGTTTAACTTCCTGCCACCCTGTTGACATAAAATTGTCAGTCGTATTTTCAAATTAATCCCTTCGACGCAACGCGCCCTAATTTGCGTCTGATGTTGCTTTTATCCATTATACGCCCATCTTCTCGATTTCATAATGAATTGTTTAGTAATTTCCTATATTTATGCGGACGATGTAAAGACCCCCAATTTTTTTTTTCTCATTCTCCTCGTTTATTTGTTTTTTCTTTTTTTTTTGTACTCGTATTTTTGTGCGTTTTTCTCATTCATTCTTGAAGAGCAAACAGTTCGTAAAAAATAAAATAATAAGAGCACTCGAAGTCGTATTTTAAGGTCATCTGAGAATGTGATATAAACAAAAACGAACATACGCGAAAAAATAGTTGCTGGTCCTTTTTCTTTCTTTCTTTTTCCTTTCAATTGCGCTTCATTTTTTCAAAATAATTACTAGTGTTTGTTGAGATGGTGTTAGTGAACGTTAATATCATCGAAATTTATGGATTTATTCCGACGCTTGGTGAAAATTAGAGGATGGTAATTATTTCGTTCTCTATTAAGGAGGAGCGGCCACTTCGGCTCGATGGGTTGATACCTTCAGTTTATGACGTCATAATTTTCACGACGCCCAAATTAATTCTGAGGGAAGTGCGAATGGTTTATCCGTTTTAATAATACCTATATAACCTATATAGTTCGAAAATTTGGTCACAATTTTATTAAAATTTTCAACCAATCTAACTTGTGAATGGATGTTTTTTCTATTTCTTCTTCTTCTTCTTCTTACCGCTTCTTGCCGTACCAAATTACGTTTGTCTATGGAGTTACATCGTTCTCGTTTTGAGGACCATAGTTCAGCTCCGTTGATTTTCCAAAACGATTTTTCTCTGGCTTCGACTACACAGAGACCTTCATCCGTCATTTCAACTGGTCATTCGTCAGTCCGAATGAAATTACTTTGATTCTGACGGATGACTGACCAGGCATGTATGTAACCGCATGAAATGATTTTACTTTGCTTGATTTTTTCACAAAAATGAATGACAGACAAGGTCTCTATGTAGCTGAAGCCTTTGTTATTGGTGGCGTAGCAGTACTCCGCACTGTTTACATACTTTATAGTCTACAGGGTGTAAAAAATTAGTGATTTAGCTCTCAATGAACAAGAATGTTTATTATATCAATGTTAAGCTTAAAGTTAACGCCCAAGACGTTTAAATACGAACCTGTAATATACTTATAATGTTGTTTTGGCAATTGTTTAAGAATAACTTGTCACGTTTTCAGAATGTTAGAAATCAATAAATTATTTTTTACCTATATAAGTTGTAGAGGTTGGATTAAAATCAATGGAAAGGAAATTTCATGCTGATTACAATAATAATGATACCGCTATACTCAGTGATTGTGAATATTCTCAAGGAAACATAGTTATGCATTCGTTTGTGTTGAATTTTGTTATGAAAATAAATTGGATTCTCAAGAAGTTCCGAACTTCTACACCTAACTCAGCGAGTAGATTCTGATGAAAAGTTCGCTTCTATAGCCTTGTTCATCTATGGCTAGTTTTCGAATTACTAGCCAGCTGCATACTTGCAGTACTATTGCGCTAGCAGTTTACCTCACTACGTCGTTTACTCCTTTTGAAGTCAATTTTAAACTGGCGGATAATTCTGTAAGAATTTCGCAAGAATCTCACACGGTGATCCGCCTAGTTAAAGTAGACTTCCAACGGCTTAAAGGGCGTATCCAATCATTCTGAAGTGTTAGCGGAATACTAGAAATAGTACATTAGTACTCCAAGTAGTTTTGCTGGTAGCCTGAAAACTAGCCGTATGTGATCAATGCTTCTAAGTAGCCATGCTCAGTGCTTATTTTTTGTATCATATCCGTTCTTTATTGTTACTATAATTCTTTCAATTATTCTTCTGTTAAAGATGTAAATTTCTTGAGGTTTGTCACTTCAGTAACCACCATAGAACTATAAAACACATTGATTGAACTAAAAACTCACTTTTAACGGAAGTTTGTGAAAAGGACGAACTTCACGTGTAACCTATATTAAACACAGCCATTGTAAATGTTTTCACTGTGTCCTCAATCACTTGATTCATCTGTTATATGTTACAACGACTAAGGATTTGGGGCTAAGCAAGAAGTTAAAAAGTCACCAATTAGAAATTTTTACTTTAAAGACTCCGCTCATTTTATTCATTCGGGTATTAAGACAATTTTTTTTTATTCGTATGCGTAAATGAAACGCGAATTTTCGGGATGTCTTCGTTCCTCGTTGATACAGTGGCCAACATCGGCGGTGTGTTCATTTCGAGCTGGAAGATGAAATGTTTTTTTTTGACTCGCAGCTAAGAGCGACGAACTTCCGTATTTCTCGACCGCACTGTGGTTTCTTTTTGTCTTCCTGAAAATATGCGGTCGAACCGAATGTCCATTATTATCCATTCAGCTTTGTATAATTATGTCGGTCGTCACTCGCACGGTGACTGACGGCGAGTCCGTCTTCCGTTCCCCACCGACAGAACACCCCTTAACACCGTTTCCTCTTCGTAACCCTTCGTCGCATTCAGCTCTTATTCAATATAATATCTCGTTTATCCGATTACCTTTGACGGGTAGGTATATGAAAAAGGTTCGAGGAATCGGACGCACAAAATGAAGCCGATCGGTGTTCGGAAAGTCTGGAGCGTGTGCACCAGCTATCACCCTCTTCCCATCAGCCCCTTTGCTAGATTTTTGACAAAAACAAACGTGCTATCAAAAATGCCATCCTAGTGGAACTTTGAACTGGAACCTGGATACTCGTGGTTTTTCGGTCTGCATCAAAAAGACTCGATGAAACCAAACATGGAAATTGGAATATGCTGAAGGCGTACCCCAAGAATCAACGGTAACTACCCATTTTCACTATAAGAAAATTTCCCCAACATCAAACTCCACAACCTCTGTTTTCACGACACCCATTTTCACGAATCGATTTTCCCAACAGCAAGTTTCACGAATTTTTTTCTTATACTCCATTCAAATAGAGATTGTCCAAATGAAATGAGCAATATTACATTAATAAGCAAGTAAAAACGGGAAAAAAAACCCTACAATTTTGATTGAAAAATAATCGATGCGTTTGCTATTTTGTTCCAAAGGGTGACTAATTACTTTTTCTGTTTCTCCACATCCATATACATACGTCATGTTTTTGGCAATTTTTTGCTGAATGGACTATTGGGATCTAAAGTCAGAGTAGTTACCCTATAGTGGCCCATTAGAGATACATTTTGATTACAGGATTATGAGGTGTTTTCTATAAGCTTTTATTCTACTCACTACCACAATTTTAAAACACACCAATACTGCAGTCAACCTTCTGTAACAAAATAATTTTTATTTTGCTTGAAGCGAAATCCGAAAAAATAAAATAAAATAAAAGCTTATCATTTAAAAATTTGTATTTAACCTTGTGGAATACCTTGTCGTTAGGAAGATATTCTCATCAGAAAGTAATTCAACAGAATTATGCGTTTTCAGCCACTTCATATTAAACATATGGGTAAACCAAAACCTGGGCAAACACTGGTGATTTTAGAGCCAGTTCAGACGGTTTATATACTGACTTATTTACACGCACACATACACACGTACGTAAGGAATATGTACGTTTGTGAGAGCGGCCCAGTTGCGTCATCTCTTGTAGTGATAAGAGATGATGGGCCAGTTTGTGTATGGATGACAAAAATAAGCCTGCCTTTTGGCGGCGACTGTCGTCGGGGGCCGAGCCCCTAAACCTCATACCAGCGAGTCCCCACAAACCTAAACTTATTTTTTTAGCATTGAAAACGTACAAAATCAAATTAATCGAAAGCAATTGCACAAAACTTGTAAATCGTAGAAAGTTGAAATTTTTAGGAGACATCTTCACAAGATGGCTCAAGATTCCCTAAAAATTTGGCTCAAATCGTACATTTATTTCTCGAGATATTGCTAAAATTCTGCTCAAATCTTGTGATTCAAGTTATGATAATTTAATCAAGATAGGGAATATGAATAGTTTCGCGGATATTCCGAGAAACAAACGTGCGATTTTAGCCAAATTTTCAGGGTACTTTCATCTAACCTATGTAGATGTTTCCTATAAATTTCAGTATGCTATCACTTACGGTTTTTGTGGAATTTCTTTCGATAACTTTGATTCTATAAGTTTTCAATGTTGAAAAACAGCTCATAATTTCGAAACATAGGCTTACGCACGTTGGGTGCCTGTGCGTGCCGGGCCCCCATGACCACTTTTTTTTCTTCATAATAAGTGATAATATTGAAATTTATTAAATAAGCTTCATTTCATTTTATATTGGGTAGTAATTATCTGAATAATTATGTGTAATATACTGTATGATATCAAGAGGACAAAAAAAAATAAAATTACACCTGGGAAAAAATTAAGGGGCCCTAAAATTTGTAAAAGGCCGTAGGGGAATAATTCGGATGGAAAAAAAATTGTGGATGCAAAGCATTTTTCACCACTTTCTCAGGCACTCATTACTTCGCAGGTCTACGTACCCAAATGTCCCGAAAAATCTGGCGGAGGCTTTACATCCCGATTGTAGGTTTGTGGTAAGGTGGGTAATTTTTTTTCTCCAAATTGTTTTTTCGTAATTAATAGATTTCGTGAAAATAGTTATCGGGAAATCTTCTTCTCGTGAGAATGGGTGTCGTGATTTTTGATTCGCGAAAATGGACGGGAATCCAAATCAGCATAAATTCAATTATAAAATCTAATGACAACTTTGAATAAACCAGTAAAACTAAAATACTGTCGCAAGTCCCAGCCTTACCTGCTTTGTAAACTGGATTTTTTATAACTACCTTTTATTTATTTATTTATTTATTTATTTATTAATTATTATTAATATTAATTAATATTATTATTTATTATTACGTCTCCAAGTAGCAGAAAAAAAAACACAAAAAATAACGTGTTTTGGCTTGTTTTTAAAAAGAAAAAAAATGATTTGAGTAAGTTGTAAACTGCCAAGTAAAAGTGAAGCATAGGTGTAAGCTTACACTGCAACCAGTAGTTCCGATATCCAAAAAATTGTTGTTTGAAAAAGTACGAAACTCGCAGAACTGGCTCAGCCAGCCTTTATTTGCAAATCGTGTGGTATTTGTCGACCGTGTTGTCCGTGCCGGTTGCAGTGTAGGCGTACCGGAAGATGAATTTTTCGATGTCCTGGTTTGGAACAGTCTTAGTGAAACGATGAAAAAGTCGTGTTGCCTTTGATGCCTTCATATTTCGAATGAATAAGTCGAATGTAATTAATTTTATATTAATATCTCTTGAGGATTGGGATATCTGTGTAGCTCAGTTTTCCAGGATTTAAACATATTTAAATAGTCCACACTCTACACCCAAGAAACCCGAGTTCAGTTGCCAGCATCGAATGCTTTCTCGACCTGAAAACAGTTTTCTGTAGCAACACCAATCACTGTCTGCAGCCATTGATGTTCGTTATACCGAAACATTTTTAATCGATGATTTTGCATCTTGCCGTGGAATGCAGCGCATTACTTTCTTCCTTAAAATTCTGGTATCGTCAGTCGTTCACTCCCATGTACGAGTGGTGTAGGATGGGAGCATGAACATGTCCCCCCAATGGACACGCTGTGGCTGTGTTGTACGCGTGGGTAGTCTCTCAATTATCGTTATTGGCATATCGCTGGGAAAATCAAAGACCAAAATTACGAAGTTGTTGTTGGAGGAAGCTCGTGAACGAGTAGCTAAGGTTAACAAATTGTGCGTCGACGTAGCGAGTGAGGAGAGTGTAATAATTAAAGTGAGATAAAGCCATAACGTTACGGTTTCTAAATTATCATTAAATGCGTTACGTTTGGTTTAAGTAGGTCACGCTTCGGTCTTTGTGTAAACTGTTATGTGCTCCAGTAGCGATGGACGGTTCGCCTTTTTTGGAAATTTCTCGAGCGCAGCCTATTAGATAATTCAATTTTTAACCGACTTGAAAAAGGAGCAGGTTTTGTGTTCTTCGGGTTAATTTTTTTGATGTATGTACACGGATTACTCAACAACGGCTGAACTGATTCTGATGATTCAGGATTCATTTGAAAGAGCATCGTCCGAAAGTGGTCCCATTGAATTTTCGTCAATATCGGATTCATACCTGATCCGAAATTGTAAACCTAAAATTTAAAATTCAACCGATATCTATGAAAATTGTTATCTTGGAGTTATTTTTTGGTTGCTGATTACGAATTCGTGTTCAGATTTTCAAAATTTAAAATTTCAGATACAATATAATGGATTTGAAGTTTAGAATTAAACAGATCTGAACGACAGTCAGTGGGTACCTGCACAATGTCAGATTTTGTATTTGGCTTCTTTTTTATTTTTCATATTCAGAAAATTGAAATCAAAGTTGAAAGAAAATTGAAGGCCCGCTTCCCACGATTCGTAGTTTTGCATTTCGCATCTTGCGGTTCTGTCCTGAGTTTCAAGTTTTTTTTCGCAAAAATACGTTTCCGCGTGACCAAACCCAACTACTTATCAAGTCGTGAAGTGAAAATCGCAAAAATCGGTTACTCGGCACGTATTGGCGCATATTTTCGAAAACGCTGAGGTATTTCAAGTAGATTTTTATGCTCCTTTTATTTCCAAAAATGTAATTGGTCATAAATTTTCTATCATTTTCGTTATTTTTTCTGTAGTTTTATGACTGAATAGTAATGAAAATAAATTCCTTGTCACAGTTGTCAGTTTCACTATTTTAGTTCTACTCCGTGAGTTCGTGGCTTGATGCGTAGAGTTGGCTTTAACGTGACAAAAAACTACCCACGATTTGCAAAGTTGCGCGAAATCACGAAACGTGAAACGGCGAGTCGTTTGTAGGAGGGTAGTTAAGATTTTTCTCCAGTTTTTTTTTTTTTTTTTTTTTTTTTTTTAACCAAAAACGGACAAAGGCAAACGATGTTGAGGAAAATTTTTTGTGCGGAAAATATGTAGGTATCTAATAATTTTTTTTGTTTTTCTGCCCAAAATTGTTAATTCCATAAACTAAAAATTAACGTAATATTTTAAGTATTTATGTAAATTATTGTCAACGCGATAACTGCTGTAATTTTCCTCTGAAAAAGCTAAAATTACAAATACGATCAGTCGATATTCCCCTTAACATTGAATTTTTCATTGGTAGCAATAGTCTACGTATTTAAATAATCGGTTAAATCTGTTCGCCATTAGTTTCAACTTGAATATTTTAACGCGTAATTGAGAAAAGTACGTTGGCTTCAAATACACTATGATTCCTTTGTGTAGTTTTGTCCATTGGGACTAAAGTTACTGCAAAGCTTCTGACACTTTTTCATTATATTTTCCGTACATTCGAAATAGGATTAATTTTGGACCTTATTAGGCTACAATGACGTACAAGAGCTTAAAATATTCGCGACGCTACGTATATTATCCAGTGAGTTTTTATTAGAGTATTTTCCCTAGGAAAATAGAAAAATACAACTGTTGCATTTAGTGCACTAACGGGACTTGGGGACAGGACCAGTGAAAGCGCCAATCGTGAGTCATAGATCACGAATATATGGATCACTCAAAATTTTTTGTACACAGTATATTACCTATATATATATATATATATATATCCACATTTTGTTCGTTTTGGCCCTTTTTGGGAGTCTGTGGAGCCTCCGTTGTTTGACCTATGGCAATGAAACTTGAGGTAGTGTGAGAAGCTTTCATGGGCTACCTATTCGTGTAAACATTTTTTTAATTCATCCGCTAATTTCGGAGGAAGGGGTTCTCAAAGTGTTGCAAACCCACCATGTTGTCATCACGATAACTCCCGTAAATTAAAAGATTTTGGCTTGAAATTTTTTTGGCAGTTGGAAACTATTAGGGATTGGTTTGATATTGAATTTGAGCGAAATTGGTCCTCTGGTTTTGGAATGGCAGCCATTACAAAATTTGCCACTTTCGGAAAATACACACTTACCGCCGTTAATGCGCGGCAGATGTTTTTACTTGATTCTGTCCATTTGGACCAAAGTTATAGTAGAATGAATGTTATAATACTCTCCAATTTGTTAATCCGAAATTCAAGAATTGAATGCCTGGGGATGTAATTGAGTGAAAATAACGTATGTAGGCTTGAAACATTCGAGATATTGCACATTGTGGTGTAAGATTTAATTTGAAAGATTTGGTTCATTTGAATCAAAAATACGTGGGATGTAAGAAAGTTATATATGAAATGACACTTTCTAATTTTATTCTACTTTCATATAAATTAAAATATTTTACACAGCCGAATTTCTTTATATAGGCTTGAAACCCGTTTTGGCCAAGGTTATCGAAAAACACCATATATTGTTAGATTGGCTTGGAGGAGTAGGAAAGTTTCACATGACTAAAGATTGCTTTCATTGACATGAAATTGCTTATTCAACGAATTTCTGTAATAGCTGGTGTACTTTTGACGAAAATAGGCTGTAGATACTTGAAAAACAAAAAAACAACCATCAGATGTAAGCAAGTACTCCCACCTTTGTTTACAGTGGACAGCTTTGGGTAGCTCAATCCCTAAGAAATCTTATGAAGTAGGTGATGAAGGTTCAGACAGAACCAAATAGAACGAAACAATTGTCGTGGGAAGAAGCGTTATACTGCATGTTTGTTCAGATGTATGCTGCTCCGCAGCTTAGCAGCATACTTCCTCTAATAAATTTGTATTCGTTAGTTGCAACCGCTTGAGCGAATTGTGGGAAATGTCTAAATTAGGCGATCGAATCGTAGAAAACCGCAACCGCGAATCCGCCCTTCTATCTTATCTCCATTCTCTGTTGATTAATACTCCCATTTCACCAAGAATGAGAGTGTGGTATTTAATAATTATCTGTTTGAGATAATCGCCTGCCTGCGACGATGTTGCTGGAGCACGTAACCCTAGGATTCAAATTTTCGTCTCGAAAGTTGTCGTAAAAAAATTGGTTGCTGGATGCTTTTCCATTCTCTTTATTTATTTTTCTAAGATCTTAATTTTATTGTCATACACAAGCACTTGTTTATTATTTACTGATGAACGATCAATTCCTAAATTATGTCATAAAATTCCGGATTGCCTCGTACCTCTCTCTGAACACCTGATTACCCATGTAGCCGTAAAGTTTTTCTTCGGGTTCGTTCCTTCCTATCCTTCTTGAAATACGCAGATACCTGCTCCATTTTCTCCACCGCTATCGACCGTTTCAATGTCTTCCTCGCTTTCTTGCGCCGCATGGATTGTGACGGTATCCCCTATCTTTGAGGTGGTATGTAATGGAGGGCTGATTTTCCCAGTTTCGTTCTTCAACGATATAGTGTTTCGGGGAACGAAATCACCTTAAGATGTATGTCTGTATATTTGTATCTATAGATATAGTTAGAGCCCAATAAATACAAGTACGGCAATAAGCCATTTTGTATCCACCGTTTAATTCAGATAACCCTTTGAGAATTTCAGCTTAGCCTCAAGAACCAATGGTACGATTTCAGTGAAATTTTCGTAGAATATTTAACGAATATATGTTAATGTTTCTTCAAAATTTCAGCTCTCTGCAAGCAATTGTTCCCTTAACAGTTACATTCGATAACTTTGATTGTTTAGTTTGATCTTCAGTCAGTTGGACTAAAGTAGATTTCAAGTGAAACAATGAAAAATATCTATAAAATTGATCAAAAAAAATCTAAAACCGTAAAATTTCTCAAATTTAACATAAATATCAATGAATTTACTTATGACCTGTAGGATAAAAAATGGCGTATTGCTGGACTCGGAGACTCGTATCTGTAGGGCTTTAGATATAGTCACATGCAAAACGGAATAATTTCATTCCCCAAAAACGCTATCTGTATCTGATAGTAACGACCTATAGAAATGTAATACGAATCAGCCCTTCATAGCGTTTATATATACTCAAGGATTCGTATCAGTTCGCTTTCGAGTATGGAATCGAACCCACTCAATGCCCAATTAATAAGGCTCGTGATCAGAACGCCCAAGTCACCAGAAATTTGCAAGTCAAATCGTATAAAGCGATGAAATTACAAAAATGAGTCGGCGTCGATTCTGATTTCCTATCCTCTATATAATTTCTTTAGGAACTTAAAAAAAATCCTTTGTTTACTTTTTACTCACCCCTCCCCATGGGTGTACGGATTCACAAAAAATGGGTTTTGGATTGTAATAATTGTTGAATAGTTTTTTCCTTCTCTAGTAGGACGTGGTTATGTTTAATTAATTTTGTTCATTCTTTTTAACACTATAAAGAGACGTATATCAATTATTTTTGATTTTTGGGAAATCATTAGAAACTTTTCTAAACCACCCTAAAGTTGAAAAAAGCAAAAGAAATATGTTTTTTTTATTTAAAATTAAATGGTTTATTAAGTTTCGTCGCAGTTACGGAGTTGAAGTACTTACGAATGAATTCCTATTTATAGGCTACATAATCACCAAAATTTTCAAGTTTTTCGCTAGTCTCTATCCTCGGAATAATTCAAAATTAGTAACGTCACTTTTAAAAAGTTCTCTCGTCAAAGAATCTGATTGGAGGAAACCGGTGAGGTTCTGATGAAAGGGAGGGGTTCTAGAGTCTTGGTTTACCAACGTTTGGAAACAAATACACATGGTTATAAATAGTCCCATGTGATCCCTGTCAGCACTTTTTGTATGTGCATTATGCACCCGATATTTTCGTGTATTTATACTTTTGGCGAGGGGGAGAGGGGAGAGGGTGTATCGGATCAATATATCGCTGTGATTTTTATAATGTCGCTCATAAAAGTAATGGGGATAGAAAATCATCATCGCGTTTAACGAGGCATTTACGTGGACAAATGGTCGAACCGTTGGTCTGAGCTGCGTGCGTATTGGCGAAGTCCACTTGTTTTGGAAAACGCATCGACTTATCTCGACGATCAGAATTTTTGGTCGTAACTGCCGGGTGAAATTGAAGGTTTTTCCGACCCATTGACGTCGCATAAATAGGTGCGTGGAAACATCGAAGGGCACGGCCCACGTTTCACGTTATCGCCTTGAAATTATTGTTTGCCGTATTTTTTCGACTTTGTTGATGACTCAAGCGAAGAAATCGCCGTGTAGTTGGGCGGTGCACAAAAATTACGGATTCTATATTTGTGCGGATATTATATCGTCATTTGGTCTCCCTACGTCGTCCTCCACCCTGTATACTTGTAACAGGAACAGTTATTGAAGACGCGATATTTGCAAGTTGACAGGTAGAGATCGGTGATTGACAGACTTGGCTCGAGAGATGAGACTAACAATAAAATTAGTGCCACGTGCCAAGAATCATTTTAGTGTGCAAAGTTGAGTACATAGTTCCATGTGCTCATGTCAGCGTATTCGCGTAGAAAATAAAGCAGAGTAATAGGTTCGTATGAAGGGTGAACCAATTGGGTTGTGGAAATGTCCAATACTTGACTTTTTTGGGCTCCCGAAATATCGGATTAGTGAATTGAAATATTTATATGATAAAAGTTGAAACATTATGTTCGATTAATGAAAACAAGGTGATGACTCTAGTAAGATTCTGGGGTATAGTCTGGAAAAAAAAAAAATAATCAAACCGCAGCCTATATCCTATTGAGATTGTCACAGTATTTATTCACTTGTGCAAAAAAGACAGAACGCAAACAAGAATGTAACTTTTGATAGCAGATCCAATTTTCAACTAGAGTATTATTGTATTATTTATAATGACCATAAAACAAAAGATGGTTAGGGAAGAAAGGAAAAAAAACCAAAAAACTTTTGGTGGAAATTTTAAATCAGAAATGGGAATATGGGATTATGGCACATTAGTGAAATTATAACATTTTTGAATAGAAAAAGAAAAAAAATGGAAATGGGATGTGAAAAAATATTTGGGCCTGAGAAGGTCTTTTTGGAATTCATTGAGAGCAATAAAGTGGGCTATTTTTTTTACGGAATCTGTAAGAATTTGCGGACGAGCCAAAGTTGAGTGCTGCAAACTTCCCACAAGGTAAAATAGCCAACTAGCACTTGTTACACACCATACTTTTTGCAACTAGGAAAAAAAAACATTGCAACAACTCCCCCCACAAAACAAAAACATTCACCGAAGAAAAAATCTATAAAACGAAATTGAGTTTGGTTATTTGAGAGTCACCATAAAGACATACCTAAAACCCTAATCTATTATATGTATAAAAATGAATGTTTCACTGTTTGTGACTTATGCATTCCTACACTATTCACCGGATTGAGATGAAACTTGGATGAGTTGTTGTAGACACTACCTGGACGGTTTCCGGATAAAAAATAAATCCCCTCGTTTAGTGGCATTGCAATGCATGCCAGGTAATAGCTAGTACTAAATGAATTAACTCTTAGTACAGAAATTCTTGGACTTAACGAATTTGAAGTTGCAGAATAATGAGCCTAATTCCCGTTTTATATGAATTACTCCCTACCTAATAATTTCGTCGTCTTTGTGTGTTCACAGAAGTAGTAAAAAATGAAAAAACGAAATGCCAAAAAGAGAAACGTTTCCGTAAAAAAGTTTTCAGTCGGATGAAAATTTACTGATCGTTGTTTTTCACTTGAACCATTCGTATTTGCACTGTACAAAAACTGCGAACATTAAAAACGAAATATAGGTGAGTTTTTTGACCGTTATTTATTTATTTATTTATTTATTTATTTATTTATTCATTAATTAATTTATTTATATTTATTTATATTTATTTATTTATGTATTTATGATTTAATACGATTTTGCTTGATCCATAATTTTTCGCGATTGAGATTTTCCTGTATGCCGATAGCAATATGATACGATGACTGAATTATTATGTAGTGTGTACGTTTTTGATTTCATGCGTATATCTTTCTTGCAAACATGTTTCAAACTGTACATTGGACACTTTCACTTCTCGATTTATTCCATTTTCACGCTTGCATCGAAAGTCAGCCTATTACTCAGCTTCTAATCGAGCACCACTAATATATGATACCTACTGTTGAAACGTATTGCCATTACTTTTTTTTTTTTAAATTAATTCGAGCCCTGATGAGAGAGTGAACTGTCTGCTCTCTGACGTATTCTTTGTTATTATTTACTTACCTATTTTTCGCAAATCATATTCGGATTTCAAATCCGAAATAACTGTACTCAATTATTTTACACTTTTCAATACCTAATATTGTAGAGGTTCCTTGAAAAAGTGTCAATTCGGATTAACCTTTAACTCTTAGTTTCTGCAGTTTAGTTCGCATTTTATTTTATACGAATTTTTGTTCACGCTGTCTGGCTCATAGAAAATAACAGCTCGAAGAAAACTCCGGAAATTTTGTACGTATCTAAAAAAAATTAAATAGCCTCGGCTGTAATTTTATTATCGCTGATTGTATACCAGATCATTGTAATGAAAATTGTCCAAATATTTAGTATAATTATATTTTTCTTCGAAGGTTATCCGCCGTAGTTATGCTGTATGAGCATTCAAATTCCTTTCCACTCACTTCGTCAGTGCGGTTCGATATTAATTTGTGTAAATAAATCGCATTTGCTTGAATTGAATTTATTGAAATCAGTTTTAACTCTTGTAACTTTTTTCCTAGCTAATTTGGCTGGAAATATTTCTGTATCGTGCATTCCAATTTGTTTTCTTGTAAATGTAGTGATTTTTGGTGTATGCATTTAAACCATTACATTAAATTTCATTTCATTCGCAAAAATAAAGCAAATAAAATCTGAGAACTGTACTATTATCCGTCCTAAATCGTTCTGTCGTGATGAGGTCAGTTTCAGTACTTGAAAGATTTATTTTCGCCTCTAGTTTTACCGAATTGTCTTGTACGCTTGTTGAAAACCGAAAATTGAAAAGAGAAATAACGTATAAGTTAATACCAGTTTCTTATATCTGAAATTTTAGTAAAAACTGGGGGTTTACAGTGTTTGAGCCCCCTCCCCAAATAACTTTCGTTATCTCTCACAGGTGTTTTTTTCCTTTTTCGCCGCATTTATTGAATCAATTTATTCTGTTTAAAACTATCCTCGAACGTTTCTAGCAATTAAGATTCAATCAACGTTCACGTAGGTAATTATTAATGGTTCGAAGAAGGTTGACAGCTTTAACCAAAATGCCTCTAAATTTTTAATCGCTCTTAAAAATTCGATTTTACGCAGACGATTTTAATTGAAAAAAACCTTGCGAAGCCACAGTCCGATAGCGAAAGTAGGTCTTCAAAGATATGCATTAAAATAATCAAATCAAATTTGGTACTGATTATTCACAAATTTTTTTAAACTTAGTTTCTGCTCCAATCTGGAAAGGGTAGCTTCTGCCTCAACTTTTTTATATATAATCAGAAAAACATCCAGAAACTAGAGAACTAAAAAATAAAATCATTAAAGAGTAAAAAGAAGGAACCGGAACCAAAAATATTTACTTTTTTTCTCATCTCACTCCCCGAATTTGTGAAAAACAGTCAAATTAGTTACGATTTCAATTGAACTTAACGTTTCAGTTTTTGAAAAAACCTCTTTTGTTTCACTCAATGATTCCTCAGTTTCTATTTGAGTTGGAGCTGGGGTTTGTATTGCTAAAAAGAAGATAAAATTAAAAAATTTCTATATAATTTTCTAATAGTTTTTAGCTATTTGAAAATTAACAAACGAAAACAACTCAATTTGGTAGAAAATCAGCGTTTTTTGAAATCTAGAAACTTCATCTATTTCACTTGATGATTCCTTAGCCGCTATTTTAGCTAGGTAGCTGGAGTTGGTCTAACAAGGAAGAGTAGAAAATGTATTTGATTTTTCATTCAATATAATTTTTTGACATTCTCAGCAGTTTAAAAATGAACGTTTGAAAAAAATGCAATATGCTGGAAAATTTTATGTTTTTTAGAACCTAAAAACATCTTTTATTTCACTCCATGATTCTTTAGTTATTATTAATGCTAGAAAAAGGAAAAACTAACGCTCAAATACATTCCATATAATTTTTCAATAATCCTTAGCTGTTTGAAAAAAAACCAACAAAAAAATTTTTAAAAATGAAAAATTTACAGTTTTTTATTGTTTAGACAAGAATTAAAAATTTTCGTAGAATTTTAAAAGAAACTGTGGCCCAGTTGGTTTAGCACACAGTCTAAATACGAACATTTAAGACCTCGGGTTCGAATCCTGCTATTAGGAAAGAGGGGTGAGTCGGTAAAATTTGACTTTAACGTTTTTTTTTCAATATTTTTTTTTTTAGGCCGAAACAAGAGTTTTTCTTGATCAACCCTGAAAAATATATAATTTTTGCGACAATTATCTCGAGGGAAAAAGAGAGAATATTATCCAGAATAACTAATAACTTGGGAACAAATTGACTAATTGAAACGAAAATTGGTATGATTAGTCCTTGTGTTGAAGATAATGTTTGTTCCAAATTTCATGACATTAGACAAGAATTACGACCTTTACTGAATTAACATAAAAAATGGGCCCCGCCAACAGCCCCAGGATATGAACCATGAATCAAATTACTACCAAATTTGAAAGAATGTCAGAATAGTGATGTCTGTTTCAAATTTGGTGACTATTGTTTTAGAATTACTCATTTTAGATCCATTAAACTGCATAAAATGCAACATCAGATATACCTTTAGGCAGATTCACATCAAAATCAATAGGGTTCTTCTTTGTCTCTACGAATATCTGTACCAAATTTCGTGACCATAGAACAAAAATTACGACCTGTACCGTGTTAACAAGCTTTGTACATACTTACAGAGTTATATAGGTACATACGTACACATATACATATGAATTTCCAAAAATAGGGCCGAAATTTTCCTATGGCTATGAAACGGAAACGCACGTGGTCCCAACCATTGGTCATGGGTACGAAATTAATATGTAGATTTTTGCAAATAACCTACTTAGTAATTTAATTTTCAATCTTTTTGTCCCAAGTATATTTATTCGCTAGTTATTACCTATATGACAATTTTTAAGATTTAAAAAAAAAATTGATCATCGTTATCGTCAATTTTTCGTTCACTTAATTGTATGTATGGTTTTTATACGTTACGATGTTGGTTTTATTGCCTCAATGCTTGTTGAAGCTCTTGTCGAACCACAGTTCCGGTTCTTTGAAATCAATTATATCAGCTTTTGCTCTTTTAAACTGGAACATCAGAGTACCTGCGTATTTTCTTTTTTATCTTTTTTTCTTCCTCTATTTTTTGTACGTTCGCCAGCGCAGAAATATCAATATTAAACTTGAAACATCTGTTCAGACATTAAAATTAATTATACTTGATTCACGGCCCATATATTTTTTGAATGAAAATTATGTTCTTTTCAAATACATGAGGAGACTATTTTGATTGTATACGATCTGAAAATCAAAAACATAATTTTTTCGAGTTATCTTAACCGTGTCGCCCTCGAATTTTTAAACTCTTATCATCGAGTACCTGGTGAAGTGATGAAATAGTGATGAAATTTATTGGCGATGATAAGGCCTCCCTCTGTCGTGGCAGTCATTTCAGTCTACGACGCTTTCAATTAAGTGGGTCAAAATGGTGTGAGATAAACGAACCAAGATGCCACGGATTTTTGTTTTTTAGTCAATATCGTTCGTGTACAACGTGAATGCGAGGTTCTCAAAAATTCTGTCATCAAATGTAGCTCATCTAATTCGAAAGAAGAAGCTCCCAAATCCACGGAAAAAACTGACGTGATCTGGGAACTGAGCTGTATTGGATACGATTTCATTAGTGAATACGTTGCCTCTGCTGTAACTTCAGGATCGAACTGAATTTGTTCCTTGTTCATCGCCCTTAAACAGTGTAAAAAAATGTATTTGGCAGTGAAAGAACGGAAACTAAAAAGTCAATCAAGTGCGGCGTTTCGGAACTGCGGTAGCTTTAGAAGAAACGACAAAGGGAGCAATGTCCGCCTACCCCTCTGAAAAAAAAACAAAAAAAAAATTATTTCGAACAATTCTTGTGCGTGAGAGCAGTTGGACAGTAATCGTTGTTTCTTCTAAACAACCAACCTCACCGACCCCCCTCTCGCTAATGGACAAGCTTCCTCGCCCAGTTTAAATCTTGAAGTTGTCCCTGTTTCGTAATACTTCTACTTGAAGATATGAAGCTCGGGTTAGTCCGTGAAAAATTTCATTATTGTTGGTGATTGTTGGGCCATCGCTACGATATAATTTTCGAGTGAATCGCCTAAAGTATGAAATGACTTCTTTTTTTCTCGCAAATATACGTTGTTGCATACTTACCGGTGGACCTTTTTTGCATTCTGCTAAACTGGCCTTGTACGTTAATGGCTGTTAGAACGGAGATGATTACTAGCAGATAAGCCGGTGGCTAAAAATGAGAGATCGTTGATGTTAACTTGAAACTTAAAATCGACTCGGTTCAACCTTCGTGGATATGCATTCGATGATGTCGTCTCTCTCTCAGTTTTTCTCAGTCTCCACATTTCTATGATTCCGTTCTTGGATGCCGCGCCTCATCAACTGTGGCGCTATTCGATGCGCGTCGTCGTTTCCATTTCGTGAATAGTCGTCTCTCGTTGTCGATGTTTTTTTTCATCTGCGCCATTTAGGAGGAGAGCGCATGAAAGTCTCTTCGAGAGAATAGTAAGAATATACGCCGCAGGCTTTTTCGTCGAATTCAAGCCGCTGGAGAAATGTTTTCGAATGTAAACTAAATAATGGCATTATAGGTACCTATTTATGATTGCGGTATTTGCTTCAATAATTGTGCGCTGAACTCGCAGTTTTACCGTAGCATTTGGTCTGCATTTTTCAAGTAGGTATTGAATTCACTTCGTATTTGTGACCGATAAAAGGATTATCGTAATTCGAAGTAAATATTAGATTTTAATGGTGGCCGTAAGTTCCGAAACATTGTATTTTATCTTCCAACAAATGAACGTAGAGCTATGAATCCTGTCTGCGAAGTGCGATACGCATGTGTCTCGTATGACAGTACATTGTGTACCAATGGGGGAAAATTTTTTTTTTTTTTGGCCGAGTCTGAGTTTGCGAAGACACCCCCTCTTCGTAGACGAGCGTAGAGAGCCGAAGACAAGGCTTGCAAAAAGGCGAGAAAAAAAAAACCATTCCCCCATAGAGCACTTCGTACTTTATGCACTGAAGACGTTGCTGTTGACCCAATGAAAAAATTGTTAGAACCTATTTTTGTGGAGAAATTTGTGGGCTTTATTTTCGTACAGACCCGTCTATACTGTGAAATTGAAAGGGAAAATATTGTCATGAAAAAACGGATTTGAGTTCTTTTCTAATATTTTTATTCGCCTGTTAACTCAAAATGACTTCCATTTTAGTGAAATCTGATGATAGAAAATAATTTGTCGTTGAATGATTGAGGGTCTTATCATTGAAAATGTTTTTCTACAATTAATCAGTACGTGTGTTCTGCTGTGATTACTGTCTATGATGGTATGGAATAAAATTTAGAAATTGATTTCGTCCAATATGGATGGATTACGTAAAAGCAAAAACGAATTTTCAAATTATTATTAGATTTTCTTACATTTTTTTAACAGAGTTGGATAATACTTCATTTGTTTCACGTAAGATGTTACAAACCCATGAGATACACATAATATTCAAAGGGCAACCCTGGACAACCTCTGATTATTCCGGTTATGCAGGTTTTTGATCGCATCAAATTTTGAAAATTTTCGTATTTCCGGGCCCGTTTCATCATACAGACGGGATTTTGAAGGCTGAAGATTTAGTCCTTATGTTAATACAACTAAGTATGTGAAATGAATTCTTCTACCTTCACATTACATTTTGTGCCTACTTGAAGGAATAGAGATTAAATTTAATTTGGTGAGCGTCGTTGAAAGATTCAGCTAAAGCATGTGAGGCTGCGCCCTTTCAAGTTTGCGGCATGCTTAGTTATTCTGAAATTTGGTTGGAGGACAGTGATTGACGTTCGCACTACCTTCATACAGTATAACTGGGCAGATGGTTTTATTCGAGGGGCGGGGGTTAGCTATTACGTTCATTGTTTGTGTGTGTTTTCAGGCATTTCTACCGTTGACTGGTGAACAATGAACGATATTTTTGTCAGTATCGAATCGTTCGTCAATGTGAATCGCCTCGTATGCGCGTTGTCTCGTGTAATATGATGTAAAATTGTAAAAAATTCTATCAAATGGTCTGATACCATGTATGGTAAACATGCGCGGGCCCACGCAAGTAATAATATTATTATTACGCGTAAGTGACGTCCTGTGAAGTGGTGGCATCGAATAACGGAATGCCTCGATTCACGGTCCGCTAGTCGGTTAATTTACGTTCTTTTTCCTTTTTATACGCTTTTACCACATACGCCCTTACTTCGCTTGCTCACAATTTTTATTTCAATTTCACCAAATATTCTGGGCGACCACCAAATCGCTGCAGTCGCGATCCCCGGCCTTGGCTCTAGGTCGGGTGTTTCGTGTTTGAGTGCGCTGGGTTTCGCTTCACACGATTTTTACGTCTAAAAAGCTTGTTTTATTTTGTTTTGTTTTGTTTTGTTTTGTTTTTTTTTGAATTCAACATTTTTAACCCAATTATTATTTGATTGTATTTTTTATTTTGTTTTACGATTTGAACCATAGAAGAACAAAGATCGGTTAAAAGCTAATTTACCAGAATTCAATGTGGGAATTTTCCCGACTGTCGAACGTTGATGAAAACAGCAGTATTTTAGGGAGCAGAAGCGAATGATAGTGTATATTAAGTGCCGGGTTTAAGGTCGTAAGTAGATTCAAAACCAAATGTGGTCACGTCGACGAAAATATTTGTCGAAGTAATGCACGTTCACTTTATTTTTCTTTTTTTTTTAACATAAAAGTCGATTTGCAAATTGACAAAATCTCGCTTATGGCTCGTACAAGTTGGAGTGTGTCGACGAGAAAAAGAGTTATTCACGAAGAGAAATGTATCATTTGGCGCATTCAGTTTATTGATACCTACTTGTCTTTATTAACCGCTTCATACCTACGATTACAGTTTTGTGTGGATAACATTTTTAAGCCTGTTTACATTTGGCAAAATAATAATAATTGTTTTGTTAGTACTTTGCTGAAAGAATTGTATTCGTGCAATATCAGTTATGCGAAATAAGGTAAACAAGAATTAACTTGTCGATTGCGATGAGAAATACACCATGTTTCAAGGGCGACCAGTTGATTAAAGTCGTTAAGAAGCTAGAAAAGAAAATTATGAAAATAAAAAAAATAAATAAAAAAAATATCGCGTTGTTATTGCCAAGTGAAAACGTGAGTAGGTTTTTTTTTAATCGTGTCTTATTTGAAGTAATATTTTCTTAAACAGTACCGAAAGATTTTATTTTGATAATATCGTTTCAATTATGATTTCATGGTGAAAACAGTGGTTGGGCCTATTTCGAAATATGCATTGAGATAGTAGTTGGGGGAATATTTTACGTTGAATAAACGTGTATCGAGTGGAGAAATTTTATGAACAGTAAAATTTTTGAAGTTAGATATTCTATCTAACCCCGGCCCGGCGGGAGTGAAGCCGAGTTGGAAACTATTGAAACTGCGAAGCTGGAATTAGAAGAAGGCGAAAATGAAAAAATAATTTGCCCTTCGAAACCGAAGTAATGAGACCAAAATAAAAGGGCCTTGTTAGTTTATTTTATTTGAAATTTGAATTATCGCTGGCCGCGGATAGAGTTGCTGGTGCCGTTTCATCTCATAGTCGCAGTCGAAGTAATTCGCATCAAATCGTTTTGCAATAAATTGAACGGTTGTCTTTGAAAACGTATACTGTAAATGGTAAAAATTACGGAAGAGATATTTTGGGGTAAAAACATTCTTTCAAACCGAGTTTAATGTGTCCTGACATGTACAGTACTTGTTTTTCGTAGGCTAGCCTCGGAAATCCGAGCTGATGTTCGAGTTACTTTTTCGCCGTTGTTCCTTTTTCTTTTTTACTTCTGAAATCTTACTACTGTTGCAGCCTCCAAGTATACACTACCTACACAATAAGTACCTACAGATATATTTTCAAGATAATTTGTTGGGAGGAGCGATATTTTACCGAATATCAGCTTCGAAAATTTTATTTTGGCTGAAAAAAAAAGTTTTTGAAGTTTGAAAAAAAAATTCTCGAGTACTGCTGTTGTAAATTACATGAAATCCCTTGTGGCCAGTAGTGATAAAAAATTTTCAAAAAAAAAAGATAAAGATCTTGTACTCGGAGGGCAATCACTATTTTTCTGTCGAACATTCCTCATTATATGTATGTTTCCGTATGATAAGAATCAATCTCTAAAATTCTCTGAACGGTGTAATATACAAAAAATTTTGATCCTCTAGTTAAAACTTCCAAAAATTCGCTCGCTGCTAGTTCTGCTAGAAAAGCAAATTTTCAATAGTCGTGGAAATATCTTAACGTTTTGGTTCCATTTCAAAGTGAAATGAGAAAAATATCTGGCTTTCAGTGAAATTTTATAATAAAATTAATTTAATTAGTAACTTTTTTTTTTTTTTTGTTTATGAAAAAATGCAAAAATATTATATTTTTTATAGTCTTTGAAACTACGTGTTTTTCTAGAAAATAGTTCAAGTTTGACTCGGACCAAGATCGATTTTCATTTCACATCAAAAATGTTGAGTACTTTCAGTTCAGCCTCTGAGATAAAAATCAGTCAAATTGATTCAGAGGCTTATTTCCCACGCTCATTTAGCTCCGGCTTTTACAGCCTGTGTATAAATCAGTATTTTGACGTATTTTAGAGCTAACCATTCGATGATAAATAACTGTCGAACTGTTTAGTCTCAATCATTGCCCTGTTCAAAATAAGAAGTACCAGTATTGTGCTGGCAACCCGTTACTCACACTCTCGAAAAGTAGGTTTATGTACACATGAGAATGTAGGTACACTATATATATAATTGTTTGATGCGATCCAGCAAAAAGTATGCTGAACAAATACCAAGTTGGAAAACAATTTTTTCAGGACAAGGAAAAAATGAATGAACGGTGAAAAATATCATTTTTAAGCTTCATAAAGTATCCTGTAGGTAGCATAATTATCTATTATCATGTAGCAAAGTATTACAGTCAAAAAGTGATTGGTTGCTGCCATACAGGATAAAAAGTGAGAGGGGATTATCGTCATTAAAAAGGCGTGAGTTCCACTGGGGCATACTCGTTGGAGATTGATGTGTAAAAATATAATAGTGTGGTTGTGCTCATGCACACAACTACACAATTACATGTCATATAGTCATATAACACACAGATGAGAGTTACAATTTATTGTAAGAGTTGCAGTTACGCAAATCTGACGATCCTAATTCTCATTTAGCCCCTACCGTAGACAGTGAATTTAAAGATGTTTACACATCAAAAGGTACCCAACCCATAAGTCGTTAACAGCAGAAATCAGGGATTGAGAAACTGAAACGAAAACAGAATTTTTTGAAAATGGAAACCATATTTTTTACACTGTAAACCAAAATAAATGGATACATCAAAATTCTGAAGTGGAAACAGAATTGAAAGCTATTAATCAATTAATTTTGAGATCAATAATGGAAACATAATTGAAATCAAATAATGAATTGTTTCTATTTCCATTTTTCCCTTTAATAATGTTTGGTCTGGGAGAAAAAATTTGAAAAAATATCGATTATATCGATTCTTGAAGAGTGTTTGGAAAATTTTAAACATATATTGGAAAATTAAAAAAGAAAAAAATTTGGAATGGAAACTGAATGAGTAATTTTGGTAAAACCAGGTAAAGTTGCGGAAATGAAAATAAAACTTCAGAAACTCGGAAGACAAAGTGAAAAATCAACAGGTTTCACCCTTTGTAAAAACATGAGGGGGCATTGAAAATGAATAAAAATTTGAAAAAGTGTTTAATCTTTATATTCACTCAGTAAACAAGGAAACAACGTTACAACCTAAACTTTATTAATGTGGTACACATTTCTACTTTCAGTACGCTGAATTCAGAGTAAATTTGGAAAAAATTATTTTGGTTAAATTTTCATTAAAAAAGGGTGCTACAGCCAATCACAGAAAGAATACAAATTCCTACAGCCAATCACAATTTCCCCACTAGTCGAAATGAGGAATATCAATTAAATTAATATGATATGTAATGTTTTATCATAAGAGTATGAAGGAATTGGTGTTGATCGATATATCGATATGATATCGATATGTGTTTCATTTATATTGTGTTATCATTTTTTCAAACTTAAATTTTCATTAACGAATTTCAAACTTCAATTGAAAAACTTGACAAGTGGTTTGCTGAAAAGGAATTCTTTCAAACTCCACTATGTTCCGCCCCGAGTTATGAAATGTGTACCACATTAAATGTTCTAGTTCGGAGACACCCTAGAGCGTGTTTTTTTTTTTTCATTACCATTTACTCTTTTCACCTTTTTTATTGTACCCTTTCTTTGACTGAAAATTAGGTGGCGTTCACTCTTTCACAGTAGTGTTGTCAAATATCGATATTTTTTTGTATCGATACAATATCGATAATATCGATACGATATCGATATTTTATAAAATTTGATAAAAAATTTTTGCAGATGCTCATCTGAATTATTGTCATTTAAAATTATGAAAATAAAATTTAAATTTGAATTTTATAAATTTGAGGAAAAGAATAATGGAAGCAAAGTAAGTCAGGGTATTTACTTGACATTGTTGATGTAGTTGTAGATATAGATACATGTGAACTATGTTTGAGAATCTTATTTTGGACTGGAGTCAAGATCAAGTTATTCTTAATTCATAATTTCATAATTCATAAATATCATAAATATCATCTGTCATCAGTTTCAGTTATCACTCATTCACTCGTAATTTTGTCAGTACCACAATCACAACCAGAGAAAAAATAATTAAAAATTGGCATTTGAAAATATCGATATTCCTGGGAAAATATCGATACGTATCGATATTTTTGACAACCCTATTTCACAGACCGACTCTACAAACATTTTCAATACTAAAAAAGTAAAATTTCTCCATCCCTGGCAGAAACTGAAGCAGGGCGCATCAAAACACATTTGTTGATGAAGTAAAAAAAATTGATGCCAAACTTTTCAGTCATGTTTTTAAAAATAAGTTTTTTTTTTCGCTACAAACGTGGAAGGGCCGTAACCGCCTCAATTTTTTATTTTTTTCAGCTGCTTGCTTTTCATTCGAAATGTTCGTCCGAGTCTCCTCTATGCGGTGCCATCGAAGAAGAAAAAAAAAAAAAATCCAGCCCACTTAAGCTACTTTTACATGCTACGTTTGGTGAATTTGCCGAATGTATCCAAAATACATTGGATCGGTGATACGCAGGTTAACTTATCTTTGATTCGATGTATTTTGGATTCGTTCGATAAGTTCACAGTACCGATCTGGTAAACATACGTAGCATGTGAATGTGGACTTAGGATGCCTTTTCCTGGATCGCATCCCATGTATATTTTTGCATGGGTGACGTATATTACGCTTGGTACTAATTATTTTAAACAGGGTATAGTAATGAATGATGCTGCTCTAAATGAGAAGCCCCGACCCTTAAATTACAAAACCACTTTAACTGGCATTTTGCGGCTATGAATGTTGGTGTAACTTACTGGGTAAGCAAGTACAAACAGTTTTTCAAAATTTTCTTATTTTTCCCTTTCATTTAACGCTCCCTGATCGTCTCCGAGGCTATGCCGGCCCCCTCAATTGTTGTGGCCCCGCCTGTCCAGAGGGCAGTATTTCTCACTGCGGGCAACATTGGCCTGGGTGAATGGCTGCTCATTTTGGTCAGTAAGCTGTTTCAGTGTACGGTACCACCTTCGAGGTATTTTTCAACTAATTCATGGTTCGCTTATCGCTTGACGATTCAGCCCGAGCGACGCAACCTGGCCGTTCCGGTCATTTAGCGCCGTCGCCTTGTGCCGGCCACGAAATTAGTAAATTTCCACGTCCTTTCCTTTCCCGTTCGTCCCAGTCATTCGGTTGCAATCGTCAATTTTTACTGCGCACCAATTACGCCATCTTTTTTACGTAAGAAGCGTATTTTTTCATTTCTCTTGTCCTCAAGAAGAACGACGTGCGATGTTCGTCGCGTATAATCACAAAAATATGCGATCCACGGCGTGGCATCGCGCCTCCATCTTGCGTATTCGAAGAGGGCGCAAGTATATGCGCTCGAAGCTCGAAGCTCGTCATTTTTTGTCGATTTTTTAGCGATAGCCGATAGCCCACTGGAGTCGAACAATTGGCTACAAAAGAAAGAAAGAAAAAAAGAAAAAAAGAAAAAAAAAGAAAAAAGCACAGAAATGTAGTGATTTTGGTGAGCCGTCGTCGTTAGTTTGTATTTCGTTCTCGATTTCGTTTTCATGTACAGAATATTGTGCCTATAATGGTTAACGTTAACATTAACATTCGTATTTGTGTTGGCAATTGTTGCAGCCATGCATTGCGCGAATTTGGACGCGTTGGTGAAAGTGACGATGAATCCGTTGCACGAGTCGTCGGCGCACGGTGCGTCGTCGTCGCCGTCGCCGTCGCTGCCGCCGCCGTCACCAAAGCAGCTGACCCAGAACGTGGAGACGAAGGAGGAGGAAGGCGTGCGAATGCTGCGAATGATATTGGATGCTGGCATTCTCATACTGGAAGGTCGGCTTCCGGATCGCACTTCCAAACGAGGTTACGTCGAAGGTCCGCACTGCGTTCTCTGTCCGCAAAAGCAACGAACGCATTTATGCGATTTCAACAGTTACCTGGTACGTGCCAATGCCGTTTACAAATACCTACAGCAACGCCGTGCTGTATCCAGACGTACGTAGTATGCCGTCACTATGCACCCATGTTATTATTGCAACTATATCTGCATCTGCTGCACCGCGGCACTCGTACACCTTTTACCTTAACACACATGTAACGGTTAATTCGCATCGATGCGGACCCAGTAGCTAGGTACTGGTACTGGTACTGGTTCTGGTTCTGGTTCTGGTTCTGGTTCTGGTTCTGGTTCTGGTTCTGGTACTGATACTGGTACTGATAGGTACTCGTTGAGCGAGATCGAGTCGTGTCATCCTTTGTGCAAAATCATTTTAATCTATAAGGCCGCACTTGCATAATCGCTCGCGTATCCACCAACACCTCTGCAATCGGTACCTACTGCCGGAAAAGGCGGACGCGTTTACTTCTGCTTTTGCGAGCAATAGTCGTTAAACTTAGGGCCATACTTTGGAACGATTACCAATTAGAATTCTGTCTTCGGTTCTGATCGGTCGACTGCTTTTACGCAGTGAATAGACCAGAGAGCTGAGCGTATAATTGGCCAAAGAAAGTTAGCAGAATTGCTCTAACTGCGGCCAACAACTCGACAGCCGTGGAGATAATCAAAGCCGAAATTTATGGAATTTACGTCAGTACATTATCTTGTAGAACCTACCCAAGTACCCAAATTTCACCTGTGTGATGCCCTCGTCCTGCTCTGCCGGGCGAAAATTCCGGGGTACTTGGAACATTGTGGCACAGCTGTATAACGTGCAGGTCCACCTTCGAAGAAACGCATTCGCGCCGAAAAGTCTAATTCTACGTCCGTCCTCGCCTGCTCCTCCGTGTAGACGTGTTGTGTGAATACCCGATTCGAAGGCCCTCCTTGTCTGCAATTCATGCAGTGAGTTCGTGCCGGTGCTTGGCCATGAATTTGTGACGAAAATTTTCACATGCCTCGCGAATACCCGCTCTATGACGTGTATATAGGTGGTCCTTTCTCTGTCCGCTCTTCGCTCGCCCTCCCCCTCTCCCGCGATGGTAATTAGGCCGACCGACAGATCGACCGCGAGTGCTGTTACTACCGCAGAATCGAGGCTCGTAATTAAATGTGAAAAAACGAATAATTAATTTGGAGTCGAGGCGAGCGCAGCGAGTGAAAACGCCAGTCTTCGCACTCGTGTCGTGGCGCAGCGAAAAAAAGACGCCATTGAGTTTGGTATACGGTGTGGCCCTTTTTCGTAGAAAGTTTTATCGACGTGTTCCTACCTGCGAGGTGGAAAAGAAAGAAAAAAAAAACTCGACCCGCGTTCGTTGCGCAATTTTTTGCGTCCGGCTGTACGGCATATAATTAGCGCCCGAACGGGAGCGTGTTGTGGATTGTTGGCTACAATAATTAGTGCGTAATGGAGGTTGGAAGGGAACGAGTCGATCAGCCGAGTAGGTATCGAAAAATCGATTTCGCAAATTTAGTACGAAGCGTACCCATGCCACGCGGCGTAGTGTGGAAGGTCGTGAGAGCTCGAATCCGAAGTTATTCGTTTGGTTGGAGAGGCGTCGTTGCAGTGGCGGTCGTTGCTGTAAAGCTGTTTTTGTGCCGCCTCCAAACTGGCGGAATGAACGTTGGCTGGGCATAAATTAGGTGTCGCGTCGCCAACTTTTCTCTCGGGCAGATCTAACCGGGCCAAAGTTGAAACAGATTTGTTCTCGTTGGGTCGGTCGCTTGGCTGTTCGAAAAGAATCGAATTCGTCGACGGTCATTCGTCTGGCGGCAATAGGCACCCGTCAGACCCGATGGCCGCCTTCTCGGCAGAGATAGATGATGAAGATGATGATGGTGAGTGCTCTCAAATCACAGTACTTGCGAGGAAAGCGCTCGGTACCGTAACAACTGCGTTACGCGTTTTGGATGACGTCTTGCGGACTGGAAAGTCATAGCGACTTACGGTTACTTTTGCAAATTCACGGTTGCCTATGTACACTTTACAACACCGTGCCTCACAGTACTCGAGAGATAAAATTTTGCGCATTTCTTCATCTTTTAGATCGAAAAAGAAGAAGAAGAACGGGCAAGAAAACTTTCTCAACTCTCGTACAAAGCTCCACCGAATCTGAAGAATTCTTTAAAAGTGAATTTGCTAATTTTGAGTTATTAAGGTATGAGGAGTAGATAGAAACTTGAAAATTTCTATGGTTTTCGCGCACAAATACGGCTCTATTTGTGCAACTATCTCAAATTTGAAATTCTGAACGATCCTATCAAACGCCTTCATTTTTAATTTAAAAACCGAAGGGAAACTTTAATTTTTTTACGTAAGTTATTCATAATTATATCGAAGGGAAGAGGAAGAGGAAAAAAAAGTATTATAATAGTTTGGAAGCCGATTCACCATTCTTACGCCGCTACTCTCTTTTAGAGACCATTACCGGACAACGATGGAATGTTCCCTCCTCATTTATGGCTGCGGCGTAACTCCAATCCGACTTTACGCTTCACCTAATCGTTTCCAAATTTTTGCGATAATTTTTCTGTTACTGTACGAAGGTTGTCCTCCAACTTATTATTCGCTTGTTCCAACTCAGTTGAAAAATCATTCGGCGACCAGTGAAGTGTGCGCTCGCCTAATTATTGCTTTTCAAAACTCATTCTCAGACCATTTGGAACAGGTTTTCAACATTCTTTTTTGGCTTATCCGTTATCTTCTTTAAGAAACTTCGTGTACCATTCAGTATTTTACAGGTTATTTTTTTCTTTCTATATTTTTAAGAATGAGGAATATTCGGAACACATTGTCAGTTTCAGCATCGATTAACATTTAAGAATAATCGAAAGCGCAAAAATTTCTTACTCGCTCCGACTTGGCGTAGGTACCCTCTAACTAGGTACGACTTGTGTGCCGCGAGTGGTGCATCTACCACAGGTTGATAATCTCTGGTTTGGAACTCGTATCTGTGATGCGGAAAACTCATTCCAAACTATAGCTCTCCCACTTCCGTACAGACCAATATTTGTTGGCAATTTGTATGGAATGTTTTCATTACTAATCAGCTCGTCAGTTTTATTCCAGTAAAACACTGTTAATCGCGATAACGTCGAATATCATGCTAGCTTACAGTTAATATTATTCGCGTAGATACTTCCGCTTAAGTATATTCGTAGCTGAAAATAATTAATTATTAACTTACCTGCGCCGTAAAATACGGATTTTCAAATTTGGGTTGCAAATTAGCGCTGTCGCGTTTAAGTGTTTGAGACACCCAAAAAAATTATGACCGTTGCACAATCAATCAGTTTGTGTCAGAACATCAACGTTTTAGTCGATTGAACTATAAATTGATCGTGTACGCACTCTCGTGTGAATTAATGGAACCTGCCTCTCGCAATTAAACAGTTGGGACACTGTTTTAGACCAAAAATTGCATGTCGGCGGCCGGCCTTAATGATTCCCGAATGGCATTGTTTTCGATCGCGTCGAGTTGCAAAAATTCGGGTATTTCAGGTTCGCTGAAAATTTGGTCCTTACATTCGTATAACCAAGTATGTGAATTGCGAAATGATTTTATCCACATTTATTGCGCATTTTGTGGCTGCCTGGAGCTTAATGAATTATTAAGTTAATGAATCGTTGGCACTGAACTGGCAAAATTTGAGGTTTAGAATTTGAATGTCGAGTACGAAGTTGGTCGAACTCGTAGGGAAATAATTTAGTTTGAGAATAAGAAAATTTTTAGTTCTTGTTGGAACTCACTTATCGTCCAGTGTTGCAGTAATCTCGATGATGGTTCGCGAATTAAAGAAATTATTCTTTTCGGTGTTTATCGATCTCAAGTGGGCTACTTGTGTGAAAAAGGTTTGAATCAACTCCAATCAGCAGTGCTGTGATTGTCCAAAATCATTGTGAATGCGGGTCCTTTACCTAACAAATTGTCGAAAACGGTTCGGGATTCGTGATTGATTTTTCAATTCCATCTTGAATAGGTAGTATTCATGCCAGAAGTTTTTGAAATTCTCCAGTCATCCCGAACTACTGTCATTTCGTCGACGCGGTGACCATCGTTTGACCAGAACAGATTTTTTGGGGCCGATAGAAAATAACATTTTTGCGTGGCTTTTTGCAGTGTCAACGAGCGAAGAAATATCGTCAGCTGATCCAATCGTTGTGGACGGAATACGGAGGAGTGTGCATCGAGTTACGGATGTGCGCCGATTGCGTTTGTGGCCAAGAACATGCGAGAAAGAACACCTTCAGCCGACACGATCACGTTCTGGAGCAGTGGCGTTTCGAAATCACCGACCACAGGTTCGTATTCAGTATTCACCAAGCTGTAGTCTTGGCCTATTTTTCCGTATCCCGACATTTTTCTTTCTGTCACTGAAGACTTCAGGCACCCGTTTTTAACCATTAAAACACTGCTCGGTATGGCTATTTTCGTTTTTGTTTTGGCTATATAACATTTTAAATTTTCAACTAGTGGTTACGAAGTTTGAGAAAAAATATTCGCTATAATATATTATAACTTGCTATAAATTTTGGTGCGGATCGGCCGTATGGTAGTTCCGGTATACCTGTTTTTGTTTTTATTTTGGCTATAAAATTTCTGATTTTCAACGAATAGCTGTGAAATTTTAAAATGCCTAATTTTGGAACTATATTAACGTAATTCGGAGCAAATATTTATTACGATCTGTTAATAAATTTTAGTGACTTACCTACCTAATTTTACATTTTTCGAAAACCTACTTTTTCTAATGGAGTTGCTGCTGAGTTGGAGTTTTTTTATGTTAATACAAGTCTAACAGAAGTTTGTTACGTATTTGGTAGTTTCCGAGATAACTTGAAAACAAAAAAAACATTGCTGGAAAAGTGGTTTTTCCAGGATTTTGAGGAAATTACAATGGGATTGGTTTGAAATTTTCTCGATAGATTTTCATTTACAAGTCTGACAGAAGTTTGGTGCCTATTTGTTTAGTTTATTGGTTTCCTAAAGAACTGGAAAAGAATTTTGATACACGGTTTTTGGAAAACTACTAAATGAATCGGGGTAAAATTTTCAAGATAGATTGTCATTATGTGAGTGAAAATTTGGTAGAAGTTTGGTGCCTATTGGTTTAATACTTTCCGAGGAAAAGTAAAATAAAAATGAAAAATTTCTGGAGAAAAGCAAATCGACTGTTTTGCTAGAAGTATCTTTGTTCCATTTACGGCGCAAGGGGTTACGAGCGTCTTTTCTGTATTGCATCAATTTAGGTTTTATTTACTTTTTGTTTTTTTATTTATTTTTTAATATTGTCAATGAAAATTGGCAAACTAGATTTTCTAGCAAAGTATCATCGCGCTAGTGGTGTGTTTTTTTTTTTATGCAATAGTACGAATCTTTGCTTTTTAACAATTTTTGAGTAGAAGAACGCGTTTTTCAGCTCTCTTTTTGCTCAGTGAGCGAATTCGACTATTGAACCTAAACATACAATAGTATTTATATGGAAATAATTAATTCGATCGACGATATTGTAATGCATTTTTCTGTTTAATTTATAGAAATGGCGACGAAGACATCGGTATTATGAATTCGTACGGTCTGCTGCAGGCAATCCGTTCACAGATCCATTTTTCGCAGCTGTCAGCCTGGTGGTGCAGTAATCGAGCTCAATTACCAAAGAACCTAAGCTATCGTGTCGTACCACTGAAACAAAGCGATGCAAATAGCTGCCCGCTACAACATAATTTTCCAGTGCTGGCGTTTAGCACTAGCTACCTTCAAGTGAGTAATTTTGTTTTTTTCTGGTATTATGGAAGTACTAGATGATGAAATATGGTTAACCTACTCGCAAAGAATTATTTCGACTCGCTGCTGATTATTGACCGTATCATTTTATCTCTGCAACCGTAATAATGCCGAGTTTTATGTGCCATGCTAGGTTAAAGTTAGAAGTCAACCGCGAAGCGAAGTGTTACCAAAAGTCCACTGTCCTCTTCATTGTAACCGTAAGTTGTCCCTATTCATTATATATACCCTAAATGTTAGGGATTGCAATCCCGCAACTCCACGGGATCCGGCACCATTTTTTTCAACTGCGGAATTTGGTTTTATGCAACGCGTGTTATCGCAGATTGTGTACGATTTTTAATACACTCTTTAACTCCCCCCCCCCTCTATATAATGACAAAAAGAAACCTCGGATTATATAAAAAAATTTATATAATTCTCTGATGTTCAATTACCTTTGACGAATATTACGGTAAATACTATTCAAATGAATGCGTATTGAAAAATATAATTATTATTACCAGAATGATTTTCTTTTAAATTTCATGTAAATTCCCTAAAAGCAGGTTAACGTGGAAGCATTATAGGGAATTAGTGTAAATTCTTCTGTTCTTTTCTCTCCGTTTATCATTCTCTTGTACGGTGAGTCAGTTTTCATTTTTCATCCAACCACTTTTCAGTCCCTGATGACTCAAATTGAGAGGTTGCGGAAACCAACGAGACAAAGCTAAAACTGTATTACCATTGTAACCTGAGATCAAATGAACTGGTTTTCACTGAATTCTTAAATGATTGGAACATAAAACAAGTGAGCTACTAATAATATCCCAAAATGATAACAATTAGAGCTATTTTATGCAATCTTCAATTAAAATCATATTTCTATTGGGTCCTTTCAATGGTTTTACAAAAACGGGTTGAAGAATTCGTAAAAAAATTCGGGTGATAGGCAACATTTGATATATCAATGTAAAAATAGTTGCATAGCCCTCCAGATACTAGGCATTATAAAATCACATGTTCCCGTCTTCCTAAATACCTGTTATATCAACAAAATTCAATGAAATTACATTTGTAACTTCTAAAATTCAGGAGAGAATTAGCAAAATGAAACATCAAATTAAAGAGCCAAGTCCTACAAATAAATTGATGGGGCAAAGAATGAGGAGAATTAATGATTAGGAGCTGAAATATCAGAGGAATCCTCTCAACTATGAGTAAAAAAAATTTTTTTTTGTTAAATTGTACAACAGAATATTCTCTTTGAAATGTGTTCTGTTGGTCAGCTTCATATTTGAACGATATTTTCTACAGTTTATTCAATAAGATATGTAGTACTGTATTTTCAATTAGAAATATGCAACTTTAACTTTTTATTTTTTCACTGTAAGCTAACTTTTCACCTTCCTCCAATTATGACTGAAAATCTAAGAGAAATAGAATTTAATTCATTAGACATGTTTTGAAGATAGTCGAGTACATATCGCAAATAATATGTGAAGATGAAAAAATTTTTCATCATTTTTTTACCTGTATCTGTTCATATTTTAGCTCCTAATTATTCCGTCTCCTTATTCTTTGTCTCATTTCATTTGTTGGACTTTGCTTTTCAATTTGCTATTTCATTTTACTAATTATCTTCACAATAGTGGAAGTTTTAAACGGAATTTCATTGACTTTTATTGATAAAATTGGTATTTAAAAATACAAGAATATGTGATTTTTTTTTATAGTGCCGAATACCTGTAGGGCTCTGCTATTATGTTTACGTGGATGAATAAAGTGTTGCCTATCACCTGAATTTTTTTTGGCGTCCATTCCTGAAATGTAAAAAACAAAAACCTATTTCTTTCCCAATTTGAAAGGACTTCGTTTGTTAAAAAAAGGGATTAAAATTGTGTCTAAAACAAGTTTCTATGGCAGGCCTACACCCTATCTTAAAACCCTGAACATATTAGAATCCTTAGACTGTGGTGAATGAAGAATTTGAATTATACGAGCTGCCTCTGTTTTTATTGAATTTGATCTATTGAAGTTAAGTCGTCGAATGTTAAACAAAACTGAATTTTTTTATTAACATACTATTTAGTCGTTTTCAGGCTTTTTTCTGTACAAAGATTAACATCGGCATTGTAAAATTTAAATTCTTCATTAATCACTGTTTAAAGACTATTTATATGTTCATTGTTTTTAAAATAGCTGATAGGCCTACCACAAAAACTTGTTTTAAACCTCTTAGCACAGTTGACGCTTTTTTAAATGAACAAAGTCCTTAATAATTAAAGAAGCTGTAGGTTTTTTGTTTTTTAAATTATTTTTATTTTGAATTTTACTAGGAAGTTTCCGTTAAAATATGTTTGAGAAACAGATAGTTTCAAAATAGTGAGTAAAAGTTTGGTTAAAATTCACAATTGAGATAATTTTAAGTAATTCCACAAATTTATGTTTGAAAAATAAAAAATAAAAATAATCTTAAAAATGATTTTCTTTGCGTTAATGTACTGTCGAACTTTCACACAGCATAAATTTTACTAAATATATTTCACTTATAATTGTATTGATCCAAGTATTGTCGTTATTTGCTTTCAAAAATTTTCTCATAATTTCATTATTCAAATCAATGGATTTTATAGATGTCGTTTTTTTTGTATTTTTTTTTAATCCATGATACGTGATTAAATGTGCGGAAATTGTGGAGGATCCCATGGGGTCCCGCGGGATCGCTGAAAAAGCCAAAAAAGTCCTTCGGGATTGTAAACTTGGTGGTATTGCAATCTCTAATAATTCGAACATCCGTCGTATACGAAGGCAGTTTTCTTGTCTGTTAGTTGGGCTGACGTAAATTCTTTTCTGTTTCTTTTTTCATGTATATATTGCAGAAGACAAAGTTGTCGACGATCGCATGAAAATCTGCTGCAATCGACTAGGCAAACACCATTGCCAGGCCATCGAAGATTTTGACGAGAACGACAACGAAAGGTGGTACGCGGACAAAAATACATTTATGGAGGGCGTGTACGAGCCACAACCGATGGTGGTGCCAATTTCGTTACCAAGAACACCAATCGACGACGACTTCATCGTTATTGACGGCGCGTTTGAATCGCTTAAAATGAGCGTCCCTAGAACCACCCTCAACGTCAAAATTCCCACATTCCGAAGGTGAGTGACTCTTGACGTGGCCTGTCGCGCTATCTAACTGTCGACAAAATCCTTTTCCATCGCCAGTTTATTTTACAAAATACCGCAAGAACAACTATTCCCTTCGGTATTTTGTTCGTCCAAGTAGCATGTATACCACATTTTACCTCGGAAAGAATAAAAACGAAAAAAGCAGAAGAGTTTCAAACATCGCCCTATTCGCGCATTTCGACGGTCTAAATAACGTATAGTGTGTACAGAGTTTGCATCCGTAGTGGCTCCCGCCGTCGCCGCCGTTATATTGAAAAAATATTAAACCAAAGTCAGTTTTTTGTGAATAATTCATTATATACAACCTTTTATTCTACTCACGGCTACGATTTTGAAATATACCAATACTACAGCCAACCTTCCGAAACAAAATAATACTTATTTCGCATGAAGTCAAAGCCAAAAGTAAATAAATAAAGGCGCTTATCTTTTAAAAACGCGTTTTTAATGTAAACTTATTATAATTTTCAGTTGCCGTTTGCCAAAAAGTAATTACTGTAAAAATTGTGGAAAGTTTCAGTTCTCTAAAAGTTTAGTCTGGAACAATTTTTTCGAAGTCGATTGTTGAGTTAGGGTGTCATGTGAAGTTGATGGTTTTTCTTAAATTTTCATGAATGCTGTACTATCATCCGAAATCGTTATCGTTATAGATTATTTATTAATAAAATTAATTGGCGCATGGATATTGTTTTCATGTCCTTTGTTCCTTACAGACTTTTTTGGGCATATATCGGAGAAAAGTTTCGAACACACGTAAAATTTTTGTTTCTACTTCTATTGCCTGATTGTACGGACTTTTTCTAGTTTAACACCGCTGTTTAACACCCAACAGTAGTTCAAAAATTACTAATCTTGTCCGAACAGTAATTCGATATTGTGTCGTAGTTCTGTTTATTTTATTTTATTTTTTTGAAAAAGTGAGTTGGTAAGGAAAAAAACGACAAAAAAATGGGACTGGGCTTAATTTGATTTTCGTCGACCCGCCAACTAGCGTAGGGTGTGCTTCGTCGACACTATTTCGATGATGATTGTATTGAAATGGGAATGTGTTATGATTTGTAGTCGACCATCCAGCGGAAATCGCGTGTGCCCCACAAAGATGTCCTCTTTTTCGCATTGTTCAAAAAATGGGATGACGTCGTCGCCTCCAACAACGGCAACGACGAGCGTTTGGCCGCCGTTGATCCCAGATGAGACGAACGGTCAATTCGTGAACGTGTGCAATTGGACCAACTCGATGATGTCGAATGTTATGTCGCGTATGCGGACCACCAATGCGTTTTTCAACCTTTCAGACACGAGTTCGCTGTACGCGTACCTGCACAATAAACTAGACCTGTTGGACAACCGACATCGCAGTGGTGACGGCGGCAGTAGTACTAGTTGTAGTAGCAGCAACAGCAGCACCAGTATCGGTAACAGTGGGAGCGAGTGGAACCGGTTGAAACATTCACCGGCCGAGCGTAGCCCTATTTGTACCCGACGCAACCGTACTCGCTGTGATCAACAACCTTGTGAACAAAAGTCCGAAGTACGTTTGATCGTGTTCAGTTCCTCCCGTTTGTTCTTTATTTTTTCCCTTTCTGCAGCAGGGTATCCGGAAGTTGAGCGGCATAATTTACACGATAGATTTGTGGGATCGAAAGAATGAAAAAGTTTCTCCTTTGTGCGAAATGTTGAACTAGTCGTAACATGAAAGAACAATTTTAAATGAACTTCAACTAACAACCTTGTTTTTTTCAAAAACAACTATCTTCGCAATATGATGCCTTGCACCTTTTTGGGTTATTCTTTTCTTTCGATAAGGGTGGTGGGTCTGATTTTTCGATGTAACAAACCCGTTGAAAAGATATGACAAGGTAAAAGTGATAATCCCCATCTGTCTCTCTCAGCAGTAGTTGAAACTTTCAAATAAATACTTACTAACCTAGAATAAATTTCGTTCTTGTCTGTCAATTTTTGAGGAAGTTGGAGCAGATTTTCCATTTTTTCCCCTCACACTATGGAGGGCTATAATTCGGAGACGAAGTATTTCGCAGGATAACGTTTGGGTGTGAAGTTGCGTTCTCAAACAAACGGAATGTGATCTAGGCTGTAATATTCCAAATATAGCCGAAGATATTTTCGACTCTGTTTTTCTCAAAAACGCAAGTTTTCACCAGAAGGTTAGGTATACATTTTTTCTGTACTCCCCCTTCCTGAATGAGGCGATGATTACTTATTTTTCGATAAAACGAAAGATTAAAAAAAATATTGCTTTCCCGATCCTCCCCTCATCAAAATGTACATTTCTCGAAATATTCGTCGAAAAATTTCATTCTTCAAGAAACATCGGGTTGTTAGTTATGGATTTATTATTGTGTTCAAAGAACCCTCTTCAGAGATGTCTTCTCTCGGTATTTAAAAATGAGTAAAGGGTTTTTTTTTTTTCCTAACTTTCAAAAAAAGGGTCATGTTGTGCACCTATTATGTTTACGTTTATCAGTAGGCAACTAACTAATGAATGGTTAAACCGATTTTCATATACAATAAGTCGAATAAATCGTATGCCTTCCGCAGTGTTCGTGCGTATATAATTCTATTATTAAAATAAATAAAAATAACTTTTGTAGTCAGGTTTAGTTTTTGATGAAAAATATTTGGTATCATACTTTTATTTTTTTAAATCAAGTTTTCTATTTGCTTATTCTTCTGTTCTCTTATTCGTTCGCGTATGGGCAACAATTTTTTCGTAATTTTTATTGAATTTATTTGGAATTTTGGGCGAAAAAACGGGCTTGTATTTTTTTGTCATTTTGATATTTTAGGAAAATTAATTGAAAAAATTCCATCAAATGATAATGTTGATAGATTTTTATTTGACGTTTAAATGCCGATATCTATTGGATTAGGGGCGCGTTCTGTAATTCGTTTAGAAAACACCCAGAGACCCCTAAACGTTAATCAATCGTTCTGTAACCACAGACTGATCCGTGTGAAGTCACTCTGAACCGTTCCAAAATCCTGGTTGGATAATGTCTAGGCGTCTTCCAAATCTACCTGCTCGACTAGGTAGATGTGGGTGATTTTCCATTCGTTCACTTTGATTGGTTGATATGGTTGTTATCATTTTTTTATGTTGTTCGTCAGGAAGTTATACTCAAGTGCGTTTTGAAACTAACCACAGAAATTTTACTCTGACGATGTAATTATTTCATCTCTGCCAGAGTGATACAAGACGTTGTTCGACAATTACAGAGCGCGCCCTTGGTGCAATCCCTGGAGCGCAGTTTCGAGGTGTTTTGGCTTTTGCCGGCTTGGTAACACTGTCCAAGAAACAACGAAACATGTATACTTGACGTATGCGCATAGAATCTAAGAAATAATTTCGGTCGCTTTTACGTTTATCGTAGTGATTACAAATTTTCATGATTTTGAAATATTAAAAAAAAAAAGTTTCGAATTTAAAATTGAGAAACTGTTGGAATTAAAGAGAGTATTTCAATAAGAAGTTGGTTGAAAAAGCGGTTTAAAGAAAAAATTTTCTCTTACCCACGACCCTGTAAGCGCGTGGTGTTCCTTGTGCTGAACTTTGGAGTCAATTATCTGGCAGAAGTGTATTCAAATAAGTTTTCTTGTTTGTCCGTTTTAATATATAAAATCAACTTAAAAGGGAAGTAAACGAGAAGCTGCAGGATTAAATTATGATTTCTGTTATGTCGAGTATTTATTGTTTAAATATTATTTTATTAGTTACGTAGAATTGATATACATATATTGTGTTCCGAAAGTAAATTTTTATTCCAACGCCTTTCGGGCGTCGGTACTAAATTGCATCAGCTGTAGTGAAGTTGAGTGAGAACTATCCAGGTTACTATGATTCTAAGGAGCTATTATAAGGTTACAGATGTTCTCAGTCGTTCATTTTGAAGCATTTTTGAACATTATAATGTGTAAATGTGAGCGAAAAATTTCTCGTCGATTTTTTCACCCGAGCATTGTAATTTGTAATGTTAAAAATGGCTTCAAAATAGCTTATCTGAAATTTCTACAGTCTTACATATACCTCCTGTACTCCGTCCAATATGAGATTATCCCTGGCTTCAACGCTATGTTGCCAGTAAATATACTTTGAATATTATTTCGTACTGCAAAATGTCCAGCATTATTTACAAATGGGAACTGTGTCAATTTAAAGCAATATTGTATTGGTTGGTGAGCGTTTTTTTTAATGTTTGTCTGGGATCATCTTATATTGGACGGAGTATAGCTCCTTAATAATATTAATATCATAGGGAAGAATTTTTAATACCTTCCCAAAACCCAAATGCATTGCTACATCGACTGAAATATACATGGTTATTAAATTCAAGTTACGAAAATACTTGTAAATGCGTCGCATTTGTTTACATTGTCTACAAAAATGCGAGACTGAAACGTTGTCTTGTTTTTTTTTTCGGATTCGCTAGTAAAAATTTTAGTATTCTAAAGAAAAAAAAATAGCCATTTGAAAAATAGAATGAAAATTCTTAATAATTGTAAATTTTTATAACCGCTTTGCCGTGATTCCCGATCAATGACTCGAAATTTTGCATTGTTTATAGCATGCCCTGTAAGTATTTTTAGTAAATACTTGACTCGAAGAAGTGTACCCACCTGCTTCTTTCATTAGTCAATAATACTAAATAAAATAAAAAAAATTAATCACATTGATTACTTTAATTTAATTTTTTTTTCTTTTTTTTTTTTTTGAAATGTTTTATTAGCCTAATATTGTTTTTCTGTGCTGGGTAGGTCGTTACCAATGTTACGACGAATCTCGGTTCCGGTGACATGAAGGTTCAAATCGCTCGTTTTACCACAGATAGTTTTAATGAATTTTCAGTCGCTGATGAGTGAGTATTTCATTTTCTATGTTCATATCAGTGTGTACGAAACTGCGTTTTATAACTAATCATTCTGAATTTGACTTTGGGATAGTATTCCTTTCATCGTGTTAGTTTTCCTTATACTTTCGCCGTTGATATTTTGTTTGAGTGAAAAAAACTTGATTTTCGGAAATTTTCCTTTACTAAAATTGTTGTTCTAATTCGACGAAACGAATTTTATTTCGAATTATTATTGTCCGTGCTGGCCACTGGCTGACAGTTACAAAATTTTTGCCATTTTTACACGACTATTGAAGAAAATGAGTGTAATGCGTTTATTGCCTTATATCCCCAAATATAGGAAACATTTCCTCAAAATCAGGTTTACTTCACCAAACGAAAAACAAAAATTTTTAGATATTTTTTGACTTGTTAAAGAATTTTTTTTTTTTTTTTCCTTGGCACAGACAAGTCGTTAGCTACTAGTCTATGTCCGTGCCATTATTCATTATGTCTCTGTTCTATTCGTTCTGGAATCCGAGTACTATGGGCTCAAAAGCAAATACAAGTTCTACTTATTATCTTGTAAAAATATCTAGTAATATTACCAAAACAGATTTTATGGTATAGGGCATTTTTTTTGTGTATGGGAGAATGGTATTCTCTATGCGCCTGATTTTCATATGACAAACATCTAAAATGAGAAAAAGAAAGTTGAAATTTTCAGCTGGAACAACATATCACATTCAATGTATATTTTAGCGCTGAATCAATTAATGAAATCAACCACAATCGTTAGGACCAGTTATTTTAGAATTATTGCAAATTTTATACCAAGTTTTAACTGGTAAAATTCACGTTTTCTGGTTTTTAGCTTGTAATATTGAGTACGAGAAGTCGTATTTTTCAGGCTCACTTTTTAGGGTTGGGAAGCGTCATACACAAAAAGAGATAAGAACCTTTTTTGTTGTAAATATAATGTTAAATATTTTTTGACCAAATTATTCTCTTGCTATAGTCAATTACCAAAAAAAATTGCAAAAAACTGATTGTGGGGCACATTTTCCATAATTCCCACTGTAGGAGGAGGGGTGGGGGTTGAGACTTTTAGTATGTTATTTAGGACGCTCATCCCTCAAGATTAGTGGGAAAAAACAAACTATGGAAATTTTCCAGAATAAGATTCCTGTCTTCTCTGGACTACTAGTGTATTTTCAATGTAGAATTATAATGTTTGTTTGTCACAAAAATTTGTTTGAAAATTACTGAAAAAATTTGAAATGAATACTTTCCAAAAATTATAACATTAAAAAGTGCTTGGAATGGCTTCATTGCAACGCCAATCAATCCGATTACCTTCTTACAGTCCCAAACGATATACTGTATAACTCATATACGTCAAAAAAGTAGAATGAATTCCTTTCAGTAGCCTATGGATAAAATTTGGTAATTAATTGGTCCTGAACCTAATAAAAACTGGTATCGAGTTTGATAAAAAATGGGTTGACGAAAGTTCCACCAATGGGGGTGATGTACTTATCATTTTACAAGGCTGACATTTGGTGTATGGGTGGCTCTGACTGAATGCATACAAGATTTTCATGAAAATCTGTACAAAAAACACAACGAAAAACTGTTTAAACCTTTAATAAAAATTAAAAACTATTTGGAGAGATATAAAAAGAAATATTAAAAAAAAATTTAATACGTTTTTCCCGTCACAGTCTAGAAAATCCCTTAAATTAGCTAATCCTTGATAGAAAAGCAGCTAAGAAATTTGACGGCATCTTCAGTTTGTGTAAAGGACGCTTTAAACTTAATATTTTATTCTTTTTGATGTAACACCTACGAAATTGAGTGAAGGGAAAAACTGCAATGATTTATGCAGTTTCTGTTGATTTATTCTCTAAAAGTTGAAATTTCCCTGCTTTACCATTTAACAGAGCACAGATTGGGATTAGAGAATGTAGAAAGGGAGTTTAAACTGTTCGTAACTCGTTAGATGCCGCTCGAACCAGTTATCCGAATTTTTATGATTCGCAAACGGTTATAACGTCGTTTGAGTTAATAAAAAAATTTAATTTTCGTTATCGCATTGTTTGGCAGTATTTGTCGTGGAGCGGAAATGAATGGCGACGAAAGGAAGCCGTGGAAAGGGCAGCAGCCGCCAGCTTGCGGACCGAATACGTCAGCCGTTGTTCTCGACAAGAGCTTTTTGAAATCCAGACAGTTTCACGAGAAATGTTTACGTTTTGAAAATTCGAAAAAACGATTACTACCATTTGTCGGTAAGTATCTGCGTCTCTCTCACCCCCTCCTCCACCACTTGCATTTGACGACTCAACGTTTCTACTCTTCAATAGTATAACACTACAATTTCGATTAGTTAAAAGAAAATGTAATCAACTGCTTACACCGCAGTTGACGATCGATTATCTTAATTATTCACGACATTGAAAGTCCAAAAATCGTACTTTTTGAGCAAACTGATCGTCTCATTTTTTTATGGATATTTTTAACGAATTGATGAAGAGTAATGGGTTGGACTCTTTGATATTACCGAATGTAGCCTTTAAAATTTGATACCTACACCGATTTTTTTTCAACGATATGGTTACCAATAATTGGCAAAATTAAGATCCAGAAAACATCTGAATTTTTGTTAATGTAAACATTCTTGCTCTCTAGTCCGCTTCCTCCCGGTTGTAAAAAAATATTAGATATAAAAAAGTTGAGATTGCATAAAAAAACTGCACGGCGCACTGTCCAGTTTCCAATTCTGTTTTTCACATAACACACACACACACACACTTACAAAAAGACATCCGTAGCAAGCTGGCAGCGCGATACATGCACGCACACATACAACACTAGATACATATTTATCGTGTTTCAGCTGAATGTTTACATATTAAATATGTGAGGGGGAACCCTCGCACACCTTTTTTTTTCTTCGGCATTAGTGGAGGAATATAAGCAGTGCTTAATTTTCCATCGGGCACTAAAGGCAGTGCCTCAAAAGGAAAATTTTGAGGCTAAGCAAAAAAAAATTGTTGTTTGACCTGATGTTAGATTTTCAAATCCGTAACCTTGATTCCTGTATAAATAAAATTTAATCGCATGTTTTTTTTGTTGTTGTTGCTTCATTACCTGTGAAAGAGTTGAAAAATTTCAGAATGCCCGCCAAAATTATAAACTAGGCTCCGAATATTAGATTAAAAAACATACGTTATGTAGGAAAAATTATTGTTAACCCAATTTTCATGAAAGTTGTTCTTTGAAATGTCAAGGAAAAAGGTTGTCTTTAGTTACATACTCAAGCTGTGTAAAAAATAAAGGTTTTTCTCAAATATTTATTTATTATTTTTTTGCCCTAAAATAGAAAATGCCAAAGAAAATAAAAGTTATTTTGCATGAGAAAATCAATATTTTTTTGTCAGACCAAAATTGTAGATGCTATAATTCTTCATTTAATGTGTAACTTACGTAACATATGTTTGTAAATTCGTTTTAACCCGACAACGACTGTAGTTTTCATTCTGCAGAATTTAAATTAATTACAAAAATGGAATCTACATTAGAAAATAGATAATGTGAAATGTCATGCCAATCTGACTGACATGTTGGTTCAGATGTAAAGTTAAATTTTATGCCATTTTTAGCCAGTTTTTGATGTGTCAACATCTTAGCGCTTGGTCTATGGTACAGGATAAACGAAAATTACAATTGTCAGATTTGCATAACTGTAGCTCTGACAATCGTCACTCTCATTTGTGTGGTATGTAAAGCCGTTGCGCACACACACCCACAACCACGCAGTTATTATGTTTACTTATCAATCCTTTATGAGTATAGCCCGTATAGCCCCAGCTGAACTGGCATCTTTTTTTTGTTAACGTGACACAAGGTTGGTACTAAAATTTTCTTTGTACAGTATAGAGATGAAATTTGATACGTAAAGTATAAGTTCAGTAATGTTGATAAACTCTATTATTTTGATTTTAATTGGTTTACTTTTTCTCCAGTTAGTGGTGATTTTTTCTGGTTATGATTATAGACTTTCTTACTCCATTCTCATCTCGAGCAATAGTCGTGAAATTTAAACCATATTTTTGAATGATTATAAAAGCAATTGTGCTAAATTTGCTTACAGTCAATCTATTGATTCGAGAAGGAATGGAACAGGGAACCTAAAATCATTACCTAACAGTATCACACTAAATTATTCCAAGTTACCAAAAACTCAAGAACCAATGAAAGAATCAAAGGAAAAATTGACAGAATTTATCTTCATTAAAGAAATTTCATCTTTATTGAAAAACAATTGTCCTTGCTCTACATCGAGTTCCAGTAAATTACACAAAATCCGAAGTCACGCACAGTCTCCATCCAATTGATATCAAATTTTCAATGAAAAATCTTTTCTACGGATTAAATTTTAACTTCATCGGAAAACAATAATTACAATGGTTACGGCGTCAACACTAACTTTCATAAATACATATCTGTATGTTATGTCAGCTGATAAGTTATAGCATCTACAGTTTTGGTCTTTCAATTTTAGTTTGTTACACGGACACTATTTGGAAAATTGTTACTTTATTCCGATGAATATATATATAAAAAAAAAGCGGAGTTCTGCTGGGGCATTACTCATGGAAAATTGATATGTAAACATAAAATAGTGTGGTTGTGGGCGTGCGCACGTTGTTGCGTACGCTCACAACTACACATCATATAACACACATAAAGGAGAGTTATGACAGTGACGCAAATCTGACAATCGTAATTTTCGTTTAGCCCCTACCGCAGACACCGAGCGCTAAGATGTTTATACATCAAAAACTAGCGCAGCAAGCCACGCTAAAAAATGTAAATTTTCTTATGCAGAAAAAATAATAAGTAAATAAGTAGGTACAATGAAAAAGTCCAAATATGAAAAATATTTGGAAAAATGAGGGGTCAAAATTACGTTTAAAATGAAGTTTCCATAAAATGTATAACGGAGTGTATTATCGTGTTCATGTTATTGATTGACTGCTTAGCAAATTGAATAGAAGCAAGCCTGCTTTCGACCAGCTTCTTTGGTTCATTTGGAGTTTATATTTTTCAAACTACTTCTACGCTTGAACCGTTAAGCCGATTGAAACAAAATTTTGCAGAATGATAGAATATAATATATCGATGTCTTTAACAAATTTCGTGACTATTCGTTGAAAATTACGCGTTTTAGAGCGATTTAAGTTGCAAAAATGAATCTCAATAGGATGTAATATACGAACCATTGGGCTGATCTGGACCAAAAACAATCGCGTTCCTGTGGATCCAAATAAGTGTAACAAATTTCAGAATATTGGATGAAAATTTCGACCTGTACCGTGTTCAATAGAAGTGTATATATATATGCGAGTTTCAGCTAGTATAGTGCCAAAATTGTTCCGGGATCTTGAGACAAAAACGAATGTACCCTCACCCCTGGATCTCAAACAAGATCAATTTTAATATGTAGATTTTCTTCGTAAACCTACATAAAAATGTACAATAACTACTACGAGAAGCATTATAAGAAAACATCACCGATTCAAGAACCATATTGTTACTATTCACTACCCTGCGATTTCGCCGTATTTTCATTTGAAGATGTCCCGAAAAAACGAATAAGTGTTTGTATGGAAATTTTCTTTCTCATCGTAATAGGTTGGACAAGATAAAATAGTATAATTCTTCTTGCCGTCGCTCAGACGAGATCGAGGCAGGAAATTCTTGATCAACATCACTATCTACTGTTACGACTATTTGTCAAATGCTTTCGGTTTTTCTTCTTGAATTCGAGATGAGAAATTTTACGTTTGCAGGAAATGTTATCGAGTCGGTGCTCAGCGGTCGAGTGTGCTTTAGTCGAACAATCCAAAATTTTAAAATCAAAGTGAACGTCGGAGGTTCGTCGACAACGCAAAATAACCTGACGGATCTACCAGCGGCCACGTATTATTACCACTTCGGCGACGGAATTATGTCTAGATCTTATTTGGTAAGTTTGACTTGGATTGAAATCCGTGTGTGATATTTCCACGCATTTTCCGACAGACGACTCTCGACTCGAAAGTGAATCTTCAATTAGGATAAGTTCGAATGATTATGAATCGAATTATCTAACTTTGTGTTTCACTTCGACCCTTCGTTGGTTTCTTACCACTGTTTTTTGTTTTCACCGTGAACACATTACAATTAGGTATATATACTTTTTTTTTTTTTTGTTAATCCCACTTATTCATAGTCAGAGTTAATGGCTGGTAATGGTGTCTTTCGGTCATAATCAAAGCCTTAGAGCCTTGCAGTAAAATATGGTGGCGTATTTTTTAAGCAAGAGTAAAACGATTAAAAAACGCTTTCTTTTCCAAACCCTCTGACCTCTTCTAGAGATCCACGAGGCGATTTGAAAAATATTTCGTTTACATAATTATTTAGTTCCATTCATTATCATTATGTGACTGAAAGATTAATAAAAATCAAAAATTTTTTATTGCATCAGGATCACTCAAAAACACGAAATTCCTGGAATTTATAGTTTTAAATTGACCCGTTGACCGAGTATAATTATATTAAACATCCAACGTGTCCAATTAATGTAACGATGTTGAAAAGTTCATCTAGTTGGTGAAAATAAGATACAAATTTCTTGAGAAGCAGTCAAATTTTTCTCTGGTTCTCGTCTTTTCAAAAACTACTGTCACATTCACTGTTTATAATTCCATCAATAAGGCAACTTCTAAATAACATTCAAAATTGACCATAATTTTTTTAAATTTATATCAGTTTGACCATGCGCTTATTTGGGTTTCTTAATTTTATTTGATGTGGAATTTGTGATTTATACCGTACAGGTGAGAATCGAATTCAATGTAAACCAAGAATTTATTACTATTGACCATAGACATGTATACTAAGTAAACATCGAACAAAATACGCGTGCTTGTTCGTTGCCAACTTGCGAGTTGCGCTTGACGCTATGCCCCAAAGGGCTTAATGTTAGAAAAAATACACGCAGTTATATGGACTTTTCGAGAGTTTAGAGTAGTTTTCCTGATTTATTCGGTATATAATCATGATTGTTCAAAATTTTATACGAAATACTTTCTACATCTATAAAATTTTCTGTGTGATGGACAGTTTGGCGAATAAATTCTAAAAATTACTTTGAACTCTTGAATAATCTACGTATGAAGGTACATACAATTGCGTGTATTTCGCGTAACAATATGTCCATAGCGTTAGGCCCAAAGTAGGCAATCGTTTTGGACTTGTTTTTGTGTACGCATTGTTTGTATGGGAATTTGTCTGTTTGGGTTGTACATATTGTAATGAACGTGGTTATGCTGCAGACAAAATTTTGTATTAGACCTACTAATCCATAGTTGGGGAAAAAATCGAAAATTAGGCTAATTCATTGGATGCTATAAGATTCTTCTGAAAAAAGTTCAGGTTAAAAATAAGTTTTTAAAAGATAGTTACAGTGGTCTTACAAATAGAACTCTCACTTTTGTGTGTTACACCTACATAACGACAATTATCGTAAACATAGTCTGGCGGAACTCGTGATTTTCTTTTTTTGCCTTTAGCTTCTTGTGAAATAAACGTTATTTCATTGTGGAAGGTTGGCTGCAGTATTGGTATATTTTAAAATCGCAGTAGTGAGTTGAATAAAAACTTATAATAATGCCTTTTTTATAGTTTCATTATTTCTTTATTATAGTTTGTTCATATATTAGCGATTGACAAAACGTTACTTATTAATCATCAGTTTGGATTTAAGTAGTGCGACACTACCAAAATTTTTTAATATTATGTTCAATTAACTTTCGAGTTGTTTTATGAGATTCAAAATTTTTGGTGATTTCTAATTGATTTGGCTGTCCTACTGATTTGGTACTAAACTGCTGAATATTAATTTATATCCGTAACTGATTTTAGGTGTGCCTGGACCACTTTATATGCGAATTAATTCGCACAGATAACGTTAATGTACTAATTGATCTGTCCGACGTCCATCCGTTTTGACGCTATGCAAGCTTCCATTTTTTCATCCCCAATTTTCACTCCCCTAGCCCTATTTTTGAAAATATTAACGGCATTTCGGTATTCAGGCAGTATACTCATAGAGTCATTTCCATTGATTTTTTTTTCATGAAAATCCATCCATCCGTTCAGACACGAAAGGTAGAAATAGATGCTGTGACTTTACCGTATTAATATACTTATGTGATGATATTTTTCAACGTATCCCGTGAATATGTAAGCAGCGGTTCGAGGATTAACAGTCGAATTAAATTAGATGAACTGGTATACCAGTTGATATGAGATTAGTACATAATTTTCTGATGTACTCGTTTGGGACTGATGAGCATAAACCGTACAATACGTGAAGAGCCAATCTATTTCTTGTAGCTGTGTAGTACATGGAAACAAAATTCATTATTGTTAAATAAATTAAAAATAATTCTTTAAATGCTTATTTGAATGCGTTTACAGCTATATCGACAAGCATCCCGCAAACATAGGCGTACTTTTTATATTATTATGTTTTAATTTTTTATTTCTTTTGCTACTCTCTTGAAACGATTATTTTATATTTAACTGTCGCAGGTGAAAGGTTTTATTTTGGACAATGAAAAAGGTTTACAAATTCCTGCGTCCGGTCGGCTGCAAGTGAGCGTCTACAACACCGAAGATGCGCTGATCAAAGTATTCGTAATTTCGTACGATTTGAGCGATATGTCACGCTGCAGTAAAACGTATTTACGTCACAGTAATTACTACTTGCCAGATGGCTTGCCAGAATACAGTCTTAAGTGGCTGCAATCATTTCTGCGTATGAAGTAAGTATTTCTAGTTATATAGTGACGTCCAGTATTTCATTAAATTGACTGTCTAATTTCCAGTTGTCCGTCTTTTTATAAGCTTTTATTCTATTCACTACTGCAATTTTAAAATATACCAATACTGCAGCCAACCTTCCGCAACGAAATCATGTTTATTTCGCATGAAGCTGAAGCCAAAAAAAATCAAAATAAAAACTTATCTTTTAAAAATTTGTTTTTAACCTACACTTTTTCCAAAATTTATTCGAAGTTGAGTTGTATAAATGACGTTATCAGTTTTGTTATCTGCAGCAAAACAACAATGATTTTACGAAAACGTAAAATAATATTGGTCTGAGTAAATTGACAAATAAAATTGAAACGTAGGTTACCAATTGCTCGCCACGGAGCCTATGCGTAGAAACAAATGCCAAAAATTGCGAAATCTGACTAAAATATCCCTAAAAATTTAGGCATTACTTAATTATATTTTTAAATTCTACGTAGATTGATTCACCGATACGAAGTGACCGGTGTAGAAAAAATTTTTGAGTCTTCTTTCTCCCCACCCTTACCCTTCCGCCATTGAACGAACGAAAATAATTTTAGATAGCGTAATGAATTTGGACGAATAAAAAGAATAAAACTTCTAAATATCCACTCTAAAGTGACTAGGCTATAGTCTCAAAGTTTTCTCTTAGAATCGTTATTCTTTCCCATTAGCGAATAATCCACATTAGATGAAATTTTCAGCTGTTTGTAATTTAAACAAGAATTTTTGAACTTCTGGCTTGTTCTCTGGTGGATTGAAAACTTAAGCTTTTTAATTTTCGTAAAATTATTTGCTGCCATTAATTCTAACATGGAAATTTTTTTTTTTGCGATATTCCCATTATTTATCTCTGTTTTGAATTTGTCCCGTTGAAAAATTTCAACTTAGTTACTCAGTGACAAAAGATGTGGTTGTTTCTTTTCAGTGAAGTAGCCAAGAGCGGACCTGGCCTTATGGTAGAAAATTTTGGCCTGACCATTTCCCCAGAAATTAAAAACAAATTGATTGGCACTTTTCATTTTGTATTTAAAAAAAAATAAAAATAATAGTGATGAACAATTACTACCTAGCTTCAAATTACTGTTTACGCCTCACACCTTCATACATCAGCTGTTTTTACTACCATTTTTACTCTTCTAACCAATGCTAGCGTTGAATGTTGCGAAGTTTCATGCAATGTAACACGCGAGGCCATGCAGAGCCATAGAGAGGAAATTTGGGCTCTCCAAAAAATTGAAAATTACATCTATACTCGACGCCATATCTAAGATTTAAATGTGGGAGGGGCTTTAAAATATTGGAGAAGCTTGCAAGGAAAAAAATAAATTATGCATTTTTCAATAGATTTTCTGTGATAATCCACTTGTTTTTCTCTTTTTGTTTGAAAATGCAGGCACCTAAAAAACCCAGGTTTGGAGAATCCGCCTTTCACCGCCCCCTCTCATCGAACCTGAAATCAGTATGTTTACTTTACCCCTTTCATTTATATTTTTCAATATATTTTATCTCATTTGAAGGGACAGAATTGTAAATTTTGCTACACCTCCCCCAAATTCCTCGATCCATATGTATGTATTTCGTTTTATGTTTCATTCAGATGGTGCCGCTGAAAGAATTTTTAAAGGTTATTTTTTTCTTTTTGTGGCATTTATATATATTTTTTGGTACGGTTTTTCTCTCTCACTTTACTCCAAGCGCGAGGCCTCAGGCAATTGACTGAGATTTCAGGCTCTAAAACCGGCTCTGCTTCTGGTCTTTAATAATACTATAGATATTACGTAGAAACAAATGATACAATCATTCTATTATTGTACATTAAAGGATGATCACTAATTTGAATATCAGAACAGTCTGCGGTTATGCATAAAAACTAAAATTGTTTTGTATTAATTTTGAATAATTTTTTTTTTTTTTTAATTTCTTTAAATTATGCGAAAACATTACGACTTGGTTTTACTGTACGTGCTATTCTTAAATGGTAAGTTAAAATTTTTGTTTTCATTTTTCAGATGCAGTTGTTCGAAATCAGGTCGGTTGTACTTGCAAAATGAGATCGACGTGATTATATTCCAGAAGTCGGATCTGAATACGGCGTGCGAATTCGAAATGAAGAGCGATCTAAAGCATCACGACGTTACTGAGATTGAGTACAAAAACGAACCCACAAAAATTGTAAATAATGCATAGTACTTAGTTGGTCGTCATTTGGTTTTCTTCCTGTTCATTTTCTTTCTCACTTTTTCTCGCCATCCCCGTATCTTTCACCCTTTACTTTTCTTTCTCATTGGAGTCTACCTCTGCCCTCTTTCCTCTCCGCATCTGTTCTGTCTGTCTAATTCACACTTTTCTTTCTTTCTTGATTTTCCATGTCGACTCGTATATCCTACCTACGTTTTTAATTTTCGCAAAGTGAAATTTTCGCGAAGAAAACCATAATTTGTTATATTCTTCATTGTTTTGAAACTACTCGCGAATTTTCAAACCCCTCGGTGTTTTTTCGGGAATCAAGTTCAAATTTAGAACATTTTTAATTGGGGAAAGAGACCGAGAGTTTTGCGATAGGATAGAAAACTACCCACAACACTAATGTTTTTGTTTGTCATCATTTTTCAGTCGAAGAAAAACGGAAGTACAATGTACAAATTATTTTTCATTAAATTTTTCCTCTGTCGCAGTAGAAATAAAAAAAATAAAAAATAGAAAAAATAGATCTCGAAAAATAAAATACGGAATTCTTTACATTTCGTGAACAATATGGAGGAATTTGAGCTTATTTTGTTTTATTTGGTTTTATTATTATTTTTATTTTTTTTTTTGTAAATAAATAACAACATTGCGTAGCTTTGAAGTACCTTCTCCTTCACCATTTGCTGTTGAGTATTCAGAAGAAAGGCTACATCAACCTGCCACACAAATATATATCTTTTTGTAGACGATGGATGTTTTTTTTTCCTTTGACGTCCAAAGATGGTTACCAAACATCGGTCGTCGCTGCCATAAAAAACAATGTTTTGTGTCGGCATTTCTTTTTTTTTGCGATTTTTATTAAAAGTGATACTAGTTTTATTTTTCATAAGGAACATCGACGCCTTTAGACTCTTCGAGTTTTCATAAAAATTTTGAAATAATCGACCATGTTCTTTTTTTTTTTTCGTAATGTGTAATACCCATTTTTTCTTTCTTTATATGTGATTAAACGTTAGTTTTATTTATTTTAGATCTCAGTTTTTTGTTTTTTTCTTCTTCATTCTTTATGACTTAATTTTAAGTTTCACCATACGGATAAAACGTGAAATTACCTGCGCCATTATTTTTTTTTTTTTTTTGGATTTGTGTTAGTTTTTCTTTCAAGAATTTGAGATATTTTTCTGTGATTTTTATCTCGTGTGCGATGCGCCCAGAAGTAATTATTATAATTACATTCTTCCCATTCTTTTCTTTCCTCTGTTTCCCTATCTACTTTCTTCTTTTTTCTCTCTTTTTTTTATTTTATTTATTCGATAATACTAGAACTAAACGTCCGTTAGTTGACTTTTACAATTGTTGTCGTGTTTATTGTTTACGTTGAAACATTCAATAAATCGGATGTATTTTTCCGCGTACTAGTACGACTGCGAGTTTTTTGAGTTGTTTTCTTCGCCATCTAAATTTGAGTGATAAATGTAATTAGATAACTTTTTTAGGATCTTCATCCGTGAGATATCCTCCATTTACTTCCCAACTTATAGCCTAATATCGATTTGGTGTCTATTTGGAATAACCAATAAATTCTTACTATCAGACAATCAGCCGCTGGATCCCGCCCATTGAAGAAGAAAAAACCTTATCTTTTCGTTGACTTGTATCATTTAACCACTTGAATCAGTTTATGTCGTGCTATTCTCTGAATCTAAATAGAGTTGGTAATAAACATTCGTAGATTCGACCTCAGTTATGTATTTAATTTGGACTGTCCTTAGGTACACAGAAATCGTAGAAATCAGAAGGGCTGATCGTCTCGGTAACTCGAAATTTCCGTGGAATCATCAACAAACAATGATGAAACGACAGTTTTTCGCTAAATTTCGGCTACTATTCCATTTTCAAACGTTAATATTGATTTCAATCATGAAAACCGAAGTTAAATTATTATTGAATCGAAACGAGGCGTCGTTTATGTACTACTTCTTGTTGGCACAACAGCTTTGTGATAACACCATTCCTCTTAAACGGTCGAATTAAAATCAGATTCTTTTGGAAGGGAATAGGCAAAGGATTAGGATATTTTTTCCTGAAAAACATTGATACATCATCGGATAATATGTTTTTGAGGAGCTGAGTTCAAATTTTTAGCTTATTTCCGGATGGAACCATTCATTGGGCCCCTGGTGAGCCGAAGAAGGTACGTTGGGTGAATTTTTTATTCGTTATTGAGTGATACATCCTTGAATTTTCGGTTGTGTTCATTGAAATGCAAATTTTCGTTTCTAATATTAGTGATGTGGTCCACTTGTACTTTTTTGTGGGAGTTGGGGTCGTTCTGAGACACCCATTTTGCTTTAGTCTGGTTCTTGGGTTCGTTTGAGACCCGGAAATCCTACCTAGTACGCTTTTTTATATACTTTTATTCTACTTGTTCACAATGGCAGTTTCACGAAGTGTTCTGTGTGAGCACTAAGGGCTGATTTTATAATTGAGGTTTAAACATTGGTTCAACTAAACCTTGATCCATGGTTCAAAGTTGGTTTGGTTTTACAATTACTTGTCAGCTGTGGTTCAACTAAATTTATGTTTTTTTAAAATTTTCCATGTTCCACAAAATATTAACCTTTCATTTGTGAAAATTTAATTTGTGACATTGCCATGCAAAATAAAATGAATAAATAACTGATAACACGATGATATTTCAATGATATTTGAGAATTGGATAGTGATTAGAAACCATATAAATTTGTAGTTGATCAATAAAAAAATCTCATGGTGAACAAGCCAATGAAAAACTTGTACCATTAGTTAACTCATGAAAATCCAACGTAAAGTTAAATTGTGGTTCATGATGGTTGAACTTAGTTTAATGGATTGTAAAACGATGTTTTACCTCTAAACCTAGTTTAAATTCTGAACTTGGTTTAAACTGCTATTGTAAAACTAGCCCTGAAGCTCTCAAATGACAACTGCAGTGTTAGATTATATATTTCTGAATTTTATACGGATGTGCTAGGTTTCATTTTTGAAGTACCTAATAGGGTACCAGACATGATTTTCAGTAGACATATTTTCAAATTCTTTAAAAAAAAATAAAAAATATCAGTGAAAACCGCATTAAAATTGGTTGGATAGAATGGGAGAAAATGAATGGTAAAGTTGAGTTTTCAAAAAATGTGATGTTTTTTGAGCAGTGGGTGTGATGTCATAGAATTGACACATCAGCAAACTTTTCACCTCTTTCGCAGGTTTCTCATTCATTCATTCCTCACTCCTGTGTTTGTACATTGGTTTAGTTAAGCTCATCAATTTAGAAAGTTCATGGTGACTGTGAGGGAGGGGATGAAAGGATGTGCACTTGAACCCCCCACACCCTTCTTTATAGACAAATTCAAAACAATAAAAACTAAGAAAATCAAAAACCAATTATTCCTTATTTGTTTTTATATTAGAGCACAGCCTTGGAAAAAATTTTTGGTGGTGCGTGGGGAGTTACTTACTTTCAGGGCTGAGTTCATATTTGCAACCCATTTTTAGATTGAACCCCTCCTTGGCCCCCTGTGACCCCAAACAGGAGGTTGAGATAATATTCTTAAATATTATTGAGTGATATATTATTAATAATATTTCTCGAGGTGCTGAGTTTAGATTTGCAATCCATTTTTTATCAAACCCTTTATTGAGCCCCCTGTGACCCCAAACAAGGGGTTGAGATAATATCCTTAGATATTATTGAGTGATATATCATTAATAATATTTCTTGAGGTGCTGAATTTAGATTTGCAATCCATTTTTTGATTAAACCCCTTATTGAGCCCCCTGTCACCCCAAACAGGTGGTTGAGATATTATGCTTAGATATTATTGAGTGATGCATCATTAATAAAATTCTTAGATATTATTGAGTGATACATCATAAATAATGTTTTTTGAGGCACTGAGATTATATTTACATTCCATTTTTAGATTGAACCAATTTTTTCTTTTTGCAGCCCCAAAAAAGGGATTGCAATTATATCTTCACTTACTATTGAATGATTTATTAGGTATTGGATGCCCATGTTTTTTGAGACCAACAGAAAACAACAAAATTCAGTAAAACCACTTGCCCAGCTTACTTGTAAGAAAAATAAGATTTTTGTATTTGTACTCGGAAACTTGTAAAACATTATAAACAATATATCACACAATAAAATGTGAAAAGTCAAAATTAGCTAGTTATATCTGAACCACTTTGGATCACATTATAAGGAGTTGAATGAAGAAATACATGTCAAAATAAAACTTCAAGTCTAAAAAAATTACCAACAATGTATCACACAATATAATAGAGAAATTCAAAATTAGCCTCTTTTAGAGCCCTATGGGATCACATAATTGGTAAAATTAAGAAATTAAGTCAAATTCAAAATCAGCAGCTAAAAAACTTACCAATGATGTATTACACTACAAAATATGAAAAGTCAAAATTTCTCCTCATTTTGAGCCTTGGGGGTCAAAAATGAGTCAAATGAATAAAATAATGTCAAATTTGAACTTGGTGCCTCAAGAAACATTACAAATGATGTATTACATAATAATATGAAAAAAAAAAAAAAATTGGGCCCTTTTATAAGTCCCTTGGGGTCAAAAAATCTATCAAATTAAAAAATTATAGACAAATTTGAACTCAGCACCTCAAGAAACATTACAAATGATGTATTACATACAAAATGTAAAAAAACAAAATTGGGCCCTTTTTTGAGTCCCTTTGGGTCAAAATATTGATCAAATTAAAAAACTTGAGGTCCAATTTGAATTCAGTACCTCAAAAAATATTTTTTTAAGGCATAAACTAACAATATTATACCACTTTTGGGTTGAGTTGGATAATTTCAGTGTATATATGTTGAAAGTTCAGAGAAAATGAATTTTTGGCCCATATCGGCTGCCCCTTTCTTATTTTTGGGATTTCAAAAAAAAAAATTAGATGTGATATTCAAGCACCCACCCTTATACCAATTTTCAACCTTCTACCTCAGTTAGAAGTACAAAAAATAAATATAGATAGAAACACAAATTTATTGAATCTTATTTACTTAGGTGATAACTTAGACTTTGAGCTTTCTGTGCCAAAAGTTTTCTTGGGTCCTGAAATGAAATGTGCGCCCACTCTTGCTTCAAAGTCATTTTTTAAAGTCAATTTTGTTCAGTAAATTTTCATCAAAAACCTACCTATTTGTTGCTATCGTAATTGATAAGAAATGACGTAATATGTTCGCGTACTGGTCCGAGACATCGCCGAGATCTTTATCTATTATATTGTCATCGGCCAAACGTATCTTACTTGCCTGTATGTGCAAGTAAGAATGTACAAACAAACAAAGTGTATATATGATATTGAATGTCATAAGCTTGATAAGAAATGACGTCGTGCATACGAGATGTATAATCCCCACAAATGGCAGGGTCCTGGTTTTGTTGGTACATTTCTAGGTATAGATACCTATTTTTGAGGGGTGTGTTGATAAAAATTTTAAATGGAGTGAATCTTTTTGAATGGAGATTCCTTCTACTGTATTTTGGTTATGTTTTGCCCAAATGAAAAATGAATTAATTTTTTCACGAATTAAGGGTAAATGCTCAGTAACAGTTTTTAGATAATAGATAAATAATTGTTTTTTTCTACTTTTTGAGTTGATACATCTCTGCTTCTCTAGATGTGTCAAAGGAACCGCCACGGATTTCTGGTAATTTCAATTTTTTTGCCACATTTATCGATTTAAATTCAATATTCTGGTGAGAAATTATTTTCAATTATCCTAATAATTTATTTCATGTAATTAAAATCATCCATAATTGTAAAAGTGATTTTTGTGTTTTTCCAACGCCCATTGAAATAAGATAATTATATATGCAATGCAAAAATCAAAATTACAAAAAACATGGCATATACGTCTACTCGCGTCTTGGAGCCGACATCTTGAAAACTATCCCCATTTCATTTAAAACTATATTATGATCTAATAATAGGACCTTCCGATTCCCACTCACTGACAAACTATGGGACAAGGAAATCCAGATGGTTGCCAAAATAACCAAAATTAGTGATTAAAGTTTGGACAGATCAATAAAAAAAATCAAGAAGTGAAAATGGTCTCAAACAACAACCTTCAAAAAAGAAGAATAAGACTCGAGCCATATTGACATTTTATTTAACAACCACCAACAAACTAGCAAAGATTCTTTAAAAATTCTACGTAGCTCCAACCTATAACGGGAAAAAGATCTCAAAGTCGAAGAACCTACCGAGTACCTACCCACGAAATTTTGCCAAAATTCCAATGACTGCTACTTTGGACTAACCAAACGAAATATCAAAATCAACTTTTGATTCAGCAAGTGAAAAAATAAAAGAGAAATCAACAGTAGTAGACCGTATATCAAACTAAACAAACATGCTACACGCAAACGTCTCTTCTCCAGAAAATCCTCTGCTTTCCCCCATCCTCATTGACCACTCTTCGCTACCAACCCTCGCTCGAAGTCCATCAGAATACCCTAAGTTGGCTGTTCTCTTATTGACCAATACTATGAAGACCCGTTATTACCTGCAACGCAAACGTTTGTTTATTCTATACAAACTTCTGAAAACCTCATCTTAGCGCTAATGTAGAGATGTCTGATGTGGAAGTCGCATGGTGATCAAAACTCAAAAAAAGTGCTTAAAGTGCATTGAAATAACTTGCAAGTATATGAAGTTCACTCATCAATAATTTTCAAAAAAATTATGTTTAATTTTGCAAATCTCTGGCTCGAAATTGCTTTTTAGTGGCTGCGCCAATAATAAAGTAGTTTGTCTAGATATGTTTCTTCAATTCAATAATAAATTACGATTCACTCAAAATTGAAAACTTATTAATTTTGTATTCTACTATTGGGTAAAAAAGATAGGTTGCCTCTAATTCGTCTATATGTATTAATATTGAGAGATTTGAGACCATTTTGTCAGGCCCAAGACACACACATACATTGTGGTTTTGCCCGTTTTGGGTTGGAAATAAAAATTTTTTCTTCGTATTTGTGCAGGTGGTTTATTCGAACGAAAACATAGTTTTTTAATTAAAAAAGAAGAAGAATAAAAAAGTTATTATGTTAAGTAGTTGCGGGTTGCGTTTTGTTTCTGGTATCAACTCTGGTTCGACGGACCACCTACTTACTTATAGCTAGGTAACCTATAGAACCTATAAACATAATATAAAATTCTTGAATCCTACGACGAACGTCGATCGCAATTCACGTAATTTAAAATTCTGTCGTTTGTAGACGAAATCCACGTGTCCGACGGCAAGGCACTTTCTTCTTTTGATGAAGGTACCTACGTACCGTAGTTGGTAGCCTACGCGATGAATGTACAGGTGCTGGGCAATGAACTCGTTCGGGTTCATTTAGTTTCATTGTACTCGCTGCATCGACTTGTGGTGCGGGTGTCAAGTTTATTGAAATATTAACTAGGTAATCTACCTGTTCTCGTAGCCCATCCAATTAATCCGCAGGCGTGGAATTTGTAGTCAACGAATTACCTACCTGCGATTTTCAACTTACCCACGCCTCTCTCAAATTTCTCCTTCTTATATAAGATAGTTACACGTCTTTGCTGATAACGAAGGTTATCAGACGTACCTATCCTTCAGATAAAAAAAAGTTTAGTAATTTGAGTGTAGATAAACGTTGTAACTTAACATTTCGCTGCGAAGCACGTTTTCGTTTGCTTTTCTGAATTTTTTTCTGAATGATGTCAGTGTGCGTTATACCTGCATTTAGCGTATATGTGAACTGGGTTCTGCGATCGCAGCAGCGGTACCGATCTCGTTTCAAATTTTTTATTTCTACGCTCATAGGTACCTACCTACCTACCTACCTACCTACCTACCTATATATGGCAGCGTAGCGTAGGCTACCTACCGCATTCCTTCGGCGTAACAGCCTCGAAACTGTGCAACGTGTACTCCAGCCGCGTTCGTCAGCAGAAACTCAACTTGGCCACGAATAGACTGCAAGTTTGTCCGATCGCCTTTAGGTAGGCCACCCGAATAACCTACCGTAGGCATACAGCTGCGATTTAGGGGTGAGTTCAGTTGTCGTCCGTATTTTCGATTCGTCTCGCGGTGCATGTGCCTTTGCCTATTTCATCGGCCCATAGCTAGTCGCTAGTCGCCAACGTTATTTCGCCCACGCACATCGGTTGTTTTCCAATCGTTAAAGAACTAAGTGGCTAAATTACTAAATTTTTATCTTACCGCCGCCCCCGTCAAAGGAATCTATCTTGTTCTTCCTTACGGAAATTTGAATTTTAACAATTCATCTAAATTCATTCGTAAAATATTTCGAAAACGTGATACTACCTACCGAATCAGTTTCGTCGCATTCGTCGTATTTGTGCAGTATTGGTAACTTTTTGCAAAAACTATAAATATTTTATATAATTATTACTTTATTAAGAGATTGTTGATGATTGAGGTGATTTTCTAATAAAGAAAATCTATTTTTTTCTTGCGAAGCTTGCTGCGCTAGACATGGCATGTAGGCCTACCTATAGGTATTTATTAATTTTCAATAAAAGGTATAAGGCTATTATGGTTAGGTACTTCGGTAATGTAATACAGGCATTCGACGAATTAAAACGTGGAAAAAATCGGAACCACGTTTGTGCACCTCTCACCCTCTATTTGGACGGTCTCTTGACGAATATTTCTTCTTCTAACTTATTAGCTGTATAGGGTAAGTCAGATTTCGGCGCACCATAGGGAAATAGCATTAGGTACGTCGAAATTTGACTTACCCTTCTTCACTGTACATGCGCGAGTCATTATTCTGTGCACCACATCAAGCAAGAGAAAACCTGCAGTCTTTGTCCAGATAATCGCTGAGAGATAAGAATAGAAACTTTTCGACTTGTTTATTGTTGATTGGAGTGCAATTCGTATGTGTACAGTGAAAGACAATGTCTTATTCAGTTGAAGAGAAAATATGATGGGTGAAAAAAGTTCTGTCGGCCACACTTATCGTAAGGTGAGCACATTATTCCATGAAGCTTTTCCTAATCATCCTGTACCACACCATACCACCATCCTACAAACTGTGTAACAGTTTGAGTAAACTGGAAGTGTTAATCCTCCAAGAAAGCAGGATACCAGTGTTTAGCAGATAGATCAATGCAAATCCGTCAGCAAATATACGAATTATTCCTAACCAACTGGGTAAGTCAAAATCTACGGTCCTTTGAAAACTGAAAAAAAGTGGTTATAAGAGCTACAAAATACCTATAAGTGCATCTGAAGTTTCTCCCTCAAGATTGTGCAAATCAGCTAACTTTTGTTCAACTGCATTTGATCTAGCAAATGAAGACCCAGACTTTCTGTCAAAAATAATTTTTACTGATGAAAGTACATTTATTTTACACAATTCACTTAACTCTCGTAATATCCGAATTTGGTCCAGGACTAATCCCAAAAGTGTTTACACTGGTCATGTCCAATAACCCTAGAAAGTGAATATGTTGCCTGGAATTTTAGGTCAACATATCATTGGATCAATTTTTATCGATGGTTTGCTTACAGGAGTGAAGTACTAGGACCTGTTGCAAGGCCCTATCACCAAGAAAATTTGTGAAATAACAGATTTAGGAGATCATTGGTACCAGCATAATGAGTGCCTTGTCCATATGTACAAAGAGACTACCGCATTCTTTCAAGATTCTTTTGGAAGAAGAGTAATTGGATCAAATGAGGAACCATCGGCTTGGCCAGCATGCTCTTCCAACTTGAATCCATGTGATTTTTTCTGTGGGGTCATATTTCTGCAACAATTTACAATAGGTCTAACCAGTAAGACAATATTGAATATTTATGGGAAGCTATTCAGATATGTTTTGATCGTATCACCCACCGACAGCTGAGAAACATGACATCAAATTTTTTTATTAGATTAAATTATTGTATCAATGCCAAAGGGGGACTGTTTGAACATTTCCTGTGATTTATTTTCGTATTTTGTTATTTTTTATTGCAGTTAGTATTATTTTGTTGTTGTTACAGAAACATTTCATTTGGTATTTCTTTGAGTACAATTCATTTTCTGGTGCGCAGAATAATGACTCGACCTTGTACAGTGAAGAGGGGTGAGTCAAATTTTGACGCACTTAATGCTATTTCCCTATGGTGCGCCAAAATCTAACTCACCCTGTATACCTAGTCGATATATTATGATTTTTCTCAGATACTGATCACATTTTGCGCCTATGTCAGGTTAAATAATTGCTCCGACTTCTGTCAGCCCTAAAACCAAGTCATCGAGTGACAAATTGAAAATCAATCACTTCATTATTGAAAATAATGTTTGTTTGCTACAAAATTTTGAGAACTAATTTTATAATTTCATAACGCCGCGGAATTGAGCGAATATTCCTCACTTAGACAACTTTTTATCAAGTGTAGGTGCCCATCTACCTGCCAACCAATCTGCATACTTACTAACTGAACACCCTTGTCGATGCATTCAAGCCAAAAAATTGGTAAGACAAACTTTCAAGTATGACTAATACCTGTTAATTTAAAAAAAAAAAAAAAAATAGTTAAATACGTAGGTACCTTCTCTGCAGTTACCTACCTATAACAAACTTTTTAAAATTCTCTTGCATACCGTAGGCACTTATGGCATTGTGTAAAAAAGCTCACTTATAAATATAAATTAAATGTATAAAATTGAGAGATGGTCCACCAGTGGTAGATGATCCATAATATTTCTTTACTCTGCTTGTAAGAACTCTGAAATCAGATAAATGTACGGGATAAATCCCAACCGAATGAGGAAGACCGAAGGCTGTGTGAGTCATATTTTAAGTAAGTTCTGTAACCTCATTTGGGGTAAAGGTTTGTAAGATCAAGTAGTTCCTAAGATTGCACACAGACCATTTCTCAAAACTGAAGAACTGATATAACAATTCACATATATTGCAACAATGCCATAATAATATCATGGATTTTGATACGAAAAATGTGATTTTACTACTCATTCAAAAGATATTCGCATTTAAAATTTTTAGATCATGAAATTATAATTTTTTCAAACTACCTCGGAGTGATTTGTGACTTTTTTTAAATTTTAATTGTATGTAACTTTCTATTGATGGAAATTACGTTTAATAAGCTTTTAGATTATATAATTGAGTTCAATTGCATGCTTATTTATGATGAAGAAAAATAGCTTTAAAAAATTCAAGTCATATTAAGTGTAAGATCGCGCAAGTACCATATAATAATGTTGCATTCTATTTTACCTATCTTTTTTTTTCACCACTTGCCTATATGGAAATGTGACAAGGATCAGAGCAAACATAATCCTTCAGAAAATCAAATTAACAGGTTAGATTTACAATTGAATCAACCTATCGAATTCAATTACTGACAGAATCCTTAATAGAGAAACACCATAACTTCAATTAAAATGATTAAAACTCTACTATTTTTGAATATATTGGAATCCAAAACCTTGTCTATAACATATCAAGAGAACTACTGATCACTTTTTACAAAATTGATATTTTATGGTGGTGGGTGATCTTGGGAATGCAAATGCGCAACCTTCAGGTAAATTTTTTGGGGTCACATTTTTGAAAGGTTTTGCAAAAATCATTATAGCTCTAGTTGTAGTTTGTGCTACAATTTGTGCTATTGGTATGTTATGGTTTAGACTATAACATATCCAAAAATAACAAAATTTTAACCATTTGGTATAAAATTATGGTGACTTAACCACTAAATGCGTGATCTAACAGACCTTTAACCTACAAACATGTATACCAACTTACAGACACATGAGGTACAACTGCAACACAGAAGTGATTTTCAGTGTTGCCCTGTAACACTGAAAATTCATTTTACCAACACTAAAATTAATTTTTCCATTCTGATTAACAGTTTTCACTTATTTACAAATTATAATTACAAAATTTGGCAACACTGAAAAAAACTGAAGTTGGCGCTTACGTTACCAAGGTGAGAGAAAAATTGGTGTAATTAGGAAGGAGATGTTGGTTGTGTTGTGTTTTGGCAGATACTTACCTTTATCCCCGGCTATATTCCATAATTTAAACTTTATCCATTCCTGTAATGTGTGCATATACCTACCAAGGCCCTATGTATCCTTAGGAAAGTGAAAGTAGTGTTATGCAGTAAAGCAGGTAGATACTGTGTTCAACAACACAAGCGTAGATTGTGTGTTTATATTCCATAAGTGTTGTAATTTGCACTAGCAGCTACAATCTTTGACTAAATAGCTTAATGAACTGCTAGAACTGATAAGAAATACATAGGGATAAATGGAACACCGCTGAAGGCACTGTTAACAGGCGTTCTTTTTACAAAAAGCGACCTTTGGTGATAAGTGATAGTGATTCCAAATTTCCAATTCCAGCTAGCAAAAAATTAATTTTTATATTTCGTTATTTTAGTAATTAAAATTATATTTGAAGATAATTAATTTTATTATTATTCTACTTTGCCATTGACACATGATAAAATGGCATTATTTGTAAGTTTACAGAATAATTAATGACATAAATACCTATGTAATACTTTACTAGAACTTCATTCCACTCATAATTTTGTACCCTCTGATTTTCAATTATGCAGAACTGTTCGAAGTGTAATAAATCATGTCGTACCAGAAAAGGTATAATTCAGCATTTAAAAAAGAATGTTTATGTTGGAGTAAGGAATGATACTAATACATCTGCAAAAGTTTGTATTTTTCCTATTATACTTTTTCATTTATTTATTTGCCGAGCTATTTCAAGAATGTCTTCATGTTACTGGAGGAAATACATATATACATAAACTTTTGGTGCGATGTTGTTTTTTGGGGTCTAGGGACCATAATCGGAAAAACTATAGTGTAATTTTTTCAAAATTGTGACATAGCACCTTCCGCAATAGTTATTCTACAAAATCTTCCTAAAAAACCAATATGTGGCAAAAAAATTCATGATTAAATTATTTTCTTATTATAGTAACAATAACTTCAAAAAGTAACAAAAATGCCTGATAATTCCGTAAAGCAGAGGCCCATTTCACTAATCTATACAAATATACAAAGAAGAAAGCTTGGAAAAGCGTATGTCTAGGCTAATATATATATACACACCATGATATTTTTTGTTCAAAATATTCAAAATATTATATGAAAAAATTAAATTAATGGCATTATCTGGATGAATTTTTTTAATTTTTAAAACAAATATTCTATTTACACTGAGTTCAGCCTTCAGCATTATCAATTTGGAGAAGAGTCCACATTTGTGACTGCCTCTACACAGACGATTGGTCATGCAAAAAAAATTGTAAAATCAGATCAGTCACACAAAATCGGCCACGGTCATGAAAAAAAAAAAGGTAAAACATACTTAATTAATTATGTTAAAAGCCAAAAACATTTCGATTTAGGTTTGGAATATTTGATTTTTAGCTTTTAGCTTTGGCTTTTTGAAGCTATAATTATAAAAATTTGGCTTATAGGTTTCCGCTTTCAGCTGGCTTTGCAGCCCTGCCCCTGATCCCTCTGACTATGCCACTGGTTCTTACTGAATTGCACTGCATCCTCCAGAGCCCTGGGGCAAACATCTAAAGATTCCCTCTTTGAGCAATCACTAAATACATTTGCTAAAGGTGTTTAAAATTTTTGCCAACAATTCATGGAATCTCCAATGTTTCTAAGAAAAGGGGGAGGGTTGAAAGTTCAATATTCCACCATTTTCTTCTATCTTCAATATGAAGAACGAAATTGGAGAAATAGTATACTACACACCAAGGTTTTAGAGTGAGATATACATGTGAGAGTAAGTTTGCAACACAAGTGTAGCAAGTGAGCAATCCCTGAGTCATGTAAACTCACTTTCAAACCATGTTGAGGAAGATATTTTTATAATTATTGATAAGAAAGCGACAAAATCATAGGAACAGAACCATTATCTAATAACTACCAATTATAATTGTTATCAATTTCAAAGAAAAAAAATAATCAAAATAAACAAACACTATATCTATAGTTACTACTTTCTCTCAACTAGTTTCTATATCATAGATAGTGCAGTGAAAGTTTAGTAATGTAGTGTTTGTAGGTTTGAATCCTGGTCAGACCAGTGAATTTTTTGTAAAAATAAAAATTCCAAGTTAATGGAAAATCACTTTGGAAAATATGATGGTAAACTTTGCCTTTCTGATCATGCATTATAAATTGTATATTACACACCAAGGTTCAAAAGTGAGTGATAACATGTGAGGGAGTTTGCAAAATGAGCGCAGCAAATGAGCAATTCCCAAGTCATGTAAATTCACTTTTGTCTCTTATGGAGGAAGATATTATATACAATTAATGATCAGAAAGCGACAAAATGTTGAAATTCTCTCATAAATGATGTCTTTCTTTAAAATTATAGAAAATGGAATAAAATATCAACCTTCTCATTGTGGCAGATTTAACATTTCATTTAGAAAATGTAACTTCTACCTTGATGTAAACTGAACATGCTTTCATGTAAAAAGATGTTTCACATTTTTACAGGGAGGTGTGTTAGTGCTTATGGGTATTCTTCTAAAAACCTGACATTTACATTTGTAAGATCAAAAACTATTTTTAAGAAGGTGTGGTATTGAAATTTTTTTTAAAGGATATTTAGCATTGTTTCAGTAGAGTCCATTTTTAACACATCCCTCAATTCAAGTCATAAAGGTGTGGGCCTGGAGCATTTTGAAAATTTGTATACCTACGGCTAAGGAATTTTCAGGCGTGGCGAAGGAAATCATAGGCCAAAACGAGAGAAGTCATAGATCATGGCGATGAAATAATGAGCTACATTAAAGAATTTGGATACATTCATAGCTGAAAGAAAAAAGGAAAGTGTTGTAAAAAAAATGCAAATATGAAAATATATTGTAGTATTGTAACATCCTTATCCTACTCAAAAAATGGAACTGGAGAACTCTTATACTTGGATTTGTAACAATTTAAATTACTATATAAAATTAAAAAAAGTAGAATTTTTCAATTACACTCGAAAGACCAATAAACTTACGAAATACTTTTTCCATCTTTGACTTGAAATATTACGTAAGGTAATTGTAAACCTATTTTTCATCTCGTAAGATACACTATATATTATAATTAATAATAATTAACCTTTTTTAGTAAATATAGACTACCATGAATTTATAAAAAATCACAATTTGTCACAATGGACGTTAAATTTAAGGCACCGTTGAAATTTTTTGGTGGAGCGATTTTATACAAAATTTGTTCTTTAGGATATAGTCACATTCTCACATTCATCTTCTATGTCAGCGTATCTATACGAACATAGCGGTTAAATTGTTTAGTAACTTCTGGTCTTAAAAAGGAAATTTTGTATGTACCTATCATCTTCAACACTTACCATAATAATTTGCCCAACAAACTTCTAATCTTTCTTGCTTTCGACACTCTCAAATTTAGTAAGCAGGCACCCAGTCATCACTTCGAAGCTGCGTGGAGTAAATGAACTTTGAACTTTAACTGTTTGTTGACGTAGAATTAAATTTTCAGGGCTCTACAGTCTCAGTTAGATTATGTATGACTCGATGGAGGATTTTCAGCTAGTGATTCAACTGAGTGGTTGGGAGACGGTGTCTGCGTATCGTAGGAAATCTGATTCAGATGGAAATGATCACATTTTCCTTCGCAGCTGAAGCACGACAGTTTATTAAATTGTAAACTTTTCATTTCTGTGCAAACTCTGTATTTGCATGGTACCTGAAATAAACATGATTTTGACCGAATGTAATTATATTTTCAAATTCTGATAAAATTTTCGAATTTCAGTAATTTTAGTCAAATTTACAACGTTCACATTAAATTTCATAAAAATCGCACATTTTTTAGAATTTGATAAATTCCAAACTTTTTGACCAAATTGAATAATTTTTTCAATTCTAAGAGGTGGAGTATTTCAAAAGTAGAATTTAGGTTCACCTTCAACAGCCGTCAAATTCTTCTTCATTTCACCTTCCAGGGTCAACATTCGTTGCAACAACTGTAGTAATTTGGATTCCTTTTATTTCTTTATTGACATGATCGCAAAACTGTTTAAACGTTGAACATCCTGGTTACATGATACTATTCGTTCACAGGTCCTGTTAATGGTGGCCCCTACACTATCAGGGCCCCCCTTTACCATGACCCACTTCTGAAAAATTCCAGGTCAACGATTTCAAATTCTTGCAGTGCAATTTTATTGCAGATAATGTAGAACACGAATTGATTTTTATATGTATTAACTTATACAGAAAAAATTACCAAATAGTCGAATAAAACAATTGGCAATTGTTCCGATTACATCAGGATTTCACTTGAACAGAACATTAGTTTGGTGGCTGTAGATTCATTTGCTGGCTTAAAATTAACAAAATAATTTTTTTTTTCAGCTTCTGTAAAGGTAGTAAGGCCTTGAGTGAACGTCGAATAACCTCAACTTATAGTGTGAGAATGTTAGAGAAGATTACCACCATCTTGACCTTGATTATGCGCGTGTTTTCCATCTACGTATCATCTTGTGATTCAGGTACAGGAGAGCATCTTGTCCTTACTTAGTACACTACATATACCTACATACCTACACAGAGCCCTTCCATAATGACCTCAGTGAATGTTTTTTTTATTTTACTATTTCTTTTTTGCAGCATCGGAGTCGGGCAACAATGAAGGCATAGATCTACAAGCTATATGTAAGCACTTTTTTCTGCACGGTTTTTCACATACACCCTGTAAAATGCTGCTCGTGAGAACTACGTTGCCACCACAATACAACCCCCTTAAGTAGTTTTTGCAAAATACGTTTTACCGCATAATACACAGTTTTGTGCTGACCCTTTGATTTGATATTCAAAACCTCCGTGCAAAAGAATTGACGAATTAATCGATTTTTCAAAAAAATCGATCATGAAAAAATCGATTTTTAAGAAATATTTAAAAAAAATTGAATAATCAATTATATTTAGCCTGAAAAAAACGATTGTTCGTCGCACTTTGTCATTTTCCTTTTTCATTTTCACTATCGCAAATTTGGTAATAACAGATAATTTTTAAAATCTGAGTATTCTGTTATCTTCTTTGACTATACCTAATTCACGTTGGACGAGTAAAGCTCCATAAGACCAATGTGTACTTTTTAATGTCAAGACATGTCGGCGGAAAAGTAGGCAACGCTATCGTACTGTCTGCGTATTTTCGACATTTTGCTCGAGTTCACCAGTTTAGAATTCATCTAATAAAGAGATCCCTTAAATTCACAAGGATAGCGCACGTAAACGTAGTTTAAAGTACGTCAAAGGGTAGGTACGCAGTGGTTGCCTATTTAGCGTCGGCATATCTAACCACAAATCATCTTTCTTTACTGGTCCAGTGCTATACTGCAGTCGAAAATTATCCTATTGTCTTCAGCTGGGTTTACACCATACGAACATTCACTGTTCACCTCACTCCATCTTTTCCAGTTTCCTATATTCGCAAGGTTACCGGATGTTCGTTGCAATTCGATGGAGTAGCCAATTTCATTCATAATTCGGTTTTGTGTGATGGCCTTTTACATAAAATAACTACAAAAACTTGTTCGTCTCATAAAATAGTAGCTGAAGCGATTTACCGCAATCACAAAGCTGACGGCTGATTTTAGAATCAAAAATGATGAAATTTGTGATTTGTAATTTTGTATGTCGTTTTAAACTTTTAAACTCTCCATGTACGAGACACGAGAGGGAGAATGGAGAACAGCCAGAAAATATTTTTTCAACACTGCACACACATGACGAAAATTTAAATCGTGTAGATCTGTAGAAGAAGTTTAATGAAATTTTTCAAAATAAAAAATCGATTTGATTATTTTCCAATTTTTGAAAAATCGATCATTCGATTTTCTTGAAAAATTGATTTTTTCCCATCACTACGTAACAGTTCCCGGGTAAGACGTTTCTGGGGATGAAATTTTCTTGCATAATACATTTTTTCAGGCAGATGTGACGAGGTTTTCAGAGAATTAAGTCCAAACTTTTACAAATTCAGCTTCTAATTTTAAAAAGTGGGTGTTGAAAGTTTCACAATAAGTATAACGTGGCGACTCATTTAGCCTCTGGTTTTTAGAGGTGTGGTACATAACGAGGAGATGAAGTCTGGTCCAGATGGTAACAGCAAGCAGCAGACATCGAAAAATTAATAAAACTTATAAAGTACCAACCTATTTGTAACGTATATGTTGGTGAAATTAGTTCGTCCAGCAACGATATCGACTGTTGAAATAATGCCATTGGGCAGTAGCGCATTTTACCTGTGGTGGATGCCTGCGACCGAATTTGTGCACACCTCCGCCGCCCTCACCACTGGCTTCGAAATAATATACTCGAGTGCCATCCGAGGTGGACGCATACTAGCCAAAGCTGGGACAAGAAAAGTGTTCATCTCTGGTTTTGTGCCTGGAGAGGCGGTGAAATTCAGCATCAGCGCCGTATCCAACAAACGCAGTGGACCCAAGTTGGTGCACCACAAATTTTAATGTTCCCTTTTAATCACAATTAGAGCTAATGCTAGGTACTTATAGCCTATCTAACACAATTTTAAATCTCTTTTCCTTTTGTAATGGCGAGAAGTGGGCATCCGACGGCTGGTGGAGATTCACCTACCTAGGTTTCAGTGGTAAAGCCCTTTAATACCAGGTATGTGCACGAGGGTGATAAGAGATGGGCGGCGGTCATTTTGTGTATTGATCTTATTAGTAACGGATAAGGAATGACGTACGAGTTTGTGTACGAGTCTGTAACATCACTGAGATATTTATCTATCAATTAGTCATGATCCGAATATTGTAAATTACCTGCCTGCATTTACAGGTAATAACAAATGAACGAAAGTATGTTGTTTAAAGTGCGAGGCGCCAATAATTGCCAGCCTTTTGGCAATGACTGTCATCAAGGGGGTCAATCCCCTAATCTCATACAGAGTTAATGATTCCCACAGATACTCCTCCAGTTTGTGCACCAAAAAATAATAAGTGGTATGACTGGGGGACTTATCAAGTCTACTGTTTCCTCTAATCCAGTCACCACTTGGCCAGGGCAATACCTACTGCAGCCCCAATACATTCGTATGATTGTTTTCAAGTGTCAAGTCAGGCTTGAAAGTTGGTGAAACTCTACAGGCCTTTACAGCGGTCTTTTAAAGTTAGTTGGTTTTTGTGACTGAGGATCAGAGTGGAAATAATGTGTATATGTAAGACTAGATTGGGATGATGTCTTATTTTCACCAAATGTCGGGGAGTTTGATATCTCCGAGGATCCGTAGAAATATCTGGAGGCAGGAGGAGGAGGAGGAGGAGGAGGAGGAGGAGGAGTCTGTTTAAAATTTAGGTCTTCATCTGCAAATAACTATTTGGCCCACTTTGTCATCATTGGTTTGGAGTAACTTGAAGCTGGATTCTCCACCTTTGGGTTCCTTTTCAGCATTTTGGGTGGAGAAACCAGAGGTGGTAATGGAGGCAACATTGTATTGATAATGTCATTTACAGAGGTCTTATCCATTAATAGTTCGTCCTCGATTCTGGCTAATTCCTGTTGATGTTCCAAAAGGCATTGACCCTTCTTGGTATCAATGACTTTTGAAGCTTATTGGTTGTTTGAATCTTTGCAAAAATTATTTGAATTAGACGATATTGTAAGAGATTTAATGTTGTAGACAATGGTATTCTACAGTACAAGAACATATCACATATACAAAAATTGCATGAAAAATAAAAACAAAAATTTGGGAAAATGCACGAAATAAGTAAGTCCAAGTCTTGTTGACAGTAGAAAAATGAATGAAGTTGTGAGATTATTTGATCAATCACAATGTCATTTTGTCATCCTGTATCATCATTTTCTAATTGCGGATGGGATAGTGGTAAAAATTCTCATAATAATGAAAGTTTTCCAGATAAATTATGTTCATTTTAAGTAAAGTTATACAAAAACGAAGATTGAGATTTTAAAATTTTTGATCTCAGAACAATGACTATGAAGGTGTACTGTAAAACATTTGCTTAGAGTTAATGAGTTACAGCTTTTTTTTAACCTCCCCACCCACAGAATTGTAGTGGAATCAAAAACTGGGGAAACAAGCACAACTCCTCCTGCAAAACCGGACTTCTTGTTAACCAAACAGAAAGGGAATTCCAGCTCGAATTTGCTGGTAGAATGGCTGCCATGTGGCAAAAGAATGGATTGTGGAAATGCCAGGCCTGGTTCCGGATTTCTCGTCAAATACAAGTGTGTACCAATTAATAATATAATAACCAACTGACAGTTTTTCTAGCAAAAACCCTATTAAAATCTCTATTTTTCTTCTTCATTTTATATGTCTTCTTTTTCAACTGTGAAAAAATGAAAATAAAATTTTCATCGATTTGTATGATGTTATCTGTAATCATTTATTTTTTTGATTCTGATTTTGCGATAAATTTATGAAAAATGTGGCAATTGACAATAATGTTTCAATTTCAACTGTTTCTTCTTCATTAAGTATTTTTCAATGAAATATATAGTTATCTCGCTTCTTATCAACGATCGTATTCTTTTTGAAAATACTTCTGAAATTTCTCGATTATTCGTATTTTTTTTATTTCCAGTTTTTATTCATAGTTGATGTTAATGATGTCACCCTAGGGTCACTTTTCATGACAAATAAAACCAACCTAAAAAACAGAAAGAAAAAAATCGTATAAAAATAAAGCAAAAGTCGTATTGCCACATCATCTACCAATGTAGCTTATTTAAAATTATTTCGAATTAGGCTGCCTTTTGCCTTCCTCAAACCAACCTCACAATTTTCAATTCCTAGATTAAATTTGAAAGACTAGCTCAGCCTACCACTAATGTACATGATCTAAGAAGACAATTTGTTGTTTTCTCTTTGACAAGCCAACTTGAAATTTAGAACATTCCGACTTTACCATAGAAATAATTAATGTCACCCTTGTAAATGCCTATAAGTAACTAACCGTCTACCTACATTTTCAGTTTGAGTTGTAATCTGTTTATATTTATTTATTTATTTATTTATTTTTTTAAGTGAAATGAGGGACTAATTCACATTTCAAATGGGGATATTGTAGTTGAGAAAAAAAAAATGAGCACATGTATAGTAGGTACTTCACTTTTTGTATCTATGTTTCCACATTTATTTATCAGAATTCGAAACATTTTGTCGGCGTTTATCTTTGACGTGTTTTTGACTGGGCGTTGGACACGGTTAGGCAGATCGTAGTCGATGGTTACACCGTAGGTACCTACGCCAGTTCGAAAGAATTGATCAAATTACTGTCATTTCTCTTTGTCTTTGACGGAAATTGAAGAGACGAGTGTCGTTTTCTTCTCGCACTTACATTTTGCGTTATTGTTTCAGAGTTAGAGGAAATACGAATTACGACGAGATAAACGGATCAGACGGATACGCCATTGTTCCGGTAATGTGGAATAAAGTTTACGTATTTATTGTCGTTTCCATCGACGGAGATTACCAAACGGAGTCTAATTCGCAAGAAATCGACATTAGCTCGTGAATCGTGCGTCCATTCGATAATTCTGTTGATCGTTAATTGAATCTTTAAAAATAATATAGCCCTATGACAAATAATGGAGACAAATTGTCAGTTAGCCTATTACCATCCGCCATCCGAAAATACACTATTTGCGAATTCAATTTATTTTTTATCGTATACCTAATAATATTAAGGGAATGAATTTTCGATTCACCTCAACGAGTAAGTTGTAACAAAAATTTCTCTTCTCAAGATACGGGCTTGCGTTTGTATCGCACGCCCTTCTTAAACTTCTTCGGATAAAAAAATTATTCTTTTCGAGTTATCAATTTTTTGACTTTTTCCATTTCACAAAACTAACACGCAGAACCAAAACTACAGCGTATAACCGTGAGAACTGACTAAACTTTAAATGTAGGTATCCTATTTTTATTGTTTTTTTTTTTTTTTTTTTTATTCTCTTTTATTTCATCGCGATATTAAACGCAGCCATTAAACTGCAATTCAGTGTTATTCTTTTCAGCAAGTGAAAAAAGATCAGCTTATTGTTTTAACTTTAAACGATGTCGTGAAGAAAAAGCCATAAAAGCCCCCAAAGCCTGGCGACTTTTCACAAGTGTTGTGACGTGGTCTGCATAAAAGGGCGAAAAAAACAAAGCTACCTGCTGATACTTTTGCCACCCTGCGGCAGGCTGCTATAGGGTAAGGTTTGCCACATTGATACACTGCCACAATGACACACCTATCAATATTTCATAAACTAAGTATTAGCGCCCTCTGCATGAAAGGTAGCTTACAATATGCACTAATATGTGCTAATATGCTCCATCTAGGAGTTGGCACAGTTTTTTTTATCAAGATATTTCATAGTTTAGGTTTTTGATGTAATATTTTGAAGAAAATGTTAAAATTCCTAAATTAATTTTTTTATTTTTCATATTTTTTCTAAATACCTATTGAAGGTAAGTGAATTATATTACCAATGGATTTGTTGTTCTTTTTTCTATATTCTAGATGCATAATTTTAGAAATAAGTCCGTAGGAATTGATTATCAGAGACACATATTTTTTGTTTGCCACAATGACACACTTCTAAAATTATGTAACATCATTCTTTTAAAATAATATTAATTAATTCGGACTATTGTTTAGTACAAAATAAGCAAAAAATTTGTCAACTGGTCAAAACAGGAACTGCAGAAAGACAACAGTTGGAAGTTTCACCAGTGAAATCATGAAAAAAGCTGTAATAGAAGTATTTATTAGAAGAAGGCAAAAGTATTCGTCAAGCAGCTAAAGATAATCATCTCATTTCAAAAGAGTATCACGGTAAATATAAAGGGTTTTAAATGTATTGTTTGTCAATTTTGTATTGAATAATCACATTAATATGTTTTTTCATTTTATTTTTTGTTTTTTCTATCTTCAACCATATTTTATACTTATTTGGTTATATTTTGTTCTTTATTCATTAAACATCTTGAATTTTTTTCAAAATAAGCTTATTTCATTAAAAAAATTTACAAATTTATGTGTAATGGGTGTGTCATTGTGGCATTAAAATATGCCACGTTGACACATGCGAGTAGTTTCAGTTTTTTCAAGTTTTTTCTTTTTTTGTAATTGACAGATCCTTTTCAAAATTGTATGGTTAGTAGTACAAGGATGTAGCTACAGTTTAAAAAAAACAATCATAACTGACCCATTCCTTGAAAAAATGTAGTAAAAATAGTAAAAAATGTGTCATCGTGGCAAACCTTACCCTAGGACACAAATAACAAGTGGTCTGCAGAATTTCTATTGTAAATTCGAGGTTGAAATATGGGTAAACCACAAAAAATTGAATATTTTGCATGTCATTTTGTCCCGCAAAAATTCAGCAAACAAATGGAATGGAAGAGGCAAAAAAGCTACATAGTGGTCGCGACCAAAATGCACGTTTTGTCGCCTTTAAATAGGAAAATAATTACCTCCGCTAGTTATTTTATCGCTGTGGAATGAATTTCACCCCACTGCTATCAGTCTATCACTATAACTGACGAGTGAGGTACCTTAGACGTATCGATACCTACTGCCTGTCGCTGTTAGGTATATTATTTTAATACTCCGTGCTCTTCACTATAGGCGAAAAGCAGGCAACGAAACTTCAACCGTAACTTTTCCCCCTCTCTTAAATCTTTTCTAAAATATTAGGTACCTATGGTCATCCCGTGCTCTCGGAATACGCGACGCTCAGTTTAACGACTTCAGCTTTCAGTTCGTTAGACCGACCCGCCTGCTCCATATTTCAAAAACGAATCAACGCCAGGCTTCGAGAAAGTAAATTCTATAAAGCCATTTTTATCGTTTTGCGACGCGAATTAGTTTCATTAAAGTTTCGTTCAATGACGGTAGGTCAGGGTACTGTCTCGCAGACCAGAGACAATGATGAGGCGGGCATGCCGGGTCTCAGCTCCCTAAAAGCTGGGGAAGTCCGCCTGAAATAAAATGTAGGTACCTATTTGTGATTTTATGATTTAAGAAAACTGATTTCAAAATAAAGTGTCAAACAATTGACGATACTGAATATTTTGGTAATTACCTAATCGAAAATATCGTTGTCGAGAAAACAATTTATTTTCAATCGAAAATTAAGTGTAGAACGTTGAGCCCCTGTTGTAGTTTTATCGCTAGCTTCGCCTCTATCGCTGATGGATTCATTTCTGAAAAAACACGACGCGTCCATTACCTTATGGTCCAAACTTCAAAGTTAAATTGTTTTTCTGCGAGAATTACAAATATATTGTTTTTTTTTGGTAGGTACCTACTTGTACTTTTTCTCTATGGCAGATTAATTTGATATGAAGCGGACGTACGTGTTGAGGCGTCCGAAATCGATTCCTGCCACAGTCGCCATATTTTATGAAGCATATGAAATCGATTCCTGTCACGTGTCATAAAGTCAACCTTTAATGTATAGTGGTGTTTAAATGCTAATGACGTCACAATGTCCTAAAGTTAGGGCATCATGCAGCCGAAACACTGAATCGAGGGGTCTTGAATTGTGTTTTCAAGATATTTTATTTTTTTGACTTTGACTATATGTCCTACGGCTGAATTCTTCTTGACTTGAATTAAGCTTCTCCAGACACGGCAAAACGCAGCTTACATTTGTCTTCATACCTCAGCAAATTAATATGACGAATCAGCAATAAGCTAAGTTGTGTGAAAAGAAGAGCCTAACAAAGTTTCAATCCATACAAGGTTCGAAACCTACAAAAACGAACAGCAGAATTATTTTGTCAAAGACTATAATTACAAAAGAACTATAGTGTCAACAAAGCGGAACAAAGCAAAGTGTGTAGCGGAAAAATAAAAAGTTAAAAAAAAGCTATGGCAGACAACAAGTAGGGGAAACCATCAGAAAATTGTTGTGTTTTCACCTAATTGTGTGTCTTCATGAGTGATGGTTTTGTTGTGTAAAAGACTCCTAATATGAAACTTTAGGTCTCGGAGCTTTTGGTTGAAAGTGAGGGTGAGGTGAGAAAATTACTAACATAGATGGAGTCAAATCCACTATGCGCAAAGAGAAGGCTCGACGCAGCCTTTAAATGACAGAGCAAGGCAGTCATCTTGAACCAAGCTTGTCTTAAAGTTGTCTTCAACACACCAAATTTCCCTCCTAGCAGATGCTAGGAACTCCATCTGATCGTATTGTCGACTGATACTTCACCTCGCAGGTGTTTTTAAAAGATCGCCTTGAAGTGCGATGTGCAACTGGCAAAACTAGAAATGACTTATGTGTCGTCACTACTGATCCTTCATGACGAAAGAACATCCCTAATTTGCCTTTTGTTTTCAACTGAACCTATCTGGAATTCCAACTACCATCCTAGTTGTCTTCAAGGTAGACCAGGTTGAAGTTTATTCTACATCTCAAAGATGGTACACTTATTAAATTTCCTAACGTGAGGACTTCAACGTACGACTTATGACTTGGACCTGCTACTATCCGCCTACACAAAAAGGACTCATTTGCAAAAACAAACCCAGTACCGGGTGTCGTCAGTGCAAAGAAGAGAGTGATTTAAAATTAGAATTTGTCTTCACAAATCAGTTCTTCTTGTTAAAGAAATTTCCCCACTTATTGTCTGCTAATTGCCTTCAAACATACAATGTCAATAACATAAAAAGCGAGAGGTAATATAAAATGTCTACAGCCAATAAGATTACAGAAAGCAGAAATATATACGTCGACATACAATAGGCTAAAAACGCACGTGGATGACTGATAAAGCAAAATGCAATAAAATATATTAGATGACTGCAAACCGCAAGCAAAGCGTGGAACAAGCAGAGATAAAAAAGGTTGGCTGCATTCATGTCCGTCGATGGGTTTTTACTTTCATTTAATTCGTCTTCATTCAATATATGTCTCATGGCGCCAGTCTGTCGGATCGAACCAAATTATTGTCTAAAATTGTCTGAATTTGGAAGAGTCGTTATTGAAATAAAATATATTATAATCGTCTGAAAGAAAATTAGATTTTATTTCTGTCTTCATGTCTTCATCTGAATACGAGTTCGAATTCGGATAATATAATGTCCGAATTCGAATTTTGTCTCTCGAAAAGTTGTCTGAACTTGTGACGTCATTATTTTGTCTAATTTTTGTCGAAAATAATTTTTATTTTAAGGTCCAGATCTCGGACTTCTCAGTGTGTAGGCCTAAGCATCATTAAGCTGCTCATCGACGTCGTGAAGAAATACATTCGCAAACGATTAAACAAGCCGAGTTTAATATTTAGGTACTTAATTACATTTGATGGGGATCCTATAATTAGTTAGGTACCTGGTTACGGGTAGTGTTAGAAGTTTTACATTCACGTTTGCATTGGTTCTTTACCGTTAGCTTAAGTTTTTTCAAACAAAAAACGTCAAACCTTCGGCGACCGTTCGATTGGCTTACCAACGAACTGTTTCATATATTACCTAACTTCGAAACTTTCATTTTCGCTGAGAAAAATATTTTTTGATTTTTTCGCGAGATTACAGAATTTTATAGAAATATAAAGGACCTATCAGTACCAAAAAAGTTTTGGTGGCTTTCACTCTGCGATAAATGTGGAAAATAATGTTCAAAAGTCAAGTTTTCAAAAATTAAAAAAAAGAAGATTTTTGCAGGTGGTTCCTACCTATTCAAAGAGTGATCACAATTTTTCTCTCAAATATTCTTCGCATCGATAGTGCGCCTATATAAATTTATTTATAAATTTCAGAATTGTCTGATTGGTGCAATTGTAAAGAAAATATATAGGAAAATATTCCAGGTACATATTACGAGATGGATTTGCTTGCATCTACCTATGTTATCCACTCTCAACCAGTAGTACATCTGGGGGTTGTAACCAAAATGTATCTAAGGCTATTGGTTACTGGGAACCGATAAAGAACTATATTGGTTACTGGTTAGTTAACAACTTTGACTATATTGGTATTTTTAAGCAAATAGGTAGATGACGCTACAATCGTTGGCTATAGCGAAAGAAATGAGAGTGAAAAACAACCAAAAATTGTATCAAACCACCTGCAAACTCAATAAGTAGCCAATCTGCTATGGGAATGATGAGAATTGATCCCTCCTATTCGAGTTGCTCTAAAAATCTGCCCGATGTCAGCCACTTTGCTCAAAAATACCAATAGTATTTGACCAGTAAAGCTCCGCGAGACCATTATATTTTTTAATGTCAAGACATGCCACCTGCCGGCGTAAAAGTACGAAACTCTAGAGTACCTCCCTTTTGTGTATTTTAGACGTTTTGCTTGAGTTCACCAATTTAGAATACATTTGATGAAGACATCCCTCAAATTCATAAGGATAGCGAACATAAACACAAAGCAGAATACGTCAAAAGGTACTCAATGGTTGCCTATTTAGAGCCGGCATGTCTAACCAGAAATCATTGTTCTTCGCTGGTCCAGTGCTATTTGTATTTAATCAAAGGTTAAGAATGTACTTATTTGGTTACTCCTTATTGTTCTGGTTAACCAAAACAGCTTTTCTGGTTATTGATTGTGGCTGTGGTTATTGGATGCGACAAAATTCATGGAAACAGACTAACAACAATAAAAAAATGTTTTTCCATGTTAAATTATCAATATTTATTTATTTTCTGGAAAATAATCGGTAATTTTTGGAAAAATAATCGATAATAGGTTATCGATATTTAGAAAAATCAATAGAAACCATTTCTTTTTAGTTATTTTTCAATTTAATAGTTTCAGAATTTTGTGGAAATATGTTATTAGTTTCAATGTCAACCTTAGGCGTTGCGAGACCTCGGGTCACATAAAATTCGAGGCCAGGCAGGGCCATAGAGAGAAAATTCGTGTTCGGAGAGAAAAAATTTATGGGCCTTTTAAAAAATTTAAAATTGCGTTTATCTTCAGTCCAGTATTCATCTGTGGAGGGATTTTAGACTATTTGAAAAGCCAATTTTGCAAACAGATGTAATTGAAAAATTTTTTTCACATTTTTCAGTAGATTTTTTAGAAAAACCACAATTGTTTTATCTATTTTTTTGAAAACGTCAGGACAGGGAATCCCCCTCTTCTACCCCACTCATACGGAGTATGAGGCCAAGATATTTACCTCACCTATTCATATATCTCACTATATTTTCTTCTATTTGATGCCCAATTTTCATCCAGTAGTCATGAAATTTGATACACCCATTCGGATCCAGACTAGAAGGAACTCTATGGTTTTTGGATCTGATCAGCTTGATGGTATTTCCAGTTCATCTTACTACGTTGCATTTTGATGGCTTAAATGATTCTGAAGTGTGTAATTTTTAAGCAATAGTCCCAAATTTAGTGCACACACCGAATATATTATATTCTAACTTTCTGCAAAATTTGATTTCATTCGGCCTGGTTCATGTGTACAAATGACTTGAAAAAATCTTCAACTATTGCTAAGAAGAGTAGATAGCAGGGCTGTATCTAGTTTTTTTTGCCGCCGGGTGCGAACAAACTCTTTGACGCCCAAACACGTATTTTTTTTGCCAGTTAAATCAGAATGATATTCTTTGTCGTTGTCCAGATGATGTATCGGACGACGACGATGTATTATATTAAGGGTTTTTTTTTTTTTTGGTCAGTATGGCGCCCTTGCACTCTGCCACCCTGTGCAAATGCACAGATCGCACGTACCTTGTTACGGCCCTGGTAGATAGTTCCAGATGAAACAAAAAAACAGTATGTAAATTAGGCTTGCTGTTAGATTACTTGCAAAGGAATCATTTAATAACGTGCTTACATTTTTTTATGACCTCCCAATACAGTTTGTTATGAATTTCTTATACACTTCATTTTAAACGTACTCGCCTAATTTTTAGCTAGCATTCTGATAATTAATACTTCGATTTTATAATTTCTTTTGTACCTATTCATTTATTTCTTTACTTTGTTGAAGAAGATCTACATTTTCCAGCCTGGCTTATTGTGCTACAACATTTTTTTATTTCGATCATTCTGCTGAAGTAAGTTTTAAAGGGTTATTTTTCTCTTTTTCAGGCGTTTATATATACTTTTACGAGGGTTTTTCTCTTTCACTTGTTGCAAGCACGAGGCCTCCCAAAGCGCAAGGCCTCAGGCAGTTGCCTGAGCTTGCAGGTCCTAAAGCTGGCTCAGATTAGTTTCCAATTCAATGTTGTCAATTTGTGAAGGTTATTAGTGGATAGGTTCTGGTTATGGTTGTGGCTGTATGAGAACTTCCTTACAGTAATTAATTTTATTTTTCCCATTATACGATGTTACCATTAACAAGAATCTACTGTTATTACAAATTAAAGGTATCACTAATCAAACCATGTATCCAAAAAGTTACAAATACATTTATGATAGAATCTTACAAGTGTCTGCGATCAGACAAAGAGAATGTTAGAAAAAGTATACGAAATGAGAGTATAATAAGACTTTTTACTGCCAAATGTACCTAGGTGTAGGAAAGGCAAAGGATGGGCAAGGAAAATCTAATTCGGTACCAAAGTTCAGTTAGTGTGGCCTATATCAGGATTATGTTCCCCAACTACTCTGAATGACATGAATTTGTTGCTAAATTTTTCCACTGTAGCGACCGGGTGTAACAGTTTGGCATTCATATTTTCGAGGCTCTCATCTAATCTGACTAATATTTTTTTCTAATCTTCTAAGCGCCTTAGATGTCCCTTGAAATTGTGTGCGAGAGCTCGTAATTTTTCATCAAACTCGTCTAATGTTGGTGGAGGAGATGGGTCTTTGGAGGGGAGTCTCCCACTTCCACTGGTGACCAATGGATGGGTTGTCTTCATAATTGGGTCTTCGACTCCTTTGTTTCGCATTCTAGATGAAGTTAGGGTGACTGTCTGTATTATTGTTCCAGTATTTGGTGGAAGATTATTATATTTTGGCGAAATAGGGTTACCCAATTTCTGAAGGAGTGGGTTTGTAGTTGTAATATAAATGTGATGGTGATTCTTTTTAATGTTAAAATTTTTTCCGCGAATGCCTGCAGGTATTTTGAACTCTTCTACGATGTTTCCTTCCCTTAATTCTTCTCCTTCTCTAAAGTCTAAGAGCAAGGTGTCGATATTATAAACTTGGTCATCAAATTCCATAATATTGTCGGCGAAATTAACCTACTTCCCTGCCTTATCTCTTTCGTTGCTATTACTCATAAAGGCATGCGAGAGCCTGGTTGAAAATAAACACCAGATTGAGAATAGGAAAACCTGAAGTTCCTACAAGAATATAGGGAAATACAGAGTAACGAGAAAAATACGTATTGTTGGTAGTATCCGGGAAAAATACGGTGATAAGCGCCGAGTGCACGAGCATGTTTACTAAACTGTCTTATATTATTAGTCCCTATCAGATAAAGTAAGATGCTTTGGAAAAAACCTGGAAGCATGTCAAAATACATGCTCAAACAGAGCTTAACAGAAAGTTGAACTATAATTCGGAAGAATACCTAAACTTACATTAATACCTAGGCACCTCAAAAATCTGTTTAATAAAATACAGATGAAGACAAGACACTAAGTATCCAGACAAAAGATACGTCTGTAAAGGACAAGATACAAAAAACATGTCCTTATGGGACAAAATGGTTAAGTTGGATCGTGTCAAAATAACAAAAATACAAAAAAAAAAAAAAAAAAAAACAAATGCAAAAGGAAAAATAATGCGAAAATATTATAGAATGCAAAGACACAAAAACACTATGTTAATTTTAATAGGTAACGTTAATATGAGAAGCAGTGGGTCAGTAAGGTAGGAGGTGGACAGTGGTCCATGTGTAATTGTTTCTAGGGGGTTTCTAGTCCAACAATTCTGGCACAATTTAGGGTGGTAACATCACAATAAACCATAAGTAAATGGCTACCTGAAACAAAAAACGAGTTTGCGTTTAAGAATTTCGAAGACCTAAGGCTCAATGAAATTACAAAAAAAAAGAACGTGTCAATTTGACCAATAAAATGATAACAAACATGATACTTATAAAGGGATAAAAACTTCGTGATAATCGTGTTGGAACCAAAAACAAATTTCAGACGCCATCTTGATCATTCCCTGCCCAAAGAACAAAACATGAGTACAAAAACAGAAACATGTCTATTTGTGTGTGATCAACTAGGCTAACACATACCAAAGATGGACAAACTTACATTGTCTTAGGGCAGTCAGATTTTACCCATGTAACCAGGCATTGGATGGTAGCTTAAAATGTAGTTCTCACACAAAATATGATCGACGAATGATGATAGTCGTCAGCCTTCAAGTAGTAATTTGCGAAACAAAATCTCCAATTTTGCTTTCTATTGTGTTACCTACTCACAAGATGAAATCAAATTACGGAGCTCGGTTGGTGTTTACTTATGGTTTTCTAATCACATACCTACTCGAGCAATAGTATCAAATGGATCAAACCAAACTTACCGCCATAAGGATCGAGCCATTACATAAATTTGGTGATGATTCATAATCATTAGGAATGATGGCTGATGGCTAATACCATAGATTCATTCGGTTGTAAATTGATATCATCAGGAATTTTTATTTCTGCAATTTTATTAATAGAAAAAGATTGCGAGAGGGATTTGTGACATTTTGGCATATTAAAGGTGTTATTACCTTGATTTCCACAAGGAAGAGAGAATTTACTCTTTACAAAGTCCATAATATCATTATGGGTCAATAGGAAATCATAACCCAAGATAACAGGCTCCACTAAATTTTTGACAATATAGGCAGTATAGGAGTACACCCAATATCCAATTAAAAATTGAATAGTTGCTTGCAACAAGCTTGAGGGGTTGTTTATCTGCTCAAAGTCTATTAGTAGTAGGATGAATTATGCTTTGAAAATTGCAGTGACATAGTACTTCTTTGGTAATAAGTGTCGACTCTGAACTAGGATCAGTAAGGCCTCTAACACTCGTACCATATGGCATGGGAAATGAAATTTACAAGAAGTTTTTCCGGTAGTGTTTACCACCGTGACAATTGAACTTGAATCCAGGGTAGTTTTGTTACCCCTTACAGCAGTATGTAAAACTTCGGGGGCCAAAATTAGTTTTTTGTACATGAACAGTTACTGCCCCTAATCAAATTGAAAGGCCAAGCGTAGGAACTGCATGCTAGTCGAACAAGCTAGGACCATGATTTACGAAAGTGGTCTTGACAAAATTTATATGTCTGAGGTTCTTATATGTGCTGTACATATAATAAATCTCGGACAAGTTTGAAGAGAAAAGTAGAAAATTGAAGTTCGTAGAGTACACACGTACTGGCTCTAAATTATTGGATGTAGAATGTGAGAAGATTTTTCTTGTGATGTTGAATTCAACAAAGTATGTGACATGAAAAACTTTTACGATGATACTGTTGTTATTTTGAACAAAATAAATGACTCAAACATGGAGAACATTGAAATCGATGGCAACATTAATTCTTGCTGTTTTGATTGTGTAAACTCTTGTTATTTAATGGCAAATTCTGTAAGTGAATATCCACAGATATGTTTAACACAACAATGAAGTCATATGATGCTGCTGAGTGGAGGAAAGCTATTGAGTTTGAGCTAAATGTTCTTTCTTCAAATTCCACGTGGAAAGTTGGGAAACATCCATTAAATTCTCCAACTATTACGTGTTGATTGGTATTTACTAAAAAGTTCGATCATGCCAATAATGTTATTTATGGGGCCTGTTTAGTTGCTTGCAGCTTTCAGCAACAATGTGGCTTCAATTTCAATGAAGTTTATTCACCAGTTGCCAAGTTATGGACTGTTCATTCTCTCCTGTCAATTTTAAACAAGTTAGAACATTATGTACATCAAATTAATACTTGTAGTGCATTTTTAAATGGTATTTTAGAAGAAGATGCTTTTCTAGAGATCCCAGATGGATAGAAATAATTTTAAATCTTAGTGAGATTGTCCTAAAGTTAAATTGATCGTTACATGGGCTTAAGTAAGTCCTCGGAGTTTGGAATACTGCCTTTCAAACTTTTTTAACAACTTTAGGATTCAAATCTGGAAAGGGTGACAATTATTTTCAGAAAAAATGACTCGATTCTAAGCCTGATAGTGTATGTTGATGACATTCTCCTTACATCAAATAATGTAAATGAAATCAAAAATGTTAAGCAGCTTATCTGCCAAAAATTTAAATGCAGTGACCTTGGAGATGCAAATAATTTTCTTGGGCTAACTATTTCATATGACAGTGGAAAAAGAATTCTGAAAATAAATCAAAAGTTGTTAATAGAATTGTGGATAACCAATGGCCTCAGTAATAAACTGAATACTGAATACTGAATACTGAATACTGAATACTGAATACCAGTAACTTATTGGTTGCTTGATGTACATATGGTTGGTTTTCATCCTGACATTTGTTTTTCATTAACCAGTTTCAAGGTGCTGCCTTTACCAAACACCTCAATTATTTGTTTTGTGTCCTGAAACATTTGATGACGACTACTGATTTAGAATTGATATATTATCGTAAAGTAAATTCAGAAACTTTGGAAATATTTTCAGATGCCGATTGAACAAACTATATAGAATCACACAAATCAATCTCTGGATACTGCACTTGTGTATTTGGCAACATCGCCTAATGGTGTAGCCAAAAACAGCCGACTGTTGCTCTTTTGACCACAGAAAGCATACCTATTGCTTTGCGTGAAGCTACCACTGAGGTCTGTGGATCAAACAATTGTTAAGACTATTTTGATATTCATCTAAAAGTGTCCAAAATTTTTGAGGATAACCAGAGTTGTTTGTCCATAATGAAAATGGCAAAATGGAATATGAAATGTAATAAGCATATATCGACACTAAATATCGCTTTATTTATGATGTGCACAGTAATAAGTCGTTTGTATATGAATATATTAGCACTAATGGTCAATTAGGTGATCTGTTTACAAAGGGTCTTGTTACCCCAAGATATAAGAATTTTGTTGTAAAGCTATTAAATATTGTTTGATGCCATTTTATATTGCATGTTATCAATTTTTTCTTTAGACTGACTTTTTAATCTTTTAAATCCTCTGTGTATTATTGTGTTTTTAAGCCAATTTTATTAATGTCACTTATATATGTATATAATTTGTTTTTAATCTGACTAACCATTTTCTGCTTCGTGCAGTAGTCTGGGACTTAATTTGTTTATCGATCTTCTTATGATCTGGGTTATGATGTATTCTTGTGTTATTCAAATCTTCATGATTTGAGGGGGTCTGAAATAATAATCAATAATGAATCAAATCATTCTTATTTGAATCACTTGTGATAAGGTATTCTTGTTCACTTGTTCTGTATATTATTATCTGTGATAAGGTGCTACTTCATGGTACTTGACAATTTGTGATTATATTGTATACATCCGTCAGGTAATATCTGTTGATCGATCAACTGCACTGCGTTTTATTTTGTGCAATATATTAAGCTGGTTTTAATGTCATCTATTTTATTTATTTGTGTTAATCTTTATTCAATAGTGTTCGTTTAATATTTGTTTTTTCAGCTCTCTCATCGTGTTTCATCATTCAATTCTTTGATTTTGAGACTTTGAAACTTCACATATATATAAACTCAAACCAAAGTTGGTTCTTTACTAGCAGGTATATGTATGAGGGTGATAAGAGATCAACCGTCATTTTGTGTTGTATATAATTATATATGTAAGTTTCGTCCAATTATCAAATTATCCAATTTGCACCAGAAAATTATTAGACACAAATTATGCACTAATTTCACGAAATTTATTGTGAAATAAAATCAAAATTATTCATCAAGTGAATTAAAAGTTCACGAAAATAAAATAAAATAAAATTCGACCAAATTATGAAATTTCCAATGAAATTGGTAATAAAAAATAAAATGTACATTGAACGAACTCAAATAAATGCACAGCAGACAACTGGCTGGCAGAGAAAACGAGAATGAATCAAGTGAAATAAAAATCATGTACAACGGTGGCGAATTTCTGATAAAACGGTAATAACATGCAAAAAGATAAGGAATTGTGGAATTGGATAAAAGGAATGGATTCTAGGCGAATAAAAACAGGATTTAAACAGAAAAGGTGGTCATTAGAAAAATGAAGTGAAGTATAACGATGTACGAGCAAAAGCAATGAAAATTCAAGAAAATAAGATTATGGTCGACGAGCTTCATTTTTACATCCCCCTTCCCCAGACAGTCGGTCAAACCCTGGGAAACGAGGGTATAATTTTGAAATATGAAAAATATTACTCTCTCTACGTCGAAAGCCAGTATCTACTTTAAAAATTACGTTACTAATTTTCTCCAAAATGCGAAAAGGCCCTATACGAATCTCGTCTAATTTATTTCTATTTAGTGAGTTGCCATGGGCTACATACACTAAATCGTTTACATTAAATTCATGACTTTTTCTTTTTCGATCAACTCTTTTTTGTTTTGGAAATGATTTTTTTGCGAATTTTGAAAAGCTATTTTTCTGTCATTTTCTAAATCATTATTTATTTTATTATTCAGAAACGAAAATGGTGACCTTATACCATTCAACAAATAATTTGGTGAAAACTTAGTGACAGTGTGTACTGTATTATTATATTGATTTACGCAATCATCCAAAAGAGTTGACCAAGATTTCCCTTGATTCTGACTATTTTCATTAATTCTACATCTCAATTTATTTACCAATGTTTGATTCAATCTCTCATTCAAACCATTGGATGAAGGAGAATCAACAGAGGTGAAAATTAAATTTACTTTATTATTCTTAAGAAAAGTTTTGAAATCTGACGAATTTAGACCAGTATACTGATCTGAAAGGATATTCTTTACGTTATGACATTTATTAATGACAAGTTGAATTAGTTTAATAAAGTCTGAGGCTTGTTGAGTTTTAGACGACAGTACAAAGGCGTAGCGAGTAAAATGATCGACCAATAAATGTAAATAGCGTTTTGGGGAATTATTCCCTGCAAAACCACCTATAGTGTCAATTGACATTATCTCGAAAGGTTCCTTTGCAGGGCCTAACTGTGACATGTGACCATACACAGCTGGTATGCGCGATTTATTTTTGATACAAACTGAGCAGTTCCTGCAATATTCTTGAGTAAATTTTATTAAATTTGAGTTATAAAAATATGGAGATAAAATTAGCTCAATTTGTTTTGGCCCAATATGACCATATTTAAAATGAGTTTTTCTAATTAATTCCTTTATGAATTCATCAGATACAATTACTTTATCAGAATTCCGTAATTTCGTCCAAAGAACATTGTTTTTATTTATTACGTTAATTTTTTTAGAAAGTTGAGCAAAATGTTTCTTTTGATCTTCCTTAATTTCTTCCATTTGTACAAGGTTGACGACTTTTAGTTCCGAATTGGCTTCATGTGGTTCCAAAACCGGGTTTCGAGACAGACAATCAGCCTCCTGGTTTGATACACCAGGAAGGTACTTAATTTCAAAATTAAAATGCGAAATTTGAAGCATTAATTCCCTAAGTTCGTCATCAACTTTGGTGTTTACGTTAAAATTTTCCAAAGGTTTGTGATCAGTGAAAATTTTAAATTTCATTGGCAATAGATGATGTCTCCAATACATCAAAGCCTCTTTCACTGCTAAACATTCCAAAAACAAAGCCTTCTTCTTTTTTTGAGCTTCATTTAGTTTTTTCGAGAAGTAAGCAACAGGTTTGAAGGTACCATCTTCTTGTTTTTGTTTTAGAATCGCGCCAATACCTTCGAGACTCGCATCCGTATAAACTACTGTCTCCTTCAAAGGATCATAAATCGCTAGACATGGTTCAGAACATAAACAGGTCTTGATTACGTTAAAACTTTCCTCACAAGCCCTACTCCAAACAAATTTAACATTTTTCTTCAATAAATCATGCAAAGGAGCCAAAACCTTTGATACATTAGGGATGTAAGATCTATAAAAATTAATTTTGCCAAGAAATTGACGAACATTTGTCTGGCTTTTCGGAGTAGGGAAATTTTTTATTGGAATTACGTTATCATAAACTGGCTTAATGCAATTGTTTTGGACAGTATGTCCCAAATATTTTACTTTATTTTGTGCAAAGTTGCACTTAGACAAGCTGAGGCGAAAACCTTCTTTTTCAATTGCTGCCAAAAGTAATTTTAAATGTTGAAGATGTTCAGCAAAAGTCTTAGAAAAGACTAAGATGTCATCAATATAATTCACGCAAAAGGCGTCTAAACTATTACGTTTTAAAACGTTTCTTAAAATGCGCTGGAAAATCGCAGGTGAGGTTTTCAAACCAAAAGGCAGACATTTCCAGTTATAGTGACCGGTCTGAGTCACGAAAGCGGTCTTATAACGATCTTTCTGTCTTAAAGGAATAGACCAGAAAGCACTATTTATGTCCAAAACGCTGAACCACTGACAGTCTCTAGCTTTGATTATTAAGTCCTCAATTAGAGGAAAGGGTTGGCTCTCTGGCACAACAATCTTATTCAATGCCGAAAAATCGATACAGAGTCTGTCTTTACGGCGAGAACCGTCTGAATACCTCTTATAAGCCAAGGTTACCGGTGCCGCAAAAGGGGAGGTAGACTCCTCTATGAGCTCAGCTTCCAAAAGCCTATTAATTTGAGATTCAATCTCCTGCTGATCAAGGATATTACACCTATACGGCTTCCTATAGACATATTTATGTTCAGACAGTCTAACAGATGCTTCATGATCAGCAACTTGACCTACATCAAACTTATCCTTTGCAAAGGCTCTGTTGAAATCAAAGATGACTGACTGAAGATTTCTCGCTTTAAACTCGTCTAAATGACCTAAATCTGCCTTCAACTCAATATTATTGACGATTAAAGGATTGCTCTTCATGATTCGATGTTCAGAAAAATTTCGAGTTTGAAAACTCTGGAAAATTGACAAATCTGAATCCTGGCATAAGCCAAATTCTTTAATTAAATCCAAGCCAATGAGAAAAGGATAAGAGAATTGTGGGCTATCCAACACAAAAACCACAACTTTCTTAATTACGTTAAATATTTTTATTTTTAATTTGATAATACCGCAAATATTGCCGTAGCCACTGATCATTTTGAATTTTTTTTCTTTAAATTTGAAAATTTTTAATTTTAAAAATTTGGCCACACTTTTATTAATAATGGAAATATTTGAGCCTGAATCATACAGACCCTTGCAGAAATAGTTATCATTTATGGTCAGATTAGTAGTGATCAGTGGCAAAGTTATGCGTTTTTTGATTCCTCATCAGAGGTTACCTCAACATTGTGGACAGCTTTTGCAGGCTCCTTGTCCTTGAACCAACAGTTCGACTCAGAGTGCAAACGACCAGGAAAACCGTTTTTTGTACAAATGGGACAGGTTTTCCTTTCATTTCCAGAAATTTTAGATTTTTGCTCAACATTAGAGTTGGAAAAAGTTCGGCCGTTTTTTGAATTATTTCCAAAATTACGTTTTTGAGAAGGTGGGGACGAAATTTTATTTTTAACATTATCAAAAATCTTATCATCGGCCTCAAACTTTTTTAATTTTGAATGGAGAATTTTCACAGATGTGACGACATTCCGATTCAAAGAATTTTGCACATGATTAGGCAATCCGACTACAATTAAATCTAAAATCACTAAATCTGGCAGATTCCTATCTAAATCCAACAACATCCTTTCTTTTCTTATGGCGTAATCAATATACGAACCAGATAAATACTTAAAGTTGAAAGCATAACGGATTGGTTTCCAAGACAAGTCACCAAAAGTAGAAATCAAGTCAGCTTTCCAATCTGACCACTCGGCAGTTAAGCCTAAACGTTTTTGATTTATAGAAAACCAATCCGATAAAGACACATCAATACAGGATTTGAATACCTCAATTTGTCTTTGACCGGACAAAGAAAACCGCTCAGACTCTTTTTCGAAGGATTGGCACCAGGCCTCCACATTCCGATTCTTTGCAGAAAATTTTTCAACTAAAAAATGCTTCAAAATCGCCTTGACAGATTCCTCCTTGCCTTCAGACAGTCGATTCAAAGATGTGACCAACTCAGACATGGCCGGATCAGACGATTTAGCAGCGCCAGAAGGACAATACTCGGGCAACAAAAAACCCTTGTAAACAAAATTTTCATCTGTATCCATATACAGCTTCTCAATCTCCGTAGGAAGAGTGACATTAACATTTCTGTATTGACCACGGGCCTTAAGAGAAGTTATAGCAGACTTGACTGGTCCCAAAGTGAGCAACTCAGCATGAGAAGACAATCTCTGAGCATCATCAGGAAAAACATACCAGTCGTCAGCATCGAAAACACGAATCCGCCGAATAAAAAACTGCATTTGACTTTTTTTCAGCATCGACAGCATCAACAACCAAGAAAAGTTGAAAACGATTTCCCGACATAGCGCAAAGAAAGACGCACAGCTAAAGAAAAATTTTTTTATTACCAATTTGTAAGTTTCGTCCAATTATCAAATTATCCAATTTGCACCAGAAAATTATTAGACACAAATTATGCACTAATTTCACGAAATTTATTGTGAAATAAAATCAAAATTATTCATCAAGTGAATTAAAAGTTCACGAAAATAAAATAAAATAAAATTCGACCAAATTATGAAATTTCCAATGAAATTGGTAATAAAAAATAAAATGTACATTGAACGAACTCAAATAAATGCACAGCAGACAACTGGCTGGCAGAGAAAACGAGAATGAATCAAGTGAAATAAAAATCATGTACAACGGTGGCGAATTTCTGATAAAACGGTAATAACATGCAAAAAGATAAGGAATTGTGGAATTGGATAAAAGGAATGGATTCTAGGCGAATAAAAACAGGATTTAAACAGAAAAGGTGGTCATTAGAAAAATGAAGTGAAGTATAACGATGTACGAGCAAAAGCAATGAAAATTCAAGAAAATAAGATTATGGTCGACGAGCTTCATTTTTACATATAGTAATGATAAATTATGTAAAATTCCTGAGAAAAGAAATAACACATGATGGCGGCTAATCTCTTATCACTCTCTTGCACATACCCGCTAATAAAGAGCCCTAACTAAAGTATGTCAAGTGATACTTGTGACTAAGCCTTATTCACACTTGGTTAGTTTTCTAGCTACTAGACAGCTAATTGAGGTGTGAACTAGGCTTAAATCCTTCCAGGATATATATGATGAAGATGACACGGAATAGTTTCAACATGAGGTTGAGGGTCCAGACTATAGATTTTGCATGCTGGTGTACAAAGTACCCCAGACTGAACCTTCCAACCAATCAGAATTAAAAATCAGTAAAAAAGTGAGGTACTTCATACTCAGTGTTTATAAAGAAATGCATGTGGCAAGATTTTCCTTCAATCAGATACTTAGATAGAAGTACACATGTTTGTAGATGCGATTTCTGTATGTTGCACACCAAAACTGCCCATGTGTCATCTCCATCATATAAATATCCTTGAAGGGTATCCCCATATCTTCAGCAATAAATGATCAAAGAGCAAACTCAAACTGTAATAGCCAATAGACTCACTGAACTGGTAAAAAGTAAAAAGTAAAAAGTAAAAAGTTAAAAACTGTTGTTTGAACCAAGTATTTAAATGAAACAAAATCAGAATCAAAATGGTAACTTTGTTTAATGTAACAAAATTTGAGAACAATCTACAACCTTCGACCATGTACTAAATAGACTGGCCTTGTACATTGCTTCCCATTGAAGCAGTGATAAATATGGAGTGTGACGTCACATTGTGGCAAGAAGTTGTTTTACGCAGGTTATACTGTTGTTATTTCCAGGTTTTTGAAGTTAATTTTAACCAGGTTGGAGTTGTTTTTTTTTTTTTTTTTTTTTTTTTTTTGAAAAATTGTACATAATTATTTCTTTTTTTTTTATTGAAAAATAAATTTTTTGATTTTTTTTCTCAAAAAACCTTATGGGATTTAACAAGCATTTGCCACATTGTGACATCATTTATGTGTACTTCAATTTCCATGGCAAAATCCAGTCTATCTAGTACATGGTCGATGTCTACAACTAACTGAATAATCAGAATACAAAATATGAATTTCACAGACAGAGTATAAAACGTGATAATGTGATTACTTATCAAACGTGAGTGTAACAGAATGTAGTTAACAAAATAAAATATAGTGTCGCTAGTAAAGACATGGTTTGTAGAAATAATATTAAAATAAAAAGTGAGTAAGAACAACAAAAACAACTTGAGTTTCAAGTCCGCTTTCAGTTAAACATTTGAGGATATATATATGATGGAGACAACATGGAACAGTTTCAACATGGGGTTGAGTGTTGGCATACGCAGGACCCTAGACTGAACACTCCAACCAATGAGAATCAAAAATCGGTGTAAAAGTGAGGTACTTTGTATGCCAGTGTTTATAAACAAATGCACGTGGCGAGATTTTCCTCTAATCAGATATTTAGATGCGTTGTAACGGAAATTCCACCTCAACTCATTCATCATCACAATAAATATATAATATGTCATACAATCCACTTCAATTACAAACCCTTATCATCATTTACAATCAACGCTAGCTCTGCGCTTCATCATTATATATTTTATTTCTGTAAAATGTTTTAGTCTGCGAATTATATTTCTCTGCAACTGATATCTCGTGTTCATTTTTCGGTCCTCGCATTCTCACCTCACATCATGGTAGCCATCGCTATGGTTTGAGCACCAAATATAAAGACACAGTAAAGTCAAAGTAGTATATAATTGAATTTTTAAAAAAATAATTTATTGTTATGGGAAAAATTGAATTTTAATGTGAATTTATAAATGAAGTGTGGCGGCTACCACCACACTACGTTGGTTAATTACTGTTTCTCATACAAACACCGTCACCCAGCACCGCTGCCGAGTGAATACGGTGCTGACTTTTGGTGGAGGTGGACAAGGGAGGTTTTAGGTGTTCAGCCGGTATGGGTTCAAATCCCCTTGCTACCTGAACATCTAAAGTGGTGACCCCGATGTGATATGGGAGATGGATATTCATGCCATCTCTCGGACACTCGTACAACCAGTAGCCATGGTGGTATGTCACACCACCACTGCTGGAATGTGACAGCTCTGTAGGGTGTGCGCCAAGGTGAGGTGATGAGGGTGGGCATCACCATGCACAGATGTACATCCCTACCCACAAGGCGCCTCTGTACTGGCAATTGTATTACCCTCCTCTATACTGAGGGGGAGAGGTGTGGCAGCTACCACCACACTAAGTTCGCTAATTGCTGTTTCTCCCTTAAACACGGTCACCTGGCACCGTGGCCAAGTGAATACGGTGCTGACTTTTGGTGGAGGTGGACAAGGGAGGTTTTAGGTGTTTGGCTGGAACAGGTTCGAATCCCATTGCCGCCTGAACACCTAAATGAAGTATTTTGTATTTTTTGAGATTTGAAAACTCGGATATTTAATTTTTTATGATTTAATTTTTGAAAATTTAAATTAATATTTCCTGATTTACTAACGGCCGATCCTGGAAGTAACGAAACTGCAAATCCAGTAAGGACCGTCAAAAAATCCAGAGAACCACTGTCAGTTATTATTCATTCCTATTGTCGAAGAATCCACTGCAAATCTACTCATTGAAGACCATCATTTTTGGGCCAACTTCAAGTCAAAATTTCAACAAAGAAGACGTAAGCAAATTTCCAACAACGAGAAAAAATCAAATATATCGCACAACATTCATTGGAGAAAATTATATGTAACAGGTAGTATATATTATAATTAATTATTTTTGTGATTGGAGTAAAAATATTGTGTTGACCGAAAATTTTATGTCGGAATATATTAATTTAGAAGAGAATAAAATAGGAAAATTTAAATTAAAAAAAGAGGACTTTGCAGAATTAATAAAAAAAATTAGAAGGAGAAAAAATAATAAATTTAAATATTGAAACATATAATTTCCCATATTTCGTATATTTTACTGAGGAAATAATATTAGAATCATTCATCTAGATATTTTGGGCAGGATAGAGGAAATTAGTAGTGAGAAATACCTGAAAATATTGGAGTCTACCCCAAATTATTTGTCATCAAGAATCTACAGTTCACCTGAAAGGGAACAAAAATTCTTAGATAGATTTTTTAATAATAATCAAAAATAAAATAAAAAACTGGATATATCAGATATAGAAGAAATAACAGATAGTGAAAAAGAACAAGAAAAAAGACTCGAAAAAGAACAAGAATTAATAAATAAAATTAAAAAAGGATTACAAGAAAATAAAAAATACATAACAATAATTAGTAAAGAAGGTAGTATGTTAGGTTTTGAAAAAATAAAATAAAAAATTATGGCCACCTCAAATGAAGCAAAACCCATTCAGGCATTCTTGGGAAAAGTTTTCAATGGTAAATATTATTTGGATTAGAGACGAATGATTGTTTCTGCAATCAGGGGAGTTGGGTATTACGATATATTTGGGGAACACAAATTTTTAAAACCTTATATAACTCACATTGATGATTTAAATTTTAGGCCAGATAGTGAAATGATTAATTATTGTAAAATGCAAGACAATGCAAAGGCATTTGTACTTGAAAGAGTCTCAAACAATATTACAAAACAAATAAGAGATTGTAACACTGCCATAATGATGTTAAAAAAAATTGGACAATATTTATGGTACAAAAACATCAGTTACAGCCAATATGGCCAAGGGATAATGGACAGAATTTAGATTCCATCCAGGTGGTAACATGAGGGGTTTTTGAAAAAATGGGATGAATTGATGATCAATGTTAGAGATAGTGGAAAGGAAGTGAGTGAGGAAGAAGAATTAGAGAATTTGCAATTGGCATTGTGCTATGAACAAGCTTTAGCCAAGATGCAATTCAAAAATTTACCAGAGAGAATGTAATATAGATAATTTTAAGAGAATATTAAGAGAAGATACGGACCAAAAATATAGTGATCAAATGTTGAAAAAACAACCTAATAATAATAATACACAAAATAATAGTAATTATAGAAATAACCCACATTATAATAGTAATAACTATAGGGGTAGAGGTAATAGTTATAGAGGTAGAAATAAATATAGAAATAATAATAATAATAATAATAATTATAGAAATGGGAATCAGAATTATAATTCTAATAACACGAATCCAACTAATGGAACGAATGGAAATAATGGAAATAATAATAATACAAATAATAATGTATCAAATAATTGTAGAGGAAGTAACCATCGGGGTAATAACTATAGAGGTAATAATTATAGGGTTAATAACCAAAATTATAACCCCAATAATATTAAATGCTACAAATGCAGCCAAAATGGTCATGTAGCACAAAATTGTAATAATAATAATTCACAAAATAATAATGAAAATGTTAATAAAAACCAAAACAATTATCCACCGAAAACAAATACTAATCAATCAATTGTTAATTAAAAGGAAACCCCTGAGCAACAGGTGAAAATGTCTTGTAGGGATCGAAAATTTTCATCTGGCCAAAAGGAATGGTTATTAAATAAATTAATTAAAAATAATGAATACAATGAAAACTACACACAATTAGAAAATAAAGCAATTTTGGATGGGGCAGCTGAGGTTCATTTAACCTCAGATTTAAATAAATTAATAGAGGTTAAAAAATTTGTCACCCCAATAAAATTGTAATGTGAGGGGAAAAATGCATTTTTATATGCTACTCATACAGGAAAAATAGTAATAAAAATAGAAAATTCACAAAAACAGCAATCATTAATAGAACTGAATGATGTGTATTATGTACCAGATTTAAATATGGATATAATTTCAGTCATTAAAATTACAAATACTGGGACAATAAACATAGATTGACAAAAAGATATTGGAAATATATACTTTATAGAAAATGGGGAAATATTAATAACTGCCCTAAAGGAAAATGGAATATTTCACATACACTATAATGTAGAAAATAATTTATATATAAAAAAAATAATAATAATAAATATGATGAAGTAAATGAAGATTCAACAAAAATTTGTGTACCCATAACTCAAAAAGATGAGGATAAATGTGACAATTTTTCTGTAGAATTTGAAATAGAAGAAGATGATAATAATAGTGTAATTAGTGAAGATATAGCCTCACCTCAGGGGGGTGAAAATGAAAGTGTTAATGAAAATAATAATTATCCTTTTGAAAATACATCAAATAATGATGAAATAATTAATAATAATAATGATACTGATGATAGAAATGATATACAAACATATAATAATAATAATTTAAATAAAAAAGTCTTAATACATAGAAGGTTAGGACACCTAAATGCACGATATTTACAAAAATTGAAAGGTTTATCAGTAGGGATACCTGAAAATATGAACTTTAGGGATGATGATTTTAAAAATTGTCAAATATGTTGCATAACGAATAACACAAGATTAGGTAACAATGGGATTAGAACAAAGCCAACATAAAAATTAGAAATAACCTCATCGTATATAATGGGTCCATTTACCCTTTCCGTTGCGAATCAAAAATATATTTTAACTTTTATTAATCACTACTCAAAATATACGTTTGTTATGCCAATATCTAGCAAAAATCAGGTAACAATAGAATTCAAAAATATTATAATTTCAATGCAAAATAAATTCCCTAATTTTCCCCTATGAACAATTAGCTGTGATAATGCAAAGGAATACACAGATACTAGAATAACAAATTATTGTACTGAAAATGGCATCATAATAGATTATGTAATTCCTTACTCCCCCAAACTAAATGGTGTAGCCGAAAGGCAAAACCAAACATTAATGAGAAGAGTGAGAGCTATGCTTATAGATGCCAATTTGGATATAAAACACTGGTCATATGCAGTAGTAACATCAGCATATCTTATTAATAGATCCCCCACGAAAGCAAATCCCAAATATAAAACCTCATATGAAATGTTTTATGGGATAAAACCCAATTTAAAAAATTTAAAAGTATTTGGATTGCTTACCTATAGGCATATCCTTATGGAGGTGCAAAAACAGAATGCAACTAAAGCTAAATCTAAATCGAAAAACAAAATTGATCCAAAATTAGTACATAGGGTGTAGAAGAATATAATGATGGGGTATACTAATACCGGCTATTGTTTAAGGGATCCCTTTGACACCAAATTGTATATAGCATGTGATGTTAAGGTTGATGAGTCCCAAAATATTAAATCCCTTGAAATAGCTGAAAAACCTTTAATAATTAAACCAGCTAGCTATACACACGATCTAGGAATAATAAATCCTGTAACAATGAACATAAATATTAATTACAATAAAACATATATAGAGGACTGTACCACAAAATTATAATGAAATAAATAACAATCCTTTTAGGGAACAACGGATTAAAGCCATAAATGATGAGTTTAATTCTTTGGATGACATGAAAGTCTGGCAAATAGTGGATTATGATCGTCAGAAATTAATAGATACACGATGGATTTTTACTATTAAATATGATGAATTTGGAAATCCTGAACCAAAAGCTAGGTTAGTTGCAAGAGGTTTTAAAGACAAAACAGAATATAATATAACCCAAACACATGGTCCTGTAGCCTCAATTAGTACAATTAAGTAGATGATTACTTTCCAAAATTAAAAAATAATAATTTGATACTCGTCCAGTATGATGTAAAAACTGCTCATTTAAATTCCCCCATAATTAAACCAATATATGTAAGAAGACCCGAAGGTATCAATATAGGATAAAATCAGGTTTTGGAACTGAAAAAGTCCATATATGGACTGAAGACTTTGAGCAAGTCCTGGTATGATTTGTTAGATTCAAAAATAAAAGAAATGGGATTTACAAGGATGAAATATAATAGATGCTTATACTTAATGAATAATGGGGATGAAACAATATATTTCCTCACTTATGTAGACGATATATTGATTGCATCTAATACACAAATTTCAATAACAAAAATAAATGAAGAATTGCAAAAAATGTTCACTATTACAGTAATAAATAACCCTAGATTCTTTGTAGGACTAGAAATAAATAGATCAATTGAAAATAAAACAATAACTCTCACTCAATTGAAACATATTGAAAAAATGATTAAAAAATATGGCATATATGAAACCAAGGTTTCCAATACTACAATGGAAACAGGACTGAAAGTGGATAAAATTGAAAATGGGGAAAACGATACAGAATATAGGTCTTTGATAGGAGGACTGTTATATTTAGCAAGACTAACTAGACCAGATATTATTTTTCCTGTCAATTTTTTCTCCCATTTTCAGAATTCATCAAATGACAACTTAAAAAATTATGTGAGAAGAATATTTAGGTATATAAATTCAACAAAAAATTATTCATTAGTTTATAAATCTGAAGGTAATGGAATCCAGGCTTATATAGATGCCTCATATGCTCCTCAGGTAGACGATACTACAATAAATATTAATAATTTACAAAAAAGCAAATCCATTTCAGGATATATGATATTTGCAAATGGAGACTTGGTGGACTGGAATTGTTCTAAACAAACTATCCATGCTTCATCAAGCACAGCTGCAGAAATTATAGCTGTCTTTGATACACTAAATATGATTAAAGTCATACAATATATGCATTTTGAGATTTTTGGGGAAATGTTAATAGTTCATGTAATATGGGAGATAATGTTTCAACTCAAAAAATATGTTCCAGGGGAAGCCAAAAGAAATCGAGGGCATTAATGATTAAATGTTACTCAATTTTGGAGGCAATTGAAGAAAAAATTATACAATTTAGGTCAGTAAGTTTGGAAAATCAATTGGCCTATATTCTCACAAAATCCCTCAACAGAAGTAAACTTGAAAACGTAATAATAAAAATACTAGAAAATACTAATATCTATACAAAATAATAAAAACGTTTATTTAAAAAAAAATACCCATTCAAAATAATAAGTAGTACCAAGTCAAAGTCAAAGTCGAAACAATTCTAAAACATGTAAAAAAATACCCCTAAATTATGAAAAATAAAAACCCAAATCTACAATAATTCAAGTACATACTTGCAAAAAATAAATGCTCGCATTTCTAAAAATCCTGACAAAGAAAATCGCATCAAAATCGAGCAAGTTTAAACCCTTAAAACTCAATAATAGAAAACTCACTCAACTTCAAATCCAGTGTGAGAAAAATACACACGAATTCTCACACATTACAAAAAAGAAAAATTCCATACAATAAATACATACGAAGATAATATTCTCAGCTTTCTCATATTTTATTACACAACTGCAAACATGATTACAGATTAGAAAAACTCTCGCCTTTTTTATCTCTAACTAAACACACATAACGGCGCTCTAAACACAATAGCCAAACATAAAGATAATTGATCCAAACAATGTATATTATTCTGCCGCTTATTTCCTGCATGCATTCTTATACCTTACACTCTTTTATTTTTATGGTTACTTTATTTCCTTTTTTTCCCCATATAGATACGAACACACGGAAACATCGTATTTTTGTTGATGAATCATATGTTACCATTTTATTCGATTTTAATTTTTTCTTTTTTGCATGTTCCATTTTTTTATTTATTATATTAGAAAATAACCATATACGTATTTAATAATTATATTTATTTATTTCTTTATTTTATTGTGAATGAAGCGCAGCCATTACCAAAAATTCTTTTTATATTATTTTTTTTCTTGATTTTTGAAAAAAATTTTTCTCTTCTTTACTTTCAGCGTTCCATGATGAATTACTCGTTTACGGTAAAATTTTAGGGGGGTGTTGTAATGGAAATCACACCTCAACTCACTCATCATCATCATCAATAAGATAAATATATATATGTCATACATTCTACCATTCTCTCGAACTGTTATCTCTACTTACAATGAACGCTAGTGCTGCGCTTTGCCATTATACATTTTATTATATTTTATTCTTGCATGATGTTTTAGTCTGCAAATTATATTTGTTTGAAACTAATGTCTCGTGTTCATTTTTCAGTTCTCGCACTCTCACCTCACATCAGTAAGTATAGAAATCTAATCTCCACTCATAATCATCATCACTATAAATATATATAATTAAATGTCATACACTCCACTTCTCTCAAAAACTCTTATCTAAACTTATGATCTACGCTAGTGCTGCGCTTCACTGATATTTATTTTATTCGGAGTGTGAAAAGATCGATGTTTCAACAGACCAAATGCCAATAAATATTGACAACTGACTTTAAATAAACGACAGCATTAGACGATGATTAGAAAAACTGTGAGAAAAAACGGTGGAATTCTCAACGGATCACCATACACGAACTACGACGATGAAGAACTTAGAACGACGAATTAAAGAAACGATGACTAGAAGCACACATTACGACATATAAAAGAGAAGACTAGACACTTTGAATGTTTCACGAATTTTTATTTGAACACCATGATGACATACATGTTATTTCATCGACGAGTGATGAGCGACAAGAAGGCACAAAAAACATATAATCACAGCTGAGTTACAAAACACAAATATCACAGATAAAACAACAACAACAGAAACAGTGTTGCCACAGCATGTGATGTGCGAGAATAAGTGGCTATCGAATATTATAATTTGCCATTATTCTCACACGCCTCCTCAAATTATATATATTCGATTTAAGATTTTTTTTTAAAAAAAAAGGTAACAATAAAAATAACGTTATTAATCTAATACTGTCATTTCGATACATAATGACAAAAAGTCAACAAACGATTAAAAATAAACATGTGGTCACAAGACAACAACATTAACATACAAACAAAAATGGTATACATAAACAAAAAGTTACGTTAAATTTAACAGTCTACAAAATTCGGTAAATTTGGGCCTCGGGCAGCCCTTCGTGAACATATCAGCCAATTGTCGCGAGGTTGGCACGTATAAGTATCTAAATTCTACATCTACATGACTGCATACAAAACGGTATTTTACGTCTATATGTTTTGACCTACGGGTATTCCACTTGCCGGAGTGCAACAGAGACAGACAGCTCTGATTATCCTCATAGATTACAGCCCTATCAGCAAGTTGGATGCAAAAATCACCTAGTAGATATTTTAGCCATATAGACTCAGTGGTAGCATCGCATATTGCGATCAATTCACTCTCTGTACTAGATAAAGCCACTGTTGGCTGCTTCTTGCTTGACCAGGACACCAGTGACCCGTAGACAAAGGCACAGTATCCGGTAACTGACCGTCTTGTAGTAACGCAGTTGCCCCAATCGGCATCGGAATATGTTTCCAATATACTGCCGTTACTCTTATTATCATGTAGAAAAAATAATTTTTTGTCCTTGGTGGTTATCAGATATTTCAGAACTCGCAAAAGATACTTGTAATGTTCATTCGTGGCACAGCTGGAGAATTGGCTGAAGTACGATATTGCAAAGCAAATATCGGGCCGTGATCCTAACATTAAGTACATTAAACATCCCACGAGCTGTTGATACCGGTTATTTAAAACACTATCACACGCATTGAGGTCCCTGTCCAGTTGGAGTCCGGGGTCAATGGGTGTGAAGGTTGGTGAGCAATTTTCAACACCAAAACGTCTAGCAACAGACTCGATGAGAGCCCTCTGCTCAATCTCCAGTATGGCCTTTTCCCGATTGTAGCTGATATTCAGACCCAAATATTTTTTGACCTCTCCAAGATCCTTACATTTAAAACGTTTATTTATTTCATTTTTGAAAAAAGCAATTTTTGCCTTATTATTGGAGCTAATGAGGACGTCGTCAACGTAAGTGAGCAAGTAGACGACCGTATTGTCAGTCCTACTTTTATAAATATACAAGCAGTCATCAGCCTTACTCTGCTCAAAACCAAGAGCAACCAGAAACTCGTTAAATAACGTATTCCAAACTTTAGGCGACTGCTTCAGACCATATATAGATTTATTCAACTTCAAGACATTATTTTTCTTATCTATCTTTGTTTCAATTCCCTCAGGTATTTCGAGGTACACGTCTTCAGACAGAATTCCATTTAAAAAGGCACTGCAAATATCTATTTGTTCTATATAAAATTTCATTTTATTACTGATAGCCAAGAGAGTCCTCACAGTCGAAAGCTTTGCCACCGGCGCGTAAACTTCATTAAAGTTGAAGCCTTTCTTCTGTTGACATCCTCTGGCGACCAGTCTTGCCTTATAAAGTACCTCATTATTCATATCGTATTTTTTATTAAATACCCAACGACATGTGATGGTAGGAGCGTCCCTTGGACGTTTGGTCACCCACCAGGTCTGATTTGAATTCAGGGCACTGATCTCCGAAGAAATAGCCTCCCTCCACATCAGACCGTCCGGTGCACCATTCGCCTCCTCAAACGTCAAGGGGATGTCGTCCTCCGCTAGGTAAATATTTCCTGCAGTCCCATCACATTCAGCCGTTGCACCTGACAGACAATCCAAATTCACGTCACCATCTACTTCAATGTTCTCAAGATTCGATTCGGTGACCTCTACAAAAATACCATCATTATTATTATATCTACTAGAGTCCTTGGCACCTATTTTACTTTCAAAAAACTCGACATCACGTGACAAACGTACCTCCTTAGTAGTCACATTGAGAAGTCTGTAGCCGCAGGGAGAATAACCGACCATTACAAGTTTCTCGCTTTTATTTTTAAATTTATTTGAGTCATGTTTGAAGGACAGCATATAAGCGTCACATCCAAACGTCCGTAATTTATTATAGTCAAACTGTTCATTGAACCATCTTTCATAAGGAACAAAATCTTTATTTGTAGGGCAACGGTTCACAATATATACAGAGCACAATATGGCTTCTGTCCAATATATCTTTTCAAGACCGCTCTCGAACAACAATGTCCTCGCCCTTTCACACAGTGTCCTGTTCATCCTCTCAGCCTTTCCATTTTGCTGAGGGCAGCCACCAACAGTGGGTTCGACAACAATCCCTTTTTCATTACAATATGATTGAAAATTTATGTTTAAGTATTCTGTGCCTCGATCGCACCTGAGTCTTTTAATATTGTAGCCGAATTTATTTGCCACCATCTCATGATAAATTTTAAATTTCGAAAAAGCTTCTGTCTTACTCGTCAACAGGTACACACAGCAAAAATTTGAATAGTCATCGATAAAGGTCATAAAATACTTCACTCCATTATATGACGGAGGATTTATCGGGCCACACAGATCGGTATGTATTAGTTCCAAAGGCCTACTTGTTTTTCGTTCATGCCTCAGGAACGGTTTCCGTTTCTGTTTGCCCATGACACAGGGCTCGCACAGCAATCTGCGGTTAGTGTCAACATTTGGTATCAAACCCCTAGTTGACAATAACCTTACATCGTTTACATTCAAATGGGCAAGTCGACGGTGCCACACAGTCAGTGGGCTAGGTTCATCTTCAGACATCAGATTACACGAGTGATTTGGTATTTTCAAAAAATCAATCGTGTACAAATCCGAGTCAACGCTCACACCAGTGGTCACGATTTTACCACTGCAGCGTTGGATGACCTCAACAGACTCCTCTCGAAACAGAGTGTCAAAACCCGACTTGCTCATGCGCTTAACGGACAGCAGATTCTGTGGCAGCTCCCGAGCATACCTTACATTTTTTAGTTCTATTGCGATGCCATTCAACAATTTTAATTTTACGGTACCGACCGACGTGACAGCAAGCGAGACTCCTTTCTTCGCGACACAGATACTATAGGGTTTTATCAAATCTAAATAGTCACTGAACAGGCTTATATCATTTATCAAGTGAATCGTGCATCCACTATCCACTACAAAAGTGGTACGCAGCATCGAATTTATATTATTTTTAGCATCAACGAAATCATTTATGTTATTATTATTATCATTCTGCAGTGTAAAGCTGTAACCATCTTCAGAGCGATTGTCATTTAAGTTAAAATTATCATTGCACATTTGTGCTGAGTTACGATTATTATTATTATTGTTGTTACTAGTACCATGGTCGTTAGTACGATTTCCATTATTATTATTAACGTTATTACAATTATCCGTACTATTATTATTTCTATTTTTTGCATAGCAATTACGTGCTATGTGACCGATTTTGTTACAGAAGTGGCATTTTATATTCGAATGCCCATTGTCATTGCCAAAATTCCGACCATGTCCATTTGAATTATTATTATTATTAGTATTGCTCTGTGCGTTTAAATTCCGGTTATTATTAAAATTATTATTATTACTTCCGCCACGATTATAACCACGATTGTTTCCCCGATGTTGAGACCTACCACGACCAAAACGATTATTACCATTATTATTATTGTTATTATTACCGAAATTTCGTCCACCATTCGTTGTGTTGCCAAAAAATATGTTCTCTTCACCAGTGGCCACCACCGATGAAGGTTTCTGAAGAGTTGAATGTTGAGAATTGCTTCTCAACGTCGATTTACTATCCAGGGACAGTTCACGTTGAAAATTACTCAACCTCATGAACACGCCATCCCAGGTTACGACTTCACCATCCTCTAACACGACTTTGATAGGACGAAACTCCGCTGGCAGCGAACGTAGCAATACCAGTACAAATTGCTTGGTGGTAGTCAGGTCCCCCAACTCGGTCAATCGTCTACAGCGGGCACGAAAATCAAGTAAATACTTTTGTAAGTCAGAACCAGAAACATACCGTTTTGTATACAGCTCAGCTCGTAAATCCATTAGCGTCCTGTCATTTCCGCTATCAATGAGGTTCGTCAGCGCGTTGAACATCTCCTTCGCGGTTGTGTAGGTCTGGATGATTTCGAGGTATTCGTCCGTCACGTTGTTGGCTATCAAAAACATCGCCTTAGCATTCTCCTTTGACCATACGTCTCCCCTATTTCGAACAGTTGGCAAAGAATCAAAGATTATGTTACCCAGAGATTCCTTTGCTAACAGCAGCTCCATTCTGAATTTCCATGTCCGACCATTCTGCCCATTGAACGGTTCGATAGTATTCTGCTTTCGAATGTCCATCTCGTGATCAGGCTACGACGATCAGTTGCACCGCGAATCAGCGACTTCAGCAACCTTTCAGATACGTCGACCAACGAATAAACACGAACGAGATTCCAGGATCATCGAAAAATAAATACGAACACTTTTAACGAAAAAAGGTTACAAACAAGACATGGTACTACTTGGGAGTGATGAACAGGATTCGACAGCACAACTCTGCATACTCAGGACAATGGCGACCACGTTGACAATCAGGTACCTGGGCCCATAACCTGTGAGAAAAAACGGTGGAATTCTCAACGGATCACCATACACGAACTACGACGATGAAGAACTTAGAACGACGAATTAAAGAAACGATGACTAGAAGCACACATTACGACATATAAAAGAGAAGACTAGACACTTTGAATGTTTCACGAATTTTTATTTGAACACCATGATGACATACATGTTATTTCATCGACGAGTGATGAGCGACAAGAAGGCACAAAAAACATATAATCACAGCTGAGTTACAAAACACAAATATCACAGATAAAACAACAACAACAGAAACAGTGTTGCCACAGCATGTGATGTGCGAGAATAAGTGGCTATCGAATATTATAATTTGCCATTATTCTCACAAAAACACTTTACAAAGACATAAATAAGAACTCAAATTATTTGATTCACGAATATGTATTTTCCATTTAAGATGGATGAGACGTTGACTGATTGATGTGAGGTGTACAGAACGAGGATCGAAAGAACTTGAGACTTTCTACTTTTATGACTCTTTATTAGCGACTAAAATATATTTTACAAACGAAATATGAAATGACGAAGCAACAGCGATATCAGATCGAAAGTAGAAGGGGAGACACTTCGTGATGAGAGTGTACGTATGACATATATATATAGTGTGATAGTGATGATGATGAAGAATGAGAGGAGGTGGGATTTCCGTTACAACACCCCCCTGAAATTTTACCGTTCGAGTTCTTCATTATATTTGACACTGAAAGTAAACGAATTATTGTTATTTCCAAAAAAATATTAAGTACAAAAAAATAAATAATTAAAAAAATAAAAAATTAAAATTATTGACATCGTATTATTTAAATATATTTGGTAACTTGGATTCATAAAATAATTTTGTTGAGCTGTGCTTCGAAAAAAAAAAAAAAAAATTAATTAAAATAAATAAATAGGTAAATAAATATGGTAACATGCAAGTAATATTCAATATATGTAATGGTATATGCAATATGTAAAAGTAATTAAAAAATATATAAAAATTGGTAACATGCAAAAAAAAATATCAGAGTATTATGAGTAATAAATGATTCATCACTTGTATATTTCGAGTCGAAAAGAAGTAGAGAAAAAGAAAAAAAATATTCGAAAAAGAGAAAGGAAAAAAAATATTCATGAACATGTATTACATGAAGAAAAAATAAAAGAAAAAAAATTCACAAAGGTATTTCTGATTGTGGGTTCGATGAATTCAAAAGAACGTTACGTTTCGTATTTTATCTTAAGAGTATAACATGAAAAAGATTGTAGAATAATATACGTTGCATCGTTTATTATCTTTCATATGTTGTATTGTACTTGAACTGGCGTCTAACATGTTTTACAATAAGGCAACTTTTTTGGTTTATCTTAATTGTGGTCATGTAATAGGTTTTAATCTTCATTGTGTTTATTGTTGGAGAGTTTCTTTTCATAAAATTATGTGGGAATATTTCGTGTATTTCTCTCACGCTAGTTGGAAAATGTATAGGGTTTTCATTATACGAATTGTAGGGTTTTTTCCTGCTCGATTTTCATGATTTTTTCTTTGTTACTAATTTTAAGAAATCGAGTATCTATCTCTTGCATGTATTTTCTAGTAAATGTTATTGTTGAGTACTCTTTATGGTAATAGTTGAAGGTTAATTTTTCAGCAATTATTTTCATGTTACGACTTATATTTTGGACTTGAGACGACTTGTGTTTTGAAATGGGAAAATTTTCGAACATATTATGACTTTGAAATAAACGAATTATTATTTTATGTGTAAATGTTTGTTTCGTATAATATTTTGACAATTATATTTTCGAATTTTGAACGATCCAATGATTTCGTCAAAATATCTGCTAACTGATTTTTGGAGCTTACTGTTCTAAAAAATATTATTTTTTCTTCAAATGCTTCCAAAATCGAGTAGCATTTGATCATTAGGGCTCTTGACTTCTTTTGACTACCCCCGGAACATATTTTTTGGGTCGAAATATTATCTTCCATAATATCCACCATCAATTTTTCTCCAAAAATTTCGTAATTCATATACTGCATTACTTTTATTGTATCAAGGGTATCAAAAACTGCAATTATTTTGGCTGCAGTACTTGATGAGGCGTGAATTGTTTGCTTGCAGCAATTCCACTCCACCAAGTCTCCATAAGCGAATAGCATAAATCCAGTTATTGATTTCCCTTTTTTAAGATTTTCTATTTCTATATTTGTATCGTCAACCTGGGGTGCGTAAGAAGCATCAACATAAGCTTGCATGCCATCCCCTTTTGATGCATATATTATATTGTATTTTTTAGTTGTATTGACGTATCTGAAGATTCTTTTTACATAATTTTTTAAAGTGTCATTAGAATTATTTTGGAAATGCGAGAAAAAATTTACTGGGAATAATATGTCCGGCCTTGTAAGTCTCGCTAAATATATTAGTCCCCCTATCATCGATCTATACTCCGTGTCATCTCTACCATTTTCTATTTTATCTATCTTTAATCCCGTTTCCGTGGGTGTATTGGTGTTTTTCAGTTCTGAAATTCCAAATTTTTTAAGCATTTTGTCTATGTGTTTATATTGTGATATTATTATAGTATTATTTTCTATATTTCGGACTATTTCGAGACCTACGAAGAATCTAGGATTGTTTATTATCGTAATTGTAAAATCCTTTTGTAGTTCCTCATTTATTTTTGTGATGGATGATTGCGAATTTGACGCAATTAATATATCATCCACATAAGTCAGAAAATATGTTTTTTCATTATTGTTTTTCATTATATACAGACATCTATCACTTTTCGTTCTTTCAAATCCCATATCTTTTACCTTTGCGTCCAATAAGTCGTACCATGATTTGCTGGATGTTTTCAATCCATAAATTGACTTTTTGAGTTCGAGTACTTGATTTTTATTAATATTTATGCCTTCTGGTCTTTTAACAAAAATGGGTTTTATTATGGGTGAATTTAAGTAGGCAGTTTTTACATCGTACTGTACCATTATTAATTTCTCTTTATTAACTATAGATAATAATAGTCTTATTGTTCCTATAGATGCTACCAGGCCATGGGTTTCAGCAATACCATATTCTGTTCGATCTTTAAAGCCTCGTGCCACAAGTCTAGCTTTAGGTTTTGGGTTTCCGAATTCATCAAATTTTATAGTAAAAATCCATCTTGTATCTATTAGTTTTTGGCAATCATAGTCTATTATTTCCCATACCTTCAAATCATCGAGGGAATTAAATTCATCATTTATGGCCTTGATCCATTCTTCCCTAAAGGGGTTCGTATCTATTTCAGTAAATGTTTTTGGGATATTATCTTCTATGTACGCTTTATTGTATTTTATATTAATATTCATTATAACAGGGTTAATTATTCCCAAATCATATTCATAATCTGCCGATTTTATTATTAAGGGTTTATTATTTATTAATAGTGAATTTATGTCTTGACTTTCATCCATTTTGACATCACATGAAATATATGATTTTGTATTATAGGGATCTCCGAGACAATATCCAGTATTCGTATAGCCCATCATTATATTTTTCTCTGCCCTATGCGCTAGTTTCGGGTCGATTTTATCTTTTGAATTTGATTTTGCTTTTGTCGCATTTTGTTTTCTGACTTCCATGGGTATATGCCTATAAGTTAGTGCCCCGAAGACTTTTAGATTTTTCAAATTTGGCTTTACTCCATAAAATAATTCATACGGTGTTTTAAACCCCTCATTTGCCTTCGTGGGTGATCTGTTAATTAAGTAGGCTGCTGTAACAACACCATAGGACCAATATTTTATATTGAGATTGGCATCAATCAACATAGCCCGTACTCTCCTCATTAAAGTTTGATTTTCCCTTTCGGCAACACCATTTAATTCTGAAGAATATGGTACTACATAATCCATTGTTATGCCCATCTCATTACAATAATTTATTATTTTTTCATCGGTGTACTCCCTTGCATTGTCGCATCTTATAGTCCCTATGGGGTATTCAGGAAATTTATTTTTCATCGACAGTATAATATTTTTAAATTCATTTGACACCTGGCTTTTATTAGCTATAGGCATGATAAATGTGTACTTCGAAAAATGGTCTATGAAGGTTAAAATTTATTTTTGATTCGCCACAGGGGGCGTGAACGGTCCCATGATGTCTGATGACGCTACTTCTAATTTTCGAGTTGGTTTAGTTCTGATTCCAGTATGACCCAACCTCGAATTATTGGCAATACAACATATTTGGCAATTTACGAATCATCCCTAAAATTAAGGTTTTCTTGAATGCCAATTGCTAAAGTTTTTAATTTTTCCAAATATCTGGCATTTAAGTGTCCAAGTCTCCTATGTATTATTAATTTTTTATTCGTATTATTATTCGTTTGTGATTTATTATTGTTATTATTATTTTCGTTATTTTCACTTATTATTTCCTCATTTTCACCCCCCTGAGATGGTTCATTATTATTTTCTTCTTCAAGAATTTCCAGTTCTACTATGAAATCATCCCATTCATCATTTATATCTTGAGTAATGGGGGCACATATTATATTTTTTTCGGTACTGTTATTATTATCTATTTTTTTTTTTCTACATTATAATATATATAAAATATTCCCTCTTCTTTTTTCGCAGTTTTAATTATTTCTGCAGTTTCAATAAAATAGATATTCTCAATTTCTTTTTGCTGATCAATATTAATTATTCCAGTATTTGTTATTTTAATAGCTGAAATAATATCTAAATTTAGATCCGGCACATAATGGACGTCATTTAACTCTATCAAAGATTGAATTTTATTGGAATTTTCGACCTTGATCACCATTCTACCTGTATGTGTGGCATATAAAAAGGTATTTCTTCCCGCACATTGCAATTTGATTGGGGTTACGAATTTCTTAATATCTACTAATTTATCAAGATCGGACGTTAAATGTACCTCTGCAGCCCCATCTAAAATTGCTCTATGATTTAATATTTTGCAATTTTCGTCATTATTATGTTTATTATTATTAATTAATTCATTTAGTAACCATTCATTATTGTTACTATTAAATTTTTTTACCATGCAGGACATTTTCACCTGCTGTTCTGAATTATCTTTTTTATTGTTATTTGCTTGACTCGTATTTATTTTTGGTGGGTAATTACCTTGATTACTATTCGTATTATCGTTGCTATTATTCGTTTGAGGATTGTTATTGGTACAATTTTGTGCTATGTGCCCAAATTCACCACATTTGTAACATTTTGTATTATTTTGATTATTATTTCTGCTATTACCTCTATAATCATTTCCTCTGTAATTTGGATTGCCTCTATAATTATTTCCCCTGTAGTTACCATTACTATTATTATTATTATTATTTGTACCATTACTTTGGCTCTGGTCCGTTCCATTACCATTAGTATTACCATTCGGGCCATTACCATTGAAATTATTTCTATTTCCATTTCTAAAGTCATTATAATTATTATTATTTCCCCTGTAATTATTTCTACCTCCATAATTATTATATCTTCCTCTATAATTATATCTGTGAGAATAATGGCAAATTATAATATTCGATAGCCACTTATTCTCGCACATCACATGTTGTGGCAACACTGTTTTTTGTTGTTATTATTAATCTGTGATATTTGTGTTTGTAACTCAACTGTGATTATATATTTTGTATGCCTTCTTGTCGCTCATCTCTCGTCGATGAATTAACATGTATGTCATCATGGTGTTTAATAAAAATTCGTGAAACATTCAAAGTATCTAGTCTTCTCTTTTATATGTCGTAATGTGTGCTTCTAGTCATCGTTTCGTCGAATCGTCGTTTTAAGTTCTTCATCATCGTAGTTCGTGTATGGTGATCCGTTGAAATTCCACCGTTTCTTCTCACAGGTTATGGGCCCAGATACCTGGATGTCAACGTGGTCGCCATTGTCCTGAGTATGCAGAGTTGTGCTGTCGAATCCTGTTCATCACTCCCAAGTAGTACCATGCCTTGTTTGTAATTTTTTTTTAAAAAAGTGTTCATATTTTTCGATGTTCCTGTGATCTCGTTCGTGTTTATTCGTTGGTCGACGTATCTGAAAGGTTGCTGAAGTCGCTGATTCGCGGTGCAACTGATCGTCGTAGCCTGATCACGAGATGGACATTCGAAAGCAGAACACTATCGAGCCGTTCAATGGGCAGAATGGCCGGACATGGAAGTTCAGGATGGAGCTGCTGTTAGCAAAGGAATCTTTGGGTAACATAATCTTTGATTCTTTGCCAACTGTTCGAAATAGGGGAGATGCATGGTCGAAGGAGAATGCTAAGGCGATGTTCCTGATAGCCAACAACGTGACGGACGAATACCTTGAAATCATCCTGTGAGAATTATAGCAAATTAAATTATACTCGTGACTATTATTCTCGCATATCATTTGTGGTGGCAACACTGTTTATATATTTTTGTGATCTGTGATTTTTAGTGTTTTGTACCTGACTGTGATATTTTATATTCATACGCCTCTAGTCGCATTTTGTTATTCATGTTGTTAACAACTCCACTACTCTAATGTGGAAATAAAAAGTTCGTAATTAGTGAATCTTGTGTCTTTATTTATGTGTTCGTAATATGTGTGTCTAGTCTCAGTTCGATGTCGTTTTTAGTTTAGGTTCGTTTCATAGGTTTTTAGTCGTCGCGATCCGTTGATTTCTTCCTCATCTTCTCACAGGTTATGGGCCCAGTTACCTGGATGTCAACGTGGTCGCCATTGTCATAGTTCGTCAATGTTGTGCTGTCGGATCCTGCTCGCCACACCCAAGTAGTATCATGCCTGCTAACTGTTTTTCAATTGTTTGATATGTTCTCTGTTCGATGTTCCTGTGATCTCGTTTGTGTTGAATTGTTGGTCGACGTGTCTGAAAGTTGCTGAAAATCGCTGTGTTTGCGGTGTAACTGATCGTTCGTACCTGTCAACGAGATGGAAGCGCGAAAGAAGAACATGATCGAGCCGTTCAATGGGCAGAATGGCCGCACATGGAAGTTCCGGATGGAACTGTTGTTGGCAAAGGAGTCGTTAACTAATATTATAATCGATTCTTTGCCGACTGTTCGTAACAGGGGAGATGCTTGGTCCAAGGAGAACGCGAAGGCGATGTTCCTGATAGCTAACAACGTGACTGACGAGTACCTTGAGATGATCCAGACGTACACGACGGCGAAGGAGATGTTTCATGTCCTAACGAACCTCATCGACAACGGCAATGACCAGACGCTGATGGATTTACGAGGTGATTTGTACGCAAAACGGTATGTGTCTGGTATTGATTTGCATAAATATTTGTTGGATTTTCGTTCTCGTTGTAGACGTTTGACTGAATTAGGAGATTTAACGACCACGAAACAGTTTATTTTGGTATTGCTGAGGTCATTACCTGCAGAATTTCGTCCAATTAAGGTTGTAATCGAAGATGCAGAAGTCGTCACCTGGGATGGTGTTTTCATGAAATTGAATAACTTCCAGCGTGAGCTATCGTCTGATAGCAAATCGGCAGTTCGAGGTAACACTCTGAACACTACATCTCTAAAACCTTCATCAGTGGGTGCCACTGGTGAAGAGAACATTTATTTTGGTGATTGCAATAATGTTGGACGAAATTTTGGGAATAATAGTAAAGGAAATCGTTTTAATCGTGGTCGATCTCGAAATAATAATAGTCGTGGTTTTAGTCGAGGCGGAAATAATAATTTTAATAATAATAATCAAAATTCGAGCTCAAATAATAATAATAATAGTAATAATTTTAATGGACGTGGTCGTAATAATAATACTGACGGTGGACATTCGAATGTAAAATGTCACTATTGCAACAAAATAGGGCACATAGCCCGAAATTGTTATTCCAAAAATCGTAACAATAATAATAGTTGTAATAATAGTAATAATAATAGTGAAAATCGAATTAATGACCAAAGTTCCAATAATAATAACAGTAATAGGAGCTCGGCACAGATGTGCAATGAAAATTTTAATGCTAATGACGTTTGCTCTGAAGTGGGTTACAGCTTCACGTTGAATAATGACGATAATAAAAAAATTAATGACTCTTGCAATGCAAAAGAAAATTTAAATTTGATAACCACATTTATAGTTGACAGTGGATGCACAATTCACATTATTAATGATATAAATTTGTTCAGTGATTATATAGATTTGATCAAACCGCATAGTATCTGTGTTGCGAAGAAGGGTGTCTCTCTGTCTGTCATGTCGGTGGGTACTGTAAAATTAAAACTTTTAAATGGAATCGTAATCGAGTTAAAAAATGTAAGGTACGCTCAGGAGCTGCCACAGAATCTGCTTTCGGTTAAACGAATGAGCAGGTCGGGATTTGACACTTTGTTCAAGGAAGAGTCTGTTGAGATCATCCAACGCTGCAGTGGAAAAGTAGTTACCACTGGTGTTAGCGTAGACTCGGATTTGTACACAATTGACTTTGTAAAAATGTCAGGTCAATCGTGTAATCTGACGTTGGGGGATGAGTTGAGCCCACTGTTCGTGTGGCATAAACGACTTGCTCATTTAAATGTGAACGATGTTCGATTGTTGTCGAGTAGGGGTTTGATACCCAATGTTGACTCCAATCGCAGATTGCTGTGTGAGCCCTGTGTTATGGGGAAACAGAGTCGAAAACCATTCCAAAGGCATGAAAGAAAAACAAGTAAGCCATTGGAGTTGGTTCATACTGATCTCTGTGGACCTATTAACCCTCCTGCATATAAAGGAGCTAAGTATTTCATGACCTTTATCGACGATTACTCAAATTTTTGTTGTGTCTACTTGCTGGCGAACAAGACAGAAGCTTTTACGAAATTTAAAGAATATCACGAGATGGTCTCGAATAAGTTTGGCTATAACGTAAAGAGACTCCGTTGTGATCGCGGCACAGAGTACTTGAATACTACCTTCCAGTCATATTGTACTGAGAAAGGAATTGTGGTTGAACCTACTGTTGGTGGTTGTCCTCAGCAGAATGGAAAAGCTGAGAGAATGAACAGGACACTGTGCGAGAGGGCAAGGACACTGTTGTTTGAGAGTGGTCTTGGAAAGATATTTTGGTCGGAAGCCATATTGTGCTCCACCTATATCATAAACAGATGCCCTACAAATAAAGATTTTATTCCATTTGAGAGATGGTTTGGTGAGAAATACAATTATAATAAATTAAAAACGTTTGGATGCGACGCATATATGTTGTCATTCAAACATGACTCTGATAAATTTAAGAGTAAAAGTGAAAAATTAATAATGGTAGGTTATTCACCATGCGGCTACAGGTTGTTAGACTTAAGTACTAAGGAGATACGTCTGTCACGTGATGTTGAGTTCTTCGAAGGTGCAATAAGTAATCCTGAACATAATAAATATACTAAAAATGATGAATTGTTTAAAGAAGTCACTGAATTCAACTTGGAAAATATTGAAGTTGATGGTGATTTAAATTTAGATTGTCTTTCACAGGAGGCGACTACACGTGATCAAGCAGCAGGAAATATATACCTGGCTGAGGATGGCATTCCTTTGACGTTTGAGGAGGCGAGTGCAGCACCTGATAGTCTGATGTGGAAGGAGGCCATTTCATCTGAAATAAGTGCCCTGAACTCTAATCAGACTTGGAAGGTGACCAAACGTCCAAAGGACGCCCCTACCATCACGTGTCGTTGGATATTTAATAAAAAATATGATAATGAAAATAATGTTTTATATAAAGCTAGGTTAGTTGCCAGAGGCTGTCAGCAGAAGAAAGGCTTCAATTTTAATGAAGTATATGCGCCAGTGGCGAAACTTTCGACTGTGAGGACCCTCTTGGCTGTCAGTAACAAATTAAAATTTTATATAGAACAAATAGATATTTGTAGTGCGTTCCTGAACGGTATTCTTTCTGAGGATGTGTACCTCGAGATACCTGAAGGTATTGAAACGCAGGTTGATAAACACAATAATGTATTAAAACTAAATAGGTCTATATATGGTCTTAAACAGTCGCCAAAAGTGTGGAATAAGTTATTTAATGAGTTCCTGTTGTCACTTGGCTTTGTACAAAGCATGGCTGATGACTGTCTGTATGTTTTCAAAAATAAACATGATGGAACGATGGTTTATCTACTCACTTATGTTGATGACGTTCTCATTAGTTCAAATAATAAAGAACAAATTATATTTTTCAAAAATAAAATTAATAAGAGATTCAAATGTAAGGATCTTGGAAAAGTTAATAAATATTTAGGTTTAAACATTAATTACAGTCGCGAAGAGGGCATACTGGAGATCGAGCAGAAGAATCTCATCGAGTCTGTTGCTAGGCGATTCGGTGTTGATAAATGTGCACCTACCTACACACCTATTGACCCCAAACTCCAATTGGATAGGGACCTCAATGCGTGTGATAGAGTACTGAATAATAACTATCAACAGCTCGTGGGATGTTTGATGTACCTAATGCTAGGATCACGGCCTGATATTTGCTTTGCAATATCGTACTTCAGCCAGTTCTCCAGTTATGCCACAGATGAACATTTCAAGTATTTATTGAGAGTTCTGAAATATTTAGTGACTACCAAAGATAAAAAACTTATATATTCATATGAAAATAATAACAATGGCAATATAGTCGAAACATATTCGGATGCCGATTGGGGTAACTGTGTTAACACAAGACGGTCAATCTCGGGTTACTGTGTCTTTGTTTATGGGTCGCTGGTGTCCTGGTCTAGTAAGAAACAACCAACGGTAGCTCTGTCTAGCACTGAAAGTGAGTTGATCGCCATATGCGATGCTACCACTGAATCAATCTGGTTGAAATATTTAATGAGTGACTTTTGCATTCAAATTAATGACAGAGCTGTAATTTACGAAGACAATCAGAGTTGTCTGGCTATTTTGCACTCTGGAAAATGGAACACACGCAGATCAAAACATGTGGACGTAAAGTACCGTTTTGTGTGCAATCACGTAAATTTAGACTTTAAGTATTCATACGTGTCAACTTCGCGACAGTTGGCTGATGTTTTTACGAAGGGCTGCCCGAGGCCTAAATTTGATGTATTCTGTAAAATGTTAAAGTTGTTGTAACTTATTGTATATGTTTACCATTTATGTAATATTTGTTGATGTAACTTTTTTGTATTTTTGTTGACCTTTTGTCATTTGTGTTCATAATGACTCCATTAGTTTAATAATTCATTTTTACCATTTTACCATATTCGTATAAGTTTAATTTGAGGAGGCGTGTGAGAATTATAGCAAATTAAATTATACTCGTGACTATTATTCTCGCATATCATTTGTGGTGGCAACACTGTTTATATATTTTTGTGATCTGTGATTTTTAGTGTTTTGTACCTGACTGTGATATTTTATATTCATACGCCTCTAGTCGCATTTTGTTATTCATGTTGTTAACAACTCCACTACTCTAATGTGGAAATAAAAAGTTCGTAATTAGTGAATCTTGTGTCTTTATTTATGTGTTCGTAATATGTGTGTCTAGTCTCAGTTCGATGTCGTTTTTAGTTTAGGTTCGTTTCATAGGTTTTTAGTCGTCGCGATCCGTTGATTTCTTCCTCATCTTCTCACACATCCAGACCTACACAACCGCGAAGGAGATGTTCAACGCGCTGACGAACCTGATTGATAGCGGAAATGACCGGACGCTAATGGATTTACGAGCTGAGCTGTATACAAAACGGTATGTTTCTGGTTCTGACTTACAAAAGTATTTGCTTGATTTTTGTGCCCGCTGTAGACGATTGACCGAGTTGGGGGACCTGACTACCACCAAACAATTTGTACTGGTATTGCTACGTTCGTTGCCAGCGGAGTTTCGTCCTATCAAAGTGGTGTTAGAGGATGCCGAAGTCGTAACCTGGGATGGCGTGTTCATGAGGTTGAACAACTTTCAACGTGAGCTGTCCCTGGATAGTAAATCGACGATGAGAAGTAATTCTCAATATTCAGCTCCTCAAAAACCTTCATCGGTGGTGGCCACTGGTGAAGAGAACATATTTTTTGGCAACACCACGAATGGTGGACGAAATTCCGGTAATAATAATAATAATAATAATAGTAATAATCGTTTCAATCGTGGTAGGTCCCAACATCGGGGAAACAATCGTGGTTATAATCGAGGCGGAGGTAATAATAATTTTAATAATAACCGGAATTCAAACGCACAGAGCAATACTAATAATAATAATAATGGGAATAATAATTCAAATGGACATGGTCGGAATTTTGGCAATGATAATGGGCATTCAAATATAAAATGCCATTTCTGTAACAAAATCGGTCACATAGCACGTAATTGCTATGCAAAAAATAGAAATAATAACAGTACGGATAATTGTAATAACGTTAATAATAATAATGGAAATCGTACTAACGACCATGGTACCAATAATAATAATAATAATAATCGTAACTCAGCACAAATGTGCAATGATAATTTTAATTCAAATGACAATCGCTCTGAAGATGGTTACAGCTTTACATTGCAGAATAATAATAATAATAAAATAAATGATTTCGTTGATGCTAAAAGTAACGTAAATTCGATGCTTCGTACCACTTTCGTAGTGGACAGTGGATGCACAATTCACTTAATAAATGATATAGGTCTGTTCAGTGACTACTTAGATTTGATAAAACCCTACAGTATCTGTGTCGCGAAGAAAGGAGTCTCGCTTGCTGTCACGTCGGTCGGTACCGTAAAATTAAAATTGTTGAATGGCATCGCAATAGAATTGAAAAATGTAAGGTATGCTCGGGAGCTGCCACAGAATCTGCTGTCCGTTAAGCGCATGAGCAAGTCGGGTTTCGACACTCTGTTTCGAGAGGAGTCTGTTGAGGTCATCCAACGCTGCAGTGGTAAAATCGTGACCACTGGTGTGAGCGTTGACTCGGATTTGTACACGATTGATTTTTTGAAAATACCAAATCACTCGTTCAATCTGATGTCTGAAGATGGACCTAGTCCACTGACTGTGTGGCACCGTCGACTTGCCCATTTGAATGTAAACGATGTCAGGTTATTGTCAACTAGGGGTTTGATACCAGATGTTGACACTAACCGCAGATTGCTGTGTGAGCCCTGTGTTATGGGCAAACAGAAACGGAAACCGTTCCTGAGGCACGAACGAAAAACAAGTAGGCCTTTGGAACTGATACATACCGATCTGTGTGGCCCGATAAATCCTCCGTCATATAATGGAGTGAAGTATTTTATGACCTTTATCGATGACTATTCAAATTTTTGCTGTGTGTACCTGTTGACGAGTAAGACAGAAGCCTTTTCGAAATTTAAAATTTATCATGAGATGGTAGCAAATAAATTCGGCTACAATGTTAAAAGACTCAGGTGCGATCGAGGCACAGAATACTTAAACACAAATTTTCAATCATACTGTAACGAAAAAGGGATTGTTGTCGAACCCACTGTTGGTGGCTGCCCTCAGCAGAATGGAAAGGCTGAGAGGATGAACAGGACACTGTGTGAAAGGGCGAGGACATTGTTGTTCGAGAGCGGTCTTGAAAAGATATATTGGACGGAAGCCATATTGTGCTCCGTATATATCGTGAACCGTTGCCCCACAAATAAAGATTTTGTTCCTTATGAAAGATGGTTCAACGAACAGTTTGATTATAATAAATTACGGACGTTTGGATGTGACGCTTATATGCTGTCCTTCAAACATGACTCAAATAAATTTAAAAATAAAAGCGAGAAACTTGTAATGGTCGGTTATTCGCCCTGTGGCTACAGACTACTCAATGTGACTACTAAGGAGGTACGTTTGTCACGTGATGTTGAGTTTTTCGAAAGTAAAATAGGTGCCAAGGACTCTAGTAAGTATAATAATAACGATGATATTTTTGTAGAGGTCATCGAATCGAATCTTGAGAACATTGAAGTCGATGGTGACGTGAATTTGGATTGTCTGTCAGGTGCAACGGCTGAATGTGATGGGACTGCAGGAAATATTTACCTAGCTGAGGACGGCATTCCCTTGACGTTTGAGGAGGCGAATGCTGCACCGGATGGTCTGATGTGGAGGGAGGCTATTTCTTCGGAGATCAGTGCCCTGAATTCAAATCAGACCTGGTGGGTGACCAAACGTCCAAGGGACGCTCCTACCATCACATGTCGTTGGGTATTTAATAAAAAATACGATATGAATAATGAGGTACTCTATAAGGCAAGACTGGTCGCCAGAGGATGTCAACAGAAAAAAGGCTTCAACTTTAATGAAGTATACGCGCCGGTGGCAAAGCTTTCGACTGTGAGGACTCTCTTGGCTGTCAGTAATAAAATGAAATTTTATATAGAGCAAATAGATATCTGCAGTGCCTTTTTAAACGGAATTCTGTCTGAAGACGTGTACCTCGAAATACCTGAGGGAATTGAAACGAAAATAGATAAGAAAAATAATGTCTTGAAGTTGAATAAGTCTATATATGGTCTGAAGCAGTCGCCTAAAGTTTGGAACACGTTATTTAACGAGTTTCTGGTTGCTCTTGGTTTTGAGCAGAGTAAGGCTGATGACTGCTTGTATGTTTATAAAAGTAGGACTGACAATACGGTCGTCTACTTGCTCACTTACGTTGACGACGTCCTCATTAGCTCCAATAATAAGGTAAAAATTGCTTTTTTCAAAAACAAAATAAATAAACGTTTTAAATGTAAGGATCTTGGAGAGGTCAGAAAATATTTGGGTCTGAATATTAGCTACAATCGGGAGAAGGCCATACTGGAGATTGAGCAGAGGGCTCTCATCGAGTCTGTTGCTAGACGTTTTGGTGTAGAAAATTGCTCATCAACCTACACACCCATTGACCCCGGACTCCAATTGGACAGGGATCTCAATGCGTGTGATAGTGTCTTAAATAACCGGTATCAACAGCTCGTGGGATGTTTAATGTACTTAATGTTAGGATCACGGCCCGATATTTGCTTTGCAATATCGTACTTCAGCCAATTCTCCAGCTGTGCCACGAATGAACACTACAAGTATCTTCTGCGAGTTCTGAAATATTTGATAACCACCAAGGACAAAAAATTAATCTTTCTACGTGATGATAAGAGTAACGGCAGTATATTGGAAACATATTCCGATGCCGATTGGGGCAACTGCGTTAATACAAGACGGTCAGTTACCGGATACTGTGCCTTTGTCTACGGGTCACTGGTGTCCTGGTCAAGCAAGAAGCAGCCAACAGTGGCTTTATCTAGCACAGAAAGTGAGTTGATCGCAATATGCGATGCTACCACTGAGTCCATATGGCTGAAGTATCTACTAGGTGATTTTTGCATCCAAGTTGCTGACAGGGCTGTAATCTATGAGGATAATCAGAGCTGTCTGTCTCTGTTGCACTCCGGCAAGTGGAATACTCGTAGGTCAAAACATATAGACGTAAGGTACCGTTTTGTGTGCAGTCATGTAGATGTAGAATTTAGATACTTATACGTGCCAACTTCGCGACAGTTGGCTGACATGTTCACGAAGGGCTGCCCGAGGCCCAAATTTACCGAATTTTGTAGATTGTTGAATTTAACGTAACTTTTTGTTTATGTATACCATTTTTTGTTTGTATGTTAATATTCTTGTTTGTGATTACTTACTTGTTTTTAATCATTTGTTGACCTTTTTGTCATTCTGTGTTGTAATGACAGTATTAGATTAATATCTTTATTTTTATTTTTACCATTTTTTAATCGTAATCGAATATGTATAATTTGAGGAGGCGTGTGAGAATAATGGCAAATTATAATATTCGATAGCCACTTATTCTCGCACATCACATGTTGTGGCAACACTGTTTTTTGTTGTTATTATTAATCTGTGATATTTGTGTTTGTAACTCAACTGTGATTATATATTTTGTATGCCTTCTTGTCGCTCATCTCTCGTCGATGAATTAACATGTATGTCATCATGGTGTTTAATAAAAATTCGTGAAACATTCAAAGTATCTAGTCTTCTCTTTTATATGTCGTAATGTGTGCTTCTAGTCATCGTTTCGTCGAATCGTCGTTTTAAGTTCTTCATCATCGTAGTTCGTGTATGGTGATCCGTTGAAATTCCACCGTTTCTTCTCACAATATCTATTATTATTATTATTCCCATTATTCCTATAATTGTTGTTGGATTGATTATTATTATTTTGTTTTTTTAAGGTCTGATCCCTAAATTTTTGGTCAGAGTCCTTTCTCAATATTCTTTTAAAATTGTCTAAATTTTTTTCATTAGGAGGTAGATTTTCATATTGTATCTTTGCAATTGCTTGCTCGTAACATAATGCTAATTGCAAATTTTCCAACTCTTCTGTTTCAGTAACTTCTTTCCCACTATCTCTCACATCTGTTACCAGTTCATCCCATTTCTTTAAAAAACCTTTCATGTTTCCGCCTGGTTGAAACCTGAATTCTAACCATTTTGCTTTTGCCATATTGGCTGTGACCGAAGTTTTTGTGCCATAAATATTATCCAATTTTTTTAGCATTGATATTGCTGTATTACAGTCCCTTATCTGTTTTGTTATATCGTTTGATACTCTTTCTAACACAAATGCCTTAGCATTATCTTGCATTTTGCAATAGTTCATCATATTTCTATCAGGTTGAAAATTAAGATCATCTATATTATTGATATATGGTTGTAAAAATTCGTGTTCCCCAAAAATATCGTAATATCCAGCTCCCCTGATGGCTGAAATAATCATCCTTCGCCAGTCTAAGTAGTATTTTCCATTAAAAACTTTTCCCAGGGGTGCTTGTATGGGTTTAATTTCACTCGGGGATGCCATATTTTCTACCGTTTTACGAAATCCTAATAGATTATTTTCTTTATTAATCACAGGTGTGTATTTTTTATTTTCTATCGAGTCTTTTTCAATTTTCTTAATTAAATCTTATTTTTCACTATTTCCTTTTTTATCCAGTTTTTATTATTTAATTAATTAATGAATCTGTTCATAAATTTCTCTTTCGATTTTTCAGAACTATAAATTCTGTTCGAAAAATAATTTACTGAAGATTCTGAAATTTTAATATATTTTAAACTACTAATCTCCTCAATTCTCCTTGATATATCTATCACAAACGATTCTAATATTATTTCTCCTGTAAAATATTTAACATAGGGTAAATTATAAATTTCTATTTTGAAATCAACAACTTTTTCTCCTTCAAACTTTTTTACCAATTCCTCTAAATCCTCCTTTTCTATGTTATATTCACCAATTTTTCTTTCAGATAAATTTATTGTTTGGGACATAAAAAATTTTCAATTAATTTTTACTGTTTTAGTCTCAGCTCAAATACAATCACAAAATACAAAAAAATAATTAATTTCAACAAATATTACCTTTACAATAATTTTACCTTATAATTCCTGCTGCGCCGATGAATGATTTATGTCTTTTTTTACTTCGCTGTCTACCTCCGTACTTCCTGCCTGAATTTTGCTCTGTGTTGGCCGAAAAAAATTGGGTCTTCGATGTTTGGATCTACGACGAGTCCTCGATGAAGGGAGCAGGTTTCCTTTGGCTGTTCTCACAATCTCTTTGGCGGTCCCTCTGGATTTAGCGTTCGATGACTTCCAGGATTGGCCATTATTAAGTCTGGAACTTCAACTTCTAGTTTCTCAATTTAATTTTGAATTTTCAAATTAATTAAAATTCGAGTTAAAGAATTCTCGAAAAACACGATAACTATTTCGTGTATTATTCAATAAAAAACATAAAAAATTTCACGCACAGCAGTAAATTAAATTCAAAAAATAATTATTCCATCGATTTAAATTTTCTAAGTCTCTCCTCAAAGTTCTACCGTAGCGATGGCTACCATGATGTGAGGTGTACAGAACGAGGATCGAAAGAACTTGAGACTTTCTACTTTGATGACTCTTTATTAGCGACTAAAATATATTTTACAAACGAAATATGAAATGGCGAAGCAACTGCGATATTGGATCGAAAGTAGAAGGGGAGACACTTCGTGATGAGAGTGTACGTATGACATGTATATATAGTGTGATAGTGATGATGATGAAGAATGAGAGGGGGTGGGATTTCCGTTACAACACTGATCAACGTTTCACAAGCAACAATGACATCACAAAAAATATATTATTCCAGTTGTGTTACAAATATAAAATATCACAGATTACAATATGTATCGGGTCAGTGTTACCACAACAATTATATTGTGAGAATAATGAGCTAACGTATAATTAATTTGTCATCATTCTCACACGAGAATGTATTTTTTTTAGTTTTAGTTTAGTTGTTCAGTAATATATTTCTGTAACTGTCGTCTCTTGTCGTCTTGTGTTCATTTTTCGGTCCTCGTACACTCACCTCACATCAATATTCAAATCTTATGTTCTTGGTAAAAATCTGCACAGGTTCGATGTAATGTCATTGGTTACGTGAAGTTATTCGCGTTGACAATTATCGTTTATTTCTTAATGAAAGTGAGTATTATCTTGATAACCTTTATTCTTCAATCGACAACTGCTTATTTGATGTTCAACAGTTTTATTGCGGAAATCATTAAAAAATCAAGGAAAAACCTCATTACAAATTTGAAAGGTCTTTCGTTAACGTCTTCACTCGTATGATGTGCATTCACGTTGGAAATATTTTTCGCGTGGTATTTCGGTGATTTTTGTATTATTTGTCTCTAGCGCCTTATCATTTGTGTAATTGATTTCAGTATTTTATTATTAGTAGGTATCATGGTAATCGATCTCCAAATTAATTTTCATGGTTTGTTTCTTAGTGTGTAAATTATGAACTGTCCAAAAAGTACCTATGTGAATGGTGTCTTGAAAGGGTTACAAACTGTCATCTCCGAAGTTGTTAAACTGCAAGAAACCCAATGTCGCACTGCTTGGAATAACTCACTGATCAAAAATGCGGCTGATCAGTCATCCAGCGTAGCGAATGACATCTTGAAAGGACTTTCGCAAATTGAACTGATCCAGGTAAGTAGGTAACCTAACCTCGAACCATTTCTATTATAGATTACCTGTATTCGTAGATTATTCGTAACTTTCATTTGTTCAGGTTGAGAAAAGTGTCGCTGACATCTTGCAACGTTCTTCGATGGTATTTGAAGGCTTGTCAGCGGTTGCAAAGTATACTCAAGGTATAATTTGATTCTTCGAATCAAGTTTTGTCTTTATCAATAGCTGATGTATTTTTATCTGTTTTCAGTGAACATATCGCAAAAACCTTTCCAAGATTATGAACTCGAAGTACCTAATGAACTTACTTTATTCAGTGTAAAGCAACATCAAGATGTTTCTGGCGCTGAATCTTCTACACGAGAAAAGTCCGTCCTAAACCTTGTGATAAACGAATCTGATGTTGTTTCTCAACACGAAACACGACTAAAGCTCGAAGTTGAAGCGCACATCAGTCCAGAAAGTATTTTGCATCGAGAAACTACAAAGGTTAAAGATTTCACGACCAACAAATCAGTGTCCTCTTCAGTGGTAGCTGCTCCCGTAGCGAAAAAATCTTATCAACGACCGACGGTGAGCTCTGCTCAGAATTCGCGTGTGGGAAATTTATGTCTAAAATATACGAAGTACATTATTTTATATTTTTTAGCTGGATGAGAAAGCACAAGAGCGAGCAGTTCCTGCATCTCGTTTCGCTAGAGTTACCTCATTTGGTTCGCTAATTGTTGGACTCGGATTGGGAACAGCCGCAGAAATGACCAGAAAGACGCTAGGAATATCGCAAAAATCGTCTGTTGCGAACACTTTGGATAGCACTTTCATTACACCAGCGAATGCCGAAAGAATTGTCAATACATTGTGCAAAGTTAGAGGTACTTAACAGTTCGTTACTCTTGCATTGTTACTCTTACCAAAATGTCTCAAAACTCATTAGTATTTTCTGTCCTCGAAGATATACTCTCAAAATTTTATTTAGACGTTCTTGACAGCTGAAAGATGCATTCATTGTGGGAATTGTGAAAATCATTTTTCTGTTGTGTATTTTCTATCAAAGAAAAATGTTTTAAATTTTCCTTGAATATACATACCGTATTGGCATTCTTGAATTGTTCTTTTTGAGGATCGTAAAGTAAATTTTTTTGCGAGTCTTTGTTTCTTTCATCGGATGAGACGCGTTTGTGGAATCATTTTTCATGAAAGTGCAATTCTACAAAAAGAACCATTTAAGTTCAAGTTCATTTAGAAATTCGTTTTTGCACCTGAATCGTAGTTCGTGAATCGATTCTATTTTTCGGTGTTGATTAGTTGATTTCCAAGCCCTGGAAAACACACAAGTTGATTCCCAGGTTTTTTGTAGGGAAGTACGAAGTGATTTCGTGGATAGGTATGGATTGATTTTCAGTCCATTAGCATTGTCAAGTTAGACACCGCGTGGAGGCTGGCTGATTTGTTTCTCAAAACTTTTGTTGCTTTCTCTAAATCATCTTTGAAGGAATTGTTTGGCTCAAAGTGTCAATTAGCGGCAAAATGCTCTTGAAAGTATTTTGTCATGCATTGTGAAAATGTAGCTCTGTGGAAATAATATAATGAACTTAAAGTTCGTTATTTCATTATTTTCCAATTCTGCAATTGTTTCCCGACAAAGGCTACTTTTTCTTCACTTTTTATTAACTTCCTGGATGCTTTACTTCTGCACTTTATATGTATAAGTCTCCGATTCGATTGCATATCCTGTAGGATATTTACAAGGTGGTAAATGTTTGGGTGTGCAATGTAAAAAGCGCTGTTCAGTTTGGAATGGAAACTCTCATCATTGTTAATCGTTCGATTTCGTGTGTCTGAGAACTGAGCCCATTTATTCGATGGAAAACATGGAGTTTTTGGGGAAACATAACTTAATTATCAAAAACGTAGTCTGTAAACTCGCCAATCTTATTATCATTGGCAGCCTGAATGGCTATCAGTTGATCCAGAAAACTTTGTAGTACAGAGATGGGACTTAGAAATGGTAGTCTAAAATATAGAGTCATTATATACGAAAGTCAGGTTCAAATGTTGCAAAAAATTGGATAACAGGAATCAATACATACTTATCATTGGAATTAGTTCATACATTCCTGTTAACCGAAAACGAGGGGAATAATTTCGTATATCTCTCTGAAATAGATAGGAATCAACTAACCACTTTCCTTCTATGTAAACAAGCACTCGGGAATCAATCGTGCTGGTTCAGAGCATATAAATTACTTTTTAAGAATCTTATCTTATAAATTTTAATCAAAGTTCTGGGAAAATTAAATCTTAAAAATTCTGCTTGTACGCTACATTCACGTTACATCTGACGCTAATTTCCAAAAAGTATTGTAGATTGCCTGTTCAAAATATTTTACCATGTCGTGTAAACGTTACTCGAAGATGTGCGTGGTGTTGTTATTTGTTGCTACTTGCTTGGCTTTCAAATCCAAAAGTTGTAGGCTCGAGAGCAGCCACCGTCACATTCCCGACTCGAAATGGCGATGAATGATTTGGTTCAATTAGTGCTCTCACGTATGATTGAAAAATTCAAGCTTTGAGACAATGGCCACCGTATCTCGATCATTCTCTTTTCCCATTTCAATGATGGATACATTTACATAAGGCTGGGTGAAATGGCTTAGCGGTTGAAGCCCAATATAAAAATAAAAGAACTGGCACACGTTATTTCATTCGTATTTGTAACCGTTCAACAAATTCACTTAGGTGCGGCACTGAAAATTGGTCAAATTCTGAGCATACAAGACAGCAACATCATTAGTCCTGAATTTCAAAAACTATTTGAGAGAGTCCGTCAGTCAGCAGATTTTATGCCTACGTGGCAAGTCGAGGTAATTTTTTAATTTCTTTCAACAGACTACTTTGTGAGATCTCATACTTTTAGAATTACTTGAAATAAGGGGCCTCTTTACTTCACAGAAGCCTGGAGCTTTCAATAAAATTAGCATTACACGGAGCTAAATTTACTATATTTGGACGTAAAAGACATCGATTTACATTAAAAATTTGATGTTGTTTTTAGTTTTATTTCCTCATTGATAAATGAAGAGAAACTCGGTCAACTTTAAAATGCTTGTCTCTTTTTTTATTCGACTGTATTTAATTCTAACGTGCGTCGATTCAGTTACATTTTCCTCGAACACTCATTACGTTCAATGAAAAAGTCGATTTGAAATTTTTTTCTGAATTGAAGTGTTTCGTCAGGTTCCTTATTTGATTAATCGGCTAAACTGAAAATAAAGAATATTGCCGCAAAAATATTGTCTTAAATGAGAAACAGGAACAGATTTTTGAAGTTAATTGTTTTTGGATGCATTCTATTTTCATGTATACCCTTTTTTCCTCCATGAAGTTGAGGTTATTGGTGGAGAAGCTGGTCTCCTCCTTCGCCGTTTAATTTCGAACACTGATGCTTCATTAGTCCGTATTTTTCGGTAGGAAGTGATGAAAAAAGAATTGGGCAGAGACTGGAGGGATAAATTTAAATCGTTCGAGATGAAACCTTTCGCGGCGGCATCCATTGGCCAGGTGCATGCTGGCATTTTGCCCGACGGTCGCGAAGTCGCCGTTAAAATTCAGTATCCTGGAGTGGCGAAGGGCATCGAAAGCGACATCGATAACCTAATGATGGTGCTGAAATTTTGGGATATGTTCCCTAAAGGTATGTTATCGCACACGCGACGAATGGTGACAGTCTGACGGCTGATCAGCGAATTTCATCGCAGACAGTTTTCATTTTCTTTTTCAGGAATGTACATCGATAATTTGGTTGATGTGGCTAAGAAAGAACTAGCCTGGGAAGTGGACTACTCTCGCGAAGCTGAGTGTACCAAGAAGTTTAAAAAACTTTTAGAACCGCACAGTGATTACTATGTTCCGGAAGTGATTGGTTAGTAGACACTGTTACATGTAGGTACGAAAATTTTTGCGTTACTTTGGATGTTGTTTTAAATGACACATATATGTTCATTTCACAGACGAATTAAGTACAGACCGCGTGTTCACTAGTGAACTGATCGAGGGTGTTCCTGTGGATAAATGTGTAGACATGGATTTCGAAAGTCGATGTCGCATATCAATGCTCATCCAGAATCTCGTTCTTCATGAAATGTTCGTATTTCGGTTCATGCAAACGGATCCAAATTGGTCCAATTTCTTTTACAATCCGACCACGAAAAAGGTACACGGCGAAAATTTATACTGCAAATATGTAGTCGTAATCGAAGTCACTAAACTTTGATTCGAGTGGAAGCCTACATTTTCTCTGGTACAGGAATGATGAGAGGGTATAGTTTTCCATATAATATCCAGTACCTCCGACATAATAGAGAAATGTTTTGAAAAATTTACCAAAATCTTACCAGTTCCACCGCCTATAAAAATCTATTTTTTGTCTTGTAAAAATCGTTGCTTGTACGGAAATTTATCGAAAGCGAAATAAGATTTCTCCATTTCGCTGTTTCATTTTCTTTGTGTTAATTTTTTGCACGTGTATTTGATTGAAAAATTCTTCTGTAAGTGAAAAAAGTTTCAACTCGAAGAATTTTTTTACGTTCAATTGTAGATCGTAGAGTAGTTCGTCTTAATCAGTGACTTATCAGTAAGATTTTAATGCCTTTCTATAATTCCAACGTTTGCAATTAGGAGCAATTAACATTTTCCTGTCGCATTATTTCGAAAAACAAACCTTTACTAAAGAACTGAACACAGGTCTGTTCTATTAGCCACGAAAATCAACACTTTCAACACTGGTGTTACCCTCAGTATCAACCGTGGGGCGTTGTTCTTTTTGTGCCATAACAACACCGAAGGTTATCAAATCGCTGTTTTTTTTGCACATGAGGGTAACGCAGGACAGCGAATCTTAGAAATCAGGACAAAGGTGGAGTGTTTTGTTTAGGCTGATATAACTAGCGTCTCATAACAACAATTTTCCAATACCATTGATTCACTGAACTGAGCAATTTGTTCTTTTCCTTGTTTCTTTTTTTTTACCATATCTGTGTTATCTCTTATATTTAATTTTGACTTCATTGATTATTGTTTGCATGAAAGGATTGATATTGATGGTTCATGGAAAATATATTTTTGAGATCACTCTTACTTTCTTTCATGAACAGATGAACTCTGGAAAGAAAGAAAGAAAGAAATCAGCAGTGTGTTATTTGTGGCAATATTGTTTAAGTGTATTCGCAAAAGTCAATCAATTGTTTTGTATTTTTTGATCAATAGCCTCATATAGATAGGTACCAGTAATAATTTAAGATGTTTTGTAACTGATACAGTGTCAATATTTTTATCCTTTACCTGTGTACTCGTCAAGTTTTAATTTATAAAAGAGAAAGATATTACAATAAAATTGAGGCTTGTGTTTGGAGGCATTTCTCTCCTTTACTTTACCACGAAAATTGGAAATAAAAAATTCTTAAGCATAGTAGGAAAATATATTAGTAATGAAAATTGTTGTATATTTGATGAAAGGGAAAGGCTTTCTGGTGCATATTATTTGAGTCATAAACATTATTCTTTCCTTTCATCTTTGTGGTATGGATTTAGGAACTAAACCCATACGAAGGTGTTCTCAGTCTATTTTTTCAAACATCTTTTCAATTTCAAATGCATCAAGAATCGGGTGTGATTTTACTATGAGAAAAATACATAATATATTATTCAGTTTTGTCCGCAATAACGTCAATTTATTAAAGACAACCACTATAAATAGCAACAATTTATTCATAAGAGGGAACGAAGTGTAACTTACAAAAAAAAAAAAAAAAGCTGTCGTTAGGTAAGAAGAATGTTTATAGAGATTATTCATTAGCACCATATAGGTATATTACAAAATAATATGTACCTACCTATCGAATTAGATGTACTCAAAAAAGTCAAACAGTAAACTGAGAGAAAGAAACGGAGAAAACAAAATAAGGATAATTATGTCAAAATCTAAATTAATAACAATGAAATAATTTTTTGTTTCTCTAAATGGAAATATGAACATGTAAATGAAACTATTGAATTTTAATAAATATGGTCAAATTGAGAATGGATATTCTCCACCAAATCGTATCCTTGTAAAGTTTGTATACAGCTTCTTTTTTCTACAGGCGTTGGCACAGTAAATAGTTCTGGAGTCTTCATCAAATTTTTGCTGCTTAGTCAAAACTGGCGATCTGTTTTTTTAGTGGGTTATTTTCATTTCTTTTATTGGCTGTACTTCTCACAGGCTTTCTTTTGAAGAATGTGAAAGCTCTGTCTAAATGATTCAAAATTTTTCTATGGTCACCATCAGCTGATGTTTGGTCCAACTCATCTACATACCCGAGCGTTATTTGCAGTTTATCTTTGATTTCTTCCACTTCTTTTGAGCGAGTCATTTGATGAGTTAATGAACCTAGAAACTGCTGTGTCTGTTCAACTTCTGTTTCTACATCTTCGTAAATCCAAAGTTCATGATTATTAATATCATTATTATTCAATCTCCCCACTTTATGAATATGTTTGCAAATATTGAGGTAAAAAACATTGTCAATACAAGTATATTTGTGTGTATGAACACAAATGTTACATTCCACACATCTAAGCATGCACAATGCTTCAGGACAATTAGCTTTGCTTTGTGTTATTTCGTATTTCACTTCGTCTTGTGACTTTGAATTGACATAATATGCATCAGAGTTATTTCTGTCAACCTCTTTATCTTCTATCTCCAAACTTTTTACATGAGCTCTCCGGATTTTCAAAATACAATCTGAGGGTTTTTGCTTCACTATCTTGATTATACGGTCAAACATGAAATCACAAATCAACTGAAGTAAAACTGGAACTGATTTATTCAACCTTGTACATATTGTTTGCCCTCAAGGTAAATATATTTGATTCTACGATGTAGATTTTCAAGGGGCATATTTGTGTTTATACCAGCATATTTATGGAAGCAGAATGCCCATTCTTCCTTTCTTGAAATGTAATACGTTTTGAAGTATTTGTAAAAATCCTCCGTATCAGGATCACTTTAGAGATCTGTAAGAAATTTCAACAACTGACCTTCAAACACATCGATATTTTCAATGGATGTGGCAAGTGTTTGAACGGTTTTCCAAACCCATTCCTTACAAATTCTTTAAAGATTTACAAATGATGACAAAAACTTTTTGATCTTCAACATTTGGAAAATAAGACGAATTTTATTTGTAATATTCAGATATTACCTACATAAATTTCTGTCCTCCCTTTAATATCATTTGACCTTTTAAGAAACACAGTCCTATTGCCGCAGACATAATTGTAGAAAATAGAAGAATGTATTCTGTAGGTACCTGAAATTTTTGCACGCTCATCTTTTGGAATTCTTGTTCGAATAATTTCACATTTATGACCAACATGTTCTTGAAGATAGTTTACATCTACTTGTCTCAAATCATAGATGTCAACAATCATTCTAGATGGACAAGTAACTCCAATTTTATTGGTGCCCAAATTCTTCATCGATCTTCTTCTAATTTTCAACATTTGTTGAGCAGGATAAGATCTGTGACAGTACTCCTTCCTCATACAATTCTTGTGTTTAAGCATTCACTCCCACGTAACCACACATATTGACATTGTTGTTTGTTTCTTTCATTTCCAGAAATCTATTTTGAAAGATGGCATAATTAGTAACCAGTAGTTTGAAATAGTTCATTACCTTGACTGAATATATATCATACAGACAAACCATAATGAACTAGGTGCACTCCATAAGGTCTGTCAGTCTCGTATAATTATATTTAGTCAATGGTCATTAGTATATTTTCGCATGTTATATCTCAGCCATTTTAAACTTGAGAATTTGAAATTACTAATTAGATTTTTTAATTATGTGAAATCTGGAAAAAAAATCATTCAAGATGTAATTTCTTGCATATATCTAGTAAGTATCTACCAATATTTTATATTACTTACCAGACATAGCAGATGTGTATGTTTCTTTCTTTAAACACATTTTATGTTCTTCCTTCAAGTATAGCTCCAGTTGCATGTAAGTATTCACATGCTTCTTACAACAAGGACACATTATATGTTTTTGATATTTTTTCTCTGTAAAAGTTCAGAGCTTAAACAATTCCATTAGACACACTTTTTCATTTCTGTATTTTTAAAAATTTTTATGGTCAACTACAAAATTTATAGAAGATAAGATTATCTTCATAAGAAAGAAGTATGTAAATTTAGCATTGGTCTATCAGTCTTCAATATATTCAGTCTACAAATTTATGAAATGATATGAAGCTTACTCGGTTTAACATCCAAGAGAACAAAATTATGAATATCTTGGAAATGACAAACAAGAATACCTCTCATATTGCATCCAAAGTTACAATGTGCACAACTTATGTGTAGGTATTCCGCCGGGCCCGGGGAATAGAACCGTCGACTGATGGGAATACCTACCTCAATCGTCACCATCACCAAAATACGGCTACCATATACAGACGGCCACGGTGCCGGGTGATGGTGACGAGAGTTGACTCTGCCTATGTGGTCGCCACAGTATGAAAATAAATTGTGCTTTTTTCGTCGATGCTGGAGAAGAGAGCATCATCTCTGATAAACTTTGGAACATATATCGCACAAATGAGATGTAACAAAGGACATAACTGAACCATAGAATAACAGAATAATCAATTTAATTAATTTAAGCACACCATGTTGGAAATTACTGAATTAGATTCATAACTCATAATTTCATAAATAACAAAGTGATAACTGATAACACCAAAATGAAAAAAAAGAAACAACAAGGAAAAGAACAAGTCGTTCAGTTCAGTGAGAGTGAATCAATGGTATCGGAAAATTGTTGTTGTGAGACACTAGTCTGATATACAGGTGAGATCACTGTTATCAGCGATTAGGTAGTTTGGTGTTAACGGTGTTAATTTTGGCGTTCTTTTTAAACCAACATTTTTTTAACCTCATTGTGTAACATGTTGTTTGAGGTAATCTGACATTAACCTGGCGCTGACCTGGTGTTTGATATTACCCCTGCCCTGATGTGAAAACTTGGCAAATAGAACAAACCTACTTTTTTTCCAATAGTCTTATTGGAAGATACTTTTTTTAATGTGGAATATTTTTATTTTCACTATGGGGTAACAACAAAAGTGTGCAGGTGGCTGCCCTAGTACAAATTTTGGTGGGAAGGAGAGAAGAAAAAAATGTGTTAAAATGTATGTGGTTGAAGGCGTGCGCATGGCCCAAGCAAATCTTTTATTTTCAGATTTTATTAAATAATACTCTAATATATCATTGGACATGCTTTTTTAGGAGCTGAATTCAAATTTCATGTTAATTTTATCATTAAACCCATTCTTAGACCCCTGTTGAGCCCAAAAAGGGGAGAATGTTTTATTTTAAGATTTTATTATATAATATAATCAGTGAACAATTAGCTCAAGGTTAGGGTTAAAGGTCCAAGGCATCTGTCAAGCAAATCTAACACCATAGGCAGCTAGTACATATTTATATATATATTAAATTATATATAAAAGCCCATTTCTTGTTTCTACAGTTTGGTTGCAAATTTTTGTCAGTTATTTATAAAATTTGAAACAAATTATAGTACCAGCCAACAACCTGACCTATTGATTTCGTTGCAGATTGGCTGTCTGGTACTTCCAGTATTGCTTTTTTTGTTTTTGTTTTAGTTATAAAATCTTTAATTTTCAACCAACAGCTACAAAATTCTAAATAATTATTTATTATAACTTATTATAAATTTTTGCTAATTTTGATGTGGATCGATTGTAGGGTACTTCCGGTAACACTATTTTTAAACTCTTTTATTCTTCTCACTCAATTTATTGAAGTACACCAGATGACCAACTTCAGCGCTGCTTTCACATGTTGCGACACATACTCATACACTCATATCCGTTTTCATTATAGTTGTTTTTTTTTTTCTCTTTTGCCTGTATTTCTGTCTTGTTATAAACTTTTATTCTACCCACTTCTGCGATTTTAAAATATACCAATACTGCAGCCAACCTTCCGCAACAAATTAATGTTTATTTCGCATGAAGCTAAAGCCAAAAAATAATAAAAAAAGTGTATCTCTTTAAAATTTGAGGAGACGTTCGCAGGTAACTTTATGGCTCCTTGTTGGTTGTGCGCATGCTCCTGAACTTGTCTTCTTTCTATAATATTGGTTAGTTTATTTTTTGATATTTCGATCAATCGAAGGGAATTTGTCGATGAACTCTCTTCGATTTGTTTGCGTTTATTGGCATTAATTTGTCGACAAATTAAGGCCATTAAATACACCCAAATCCCCTTTGATCTGTATGTGTTTATAGATATTAATTCGTTAACAAATCGAATAGAATTTGTCGTTGAATTCTATTCGATTTGTTTGCATTTATTGGCATTAATTCGTTGACGAATTAAGGCTGTTAAATATACCTGAATTCCCCTTGATTCTTGTGGGTTTATAAACATGAATTCGTTGACAAATTCCTTTCAATTCTTATGTTTTCAACGACTGATTCATTCACGTAAATAATTATCATGGCGGGATTTAAATTTCATGTTTTATAACAAACTATATGGAAAGAAAACAAGTTCAGGCGCATGTGCACAACCAACGAGGAGCCATAAAGTTACCTGCGAATAACGTCTCCTAAAAATTTGTTTTTAACCTAATTTATTATTATTTTTATTTTAGTTATAAAATGCTTAATTTTGGACCAATAGAAATGTAATTCAAACAAATACATATTTATTATGAACTATTCTAACATGTTACTGGTGTAGATCAACTCGACAGTATTTACAGTGCCACTATTTTGGATATTATTTTGGCTATTAAATGCTTGATTTTGAGCCAATAACTAAGAAATTTGCAAAACAATTAAATTATAATTTATTGCAACATACTAGCAATTCTGGTACGGATGGGTGTGAAGTTATTTCTCAAAGTTAATTTTTATTTAGATTTTGAAGATGATTATTTTTAATTGTATAATACTTTGAGAGTTACAAAATTTTATAATAACTTTTTAGTGACTAATTTGATAATTTTCAAAAAGCTACTTTCTTTAATGGAACTGGTGTTGCATTTGACACCTATCAAAATGTGTTCCAAATTAAGTGTTTCAGTTCACCCCGACTGGTACTGAAGCGTACATTTTTTTTCTTCCCTACTGGTGTAGGTTGGTGTAAGTTAGTGTAATCCTATCAAACAGAACTCATATGTTACCTGGAAAATTTGTGCTGCTGCTCCTAGTTTGAACACCTCTATAGTAGGGTATTAGCTTGTTTTTTTATTTTTTATTTGTAAACCGTTATCAGATGAAGACAACTTTGATGACAATTTCTTCCTTGAATTAACTTTTTTCCCCTTTTCGCACATTCATCATTCTTTCGTTTCGAAAAGGTTATGCGTGAGAGGCTTTGTTTAGTTATTAGTATAGAATTAGAATTCTTACGTTTAATTTTCCTTCTTTCAATATCATTTCAGCTGATACTTCTCGATTTCGGAGCTTCACGTTCGTATGACAAGAAATTTATGGATCAGTATATGCACGTTGTGAAGGCGGCTTTGGATGGCGACCGACAAAAGGTGCTGTCGTACTCTGAGAAAATGGGTTTTCTGACTGGTTACGAGTCAAAGGTAGAATCGAATTTCCCGATTATTCACTCGCATACTTCCGTCATTGATGACGTAAAAATTTGGTTCAGGTAATGCAAGATGCGCACATCGATGCCGTTATGATCCTCGGAGAAATACTTCGTAAAGAGGGATTTAATTTCGGTTCCCAGAATACGATAAAAAGAATACATGACTTGGTGCCCACTATTATTCACCACAGATTGTGTCCACCTCCGGAAGAAGTGTATTCGTTACATAGAAAACTGTCAGGTTAGTCGTTGATTTAGAGAATTGTTTCATGAATTAATGTATCAAAATATTTTATTCGATGTCTGCGATAGAGTATTTCATTCAGCTGATAGGTTAAAAACGTCACGATTGTAGTGTGAATGAATTAACTTTTATGCAGTGTTTTGGGGCGTCGATTTTGAATTTTGTATTAAACTTTCTCTCTTCCAGTCCTACTATAGTCAAAAATGGAGGTATATGGCAACTTGTCTCGAATTTATTTTGTTATTCATTAGTCTACAGGTTTTTGGAGATGTTGATTCCAAATCTGGCATTATTTTTTCATCAGACCACTTTTCAGTTCTCTGCGACTCTAAATCCAAGGTTTTAAGAACTGTTGAGAACTTTTTTATTTAATATATCAATCTAAATGTTTCATTTAATTTTTTTCACCCCTTTTGACTAAAAATAAGTTTGAAAAAGCCCACGAGTCAAACAAAAACTGTATCTCAACTGCAACATGATTCTTAAATGACAGATGCATAATACCATGTTGAGATACTAATAATACCACAAAATTTTGTTAATTAGCGCAGTTCTACGCATTATGAAATTAGAATCCTGTTGCTACGAGCTCCTCAGGATTTGTTTGTTCCCATTTTCAATAAATGGATTCCTTCATCAAAAAATTCTCGAATAAAAAGATTATTTCCCCAATTCCCAAGATTTTGCTCTATTTAAAGGAATTAAAATTGTGCACAAATTTTTAAAACAAGTTTTTGTGCTACGTTCTATTTTAGAACCCTGAAAATAATCTAGAATCCTGAGACCGTGATAAGTGAATGAATTCAGTTATGTTCTATATTTTAAAATGGAAAGTACGCTATAACAAAAACTTGTTCTACACAACTTCGTACAATTTTAATCCCTACGTAGAATAGACGAAATCCTTCGGATTTGGGTGACCAGTTGTTTTTTTTTTTTTTTTTTTTCAAACGTTTTTTATTACGGGCGTGAAATTCAATAATTTTAAAATTGATTTAATCAGAATTTATGTTATTTTAACATTATTTGTAACCTCCCCTTGCAATATTATAGACACCAAAATGAGTTCTTAAAATGGTTGTTACGAGTCTTGAAAGTGCGCCACCGTTAGTTTTATTACCGACGATTAAAAATACAAGTGAAAAATGCGTGCAGCCTCATCAGTATTTATTGGCTTTTACTTTTCGTTGAGGAACATGCTACGGTCCTTTAATTCTACTTTAGTCTGTACTTTTTACCATTGTTCTCTTCTTATGGTACTTTTTTTCAAATTTTGATTTTCATGATTTTTCAGAGATGTTGTGCTGTATCCCCCATAATTATAGTAACTGAAATTGAGAACAAGAAATTTTCTGTATGTTTGTTTTCCCCGCGATGTTGTTACGACACGCTTAATTTGTTCTTTATTTTTCGAATAATTCCAGGCGCATTTTTGCTTTATACGAAACTTCAAGCCAGACTTTCATGCCACGATCTATTCATGAGAATTTACAGCCAGTATCCGTTTGATAAGGACTGACTTCGATCTTTCAGTATCTCATCCTATCGAATAGTTACCAACACCAGCTGTTAGATTTAACACTGAATTCGCTAACAAATTTGTATTTTTGAAAAAAATTTATAAATTTTCGTGTAAATTAACGCAAATGTAGGTAATATTAAAATGATGCACGTAAATTTTTCTTCTCGTCAAGTTGGACTATTCGAGTAAGTAGTGGTCCATAGGAATTAAAGATTTTTGATCGTTACATTCCCAGACCCAATCCGGAAGAATGACGGGCGTATTATAAGCATTCTACAAGCAATGGCCTTGATTAGAACGGCGACCGATCTTTTCACAAAACACATTAATGTAATACAGACCTGTTTATATCTAGCGTTTCCACTGATGATGAAATTAACATTGTCGATATCGTCTAGAACATTTCTGGAATGGAAGTCGTGTTACATAGATATACATAAAATTAAACATAATACATCATCGACAATTGAACACAATGTGTCTTACCCTTTATACGCGACAATGTATCGCGTCAACATCTCCACAATCGACGACAGTAAATCGGCGCCTAAATAGAACGTTTTTTTGTCGAAGAAATCCGGTAATATCCTCAGAGTGACATCTTCGTGAATTTTAGTCGCTGAATTCTCCTGGTCGCTATCCACATCTGTTTCCATATCGTAAACATTATCCGATAGAGCAGAGGTTGAAGAGTTTCCGGGAACTGGTTCCACTTCGATGGACGAAATGCTACGTCGTTTCGGTCTATTGACGTTTTTTGAAAATTAATTGGAGTTGAGAAAAATTCAAACGCTTCGGGAGTAGCTTACTTCTCAGGTTTATGCGCCGGAATGGAAACTGACGGTGCTTTGTCTTCAAATTTATCTTCCCAAATTTCTTCGTCATTCGAGTCGTCGAATGTGTCACTTTTATCGAGCTTGTAACTGAAACCATTAATAACGAGTTAATTAACAGATATGATCGAAGCGCCGAGCAATTTACGTATTTTCTCATTAATTTGGAATTGGCGGGATAATGGAGTTGAGAAGTCACTTTTGATGTGGGCGTAAACGAAGGCGCGCCAGTGTTAATAATGTAGGCGTAAAAATATTTCAGAAAAACATCATAACATCACAAAAGTGTTAAAAAAGGATTATACCTTCGAATGGCTTGTAGATACTTAACTATGCCTCGCAAGAAGGACCAATCTTCATACTCAACTTTCATTCGAAATCCACACAGCTACCTTTCAAATTTTTATTTATTTGGAAAAATATTTGTAATTAAAAACTAGAGCTGGACTGTGTACATGACGAATAAAAATAAAATTAACTGAACAAAGAACCAGTTGAGACACAGAACAAATTGGAAAACGTAGGCTACTGGGCGCTAGGATCAAAATAAACAAATTATTTTAACAAGAAAACTATAGCCTGAATAAAATGGATATATAAATATGATGAAATTCCCAGGTTGTGCTATTAGAAAAATTGAAGGGGGAATTCACATTAACATCGTACATTCGCCTTAATTCAAAACAATTTCTTACCTACCCCTCACTTATCCTTTGCCATTTTTCAGTCATTCATTTTCTACATAGCCCCATCATTTCTCATTCATTCAGACAGCTCCGAGTTCTCTGGTGTTCGTGCTGCTTTCATCAACTCAAGCCTCTGATTATGCAATTTTATAGAACCAGCAGTATATCTACACATATTTTCTCCAACAATTCCATCATTAATTTCTCCTGCTACCGAAGTGACTTTCAATCCATTCTCAATGTTCGCTCTAATCATAAGACCTTTAGTTGCGTCCTAAAGACAAGCGATGCATGCGCAATTCATCGCACTGCAAGCTCCCCCATGAATTTCCACTCTTGAACATCGGTTATTATGAGACTGCGAAATTATACGAACTTTCCATCTATTTCATGGATCTCAACCACTTCCCACGTTTTTAGCCTAGGTTCCATCTTTCAACTCTTCCGTGATACGTGCGGCTCTTTACTCCTTCCCGCAATCTTTATCTACACCAAACCAGTTCCATTTATTTCAGTTCAGTCGTGTATTGGTATGCAGTAAATATTTGCTAAATTTATGCCCAATAAACGTTTCATAAGAAACAGAGAAGGTGGTTTTTATAGAGTCTGTTCGGAATAAGAAGTGCCATCCATCATCCGCAATACACAGAGAGGTGCGTGGTGCGGGTGAAAAGGGAAAAACACTCTCACACTGGCTGACATGACGCAATTAACGTATGCATCATCAAATGATTTCTGATTGGAGCATTTTATCCTTATCATTATCGAAATACACAGCTGTTTACATAGGTACCTATTTGTGTTCGTTCTTGTGCAGGATAAGGTCATAAGAGTATATTTCTACAACGACAGAGGAAACTGAATAAATTTCAATTTTTTTCCATTTGTGACAAAATAGAACAAATAACACTGTGGTGAAAAGAAAGATCTATTGATCACACATCAAGACTACAAAAGATAAACGAACAAAAATACAGTTTTAAGAAATGCATTTCAACTAAGAAACGCTGCAATCAAATAAAATTTAAGATAAGAGGAGTTCAATAAACTTAATTTATTTTACAAATTTAATGAGTTACGAGCATTCATATGTCTAAAAATAAAACATAATTTTTACAAAAAAAAAAAAAAAAAAAGTTAGGCAGGCTATCAATTAGACTGGGCAATTAAGAGCAAGTTTTTTGATTTTTCAACGACTATTCAAACTAATATGATCGCCAAACCCTACGTACTCTGTATGAGCCTTCTGGGCGATTAAATGTTTGTAGAGTACGTCCAAAAGAATCTCCTCAATTTATTGAAATATGTACTGGAAAAAATACAGCGCTATTCAATTAACAGTCTAGTTTACAAGGGCGTATATAGCTCCGTCGTAGGAGGGGCGGGTCCACACATTCTCAGTAGTCCCTTCTGTCATACTCCCAACAAAAAATCACCAAAATCGACAAAAATACACTATTTTTCAAGATCGAGCCTTGTTTTCTTTGCTAAGTGGAAAGGTCCATACCTCCAGGAGCCTCTTCTTACAAACTTTATTGCTAATTTAAAATTCCTCACAGCGTCAATAAAGAACGCATTAATTACGAGCGTGAATCTGGATTATTTTTTAAGCTTGAGCTAGGTTGTATGAGAAGTAAAGGCTCAGTTGATAATTCGGCCGATTTTCATACTTATTCCAAGAAACTGAATGAGGCACTCAAGAGCGACAACATGAATCCGTCAACTACAAAAAAAATTTTCTTCAGTTAATACATCCAGCAAGTCGGATCAGTTTTTGCTGATTTTTCAAAAATCCATTTTCATCCAGAAAGCCCAGTTTATGGTGATGGTAAGGGTAATGAAATCCTTAATCGAAAGTAACATCCCAGGCTGAAATACAAATTTATTCCTAAAGACCATAAATTTAAATCAAAATAACTGGTTGACGTCGATAATAACGTTTTACTTGAATGCCTTCGTGTTCATTTGGTTCATTAATTTTCAAGTTCTGACGCACTCGTTGGAGAGCAAAATATATCAGTACAACTCACCCAAGGCATTTAAGACGTTTTCTTAACCGGTGGCAGTCTTCAATCCAATCTTTTCGGACAATCCATCCGCTGCCTCGAACTTGATTGGATTTCGGAGTGTTGGTGAACGCACATCTAAAACATAATCAGAAATTACTTCAAGAGCGTAAATACGTGTGAATACAGAACTGATTAGAAACTTACATTAAATGAGTACATGAAGAGTCCCAATCGGCTTTGTACTTAGCGCCCATTTGGAGAGCTTTGGACCGCAACTCTCCTCGAAGTGGATTTTGGTAGCCACTAATAACAAATGTAACACCTTCTAATAATCTATTAAATGGTTTCCAGGTAATATCAGACATTTTACGCGATTCGCTTGATTCTGTATCATTTTTCAACTTTTTCACGGAGTTTGTTTTTTTGGAGGTAGTTGATTTGTCGTCTTTCGCTTCGTTCTTTCTCTTTGTCAACACGCTCGCATCATTTGTATTTTTAGAAGTGGACGAAGTGTCAACTTGCGCTTCTCTCTTCTTTTTTGGCAAATCGTTAACGTCGTCATCGCAAGCAGCGTCAGCGTATAATAATGGGCCAGTTGTACTTCTCCGCCCATCCACTGATGCAGTCAAATCCTGCGTATAGTCGCGTTTACGTTTACGTTTGCTTTCTACCACAAAATTACGCTCATTAAATACATTTAGCAGAGTGAATTACGTAATTTCAATATCGCATGAATGGTAGATTACTTTGTAGAAAAATTTAACACAATTTTTTCGAAATTTAAAGGAAAATACAGGAATAAAGCCAAAAATAATAGAATGGATATTGAGATGAGACACGTAAGAAGCTAAAAAATTTAATGATGTGAAATAAAAATGTAAAAATTATTCTACTTAGAAATCAAATCTGGCAGGAAATAAATTTTCTCCGACGTATTGGTTGTGTTACAATTCTAAAACGTATCAAGAAGTTTGGATATTAGTTGCAAACATTAAATTTATGAATTAAGTCGGAATTTTCTAATTTAAAATTAATTTCCATCAAAAATTGCCGAGTAGAACTGATTAGAATTTTACCGGCACATTTATGAAGGCAGATTGCATAATTCAAAAAAGCTTTTTCTCTCTTAATGACAATCTATTGTTTTAATTATTTACCGAAACTGGGTGAAATTAGAAATCGTTCGTTTTGACATGAATAATGAAAAACTAGGGGTAATATTTCAACGTTCTCAACAACCATAGTTATTCTGATTGTTCATTCTAAACGCACCCCCGTTAAAACTACTGCTCATGGATAGACTGAGATGCTTATAATTCTGGTCAACGAATTTTCTCGACGGGATCTATCTAGATCGTTTTTTCGTACTCAAAAACCCTTAAACTGTGAATTTCATTCAACACTGTTGGATTAGTTATTCAGAACGCGGTTACACATACATACATAACCACATACATGCAATATTATTGCTCGTATTACAGCATAAGATAGATTTGTGTTTTTTTCTTATTCATAAAAATATTTCAAATTAAATAAACCATACAAGAATAAATATGAAGAAGACTGGGATGTAATATTATCTTTCTTGTTATGGAATAAAGTTAATTCAGTTTCCCAGAGTAACAGTTGTTCGTCTTACTAGAACTTTCGTTATGGAATTACATGTAAGATCCAAATATTCAATTTTTTACATACTGCCAGTATTCAACGGTCTAACCCATTCCTCTAACGTGGATGGTAATAAAAACGTCTAAACTGACCTTTTAAGTCTTGTACGGCATCACTCAGTCGTTTCGACGTTGGAGAATTGAGGGCATCGATGGGATCATTGGAGGCGGCCCTAATTGCTGCTGCGGCTAAGCAACATTATTAATAAATTTTTTGTATAATGGCAATGACCTTCGAAGAATGAAAACTTACTCGACATATTATCAATATCGTTTCTCCTGGCAAAAAAGCTACCAACTTTAGGTTGGTCGTCACTTCTTTCTTCTTTTTTCAAGGCGAATTTTCCCAGAGAAGTCAAGATTGTTCTTTGTGCAGGCAAGACAGTCGAGTTTTCTGTATTATCAAACGTTCCATGTACTTTTACAAAAGACAAACCATACTGTACATGTTTATTGAATGGCTGTGAACAAATGATTTTCAATCGATCCCACGACTGATCCGCTGCCGGTTGGGAGAATTCTTCCCATTTAAAAAATCTTACTACATTTTTATTACTATCATTTTTTGCATCTTGGACCGACATTAAAACAGATGCTACTCTCAATATCTGAAATTATGCGACAAATAAAAATCCGCAAAAGAATGGGACACTCGTAAAATTTAATGAAAAATACTCACAACGTAGGAATCTGGTACGGCTGACTTGCCCACCAACACTTCAACAAATGCAGAATTTTCATTACCGATGGTGATACTTTGGATTTTACATAATTTTTCCAACTGCAAAATGATGACGGCTTGTTTTTCCCCAGTGTCTTTGCACTTCCAACAACCTGAGATTTCAGGTTTTAATAAATTACCACCGGGATGTTTCTGCAAGACAAAAGAAAAAAAACATTCGTAAGTGACGAATTACTCCGAGAGAAGCCTAAAATTAGAAATACTCACTGGATCTTCGCTACTAACACTAATTACGCGGGAAAATTTAATAAGAGTCATCTGTGTAAAAGGCAAAAATTAACGTACCACCATGAAGAAAGAAAAGTGTCGATGTATTCACAACCTTCAACTATCGAACGAAGATACCAGAATCTCGTCGAAAGAAAAATTAGGGATGCTGTGAAGAGCGAAAATTAAATTATTCAATGCAAATATAAAATAAATACTTATACAAATTTCGTCGATCTCACACAGATTCAAACAACATGCAAATGCAAAACAAAACTCCGGACCGGAGCGCGTCCGAAATAAAATAAACATGCTACATCGCTAGACGAGTGGCAACAGGGTTTTTACTCTATGTATATTTATTGGATTATAGAAGATATAAAATGGTACTCAATCGTCTCTATCAATACGCGCTCTATATTGAAGACACCTAATTAATTCATGATCCATGACTTCACTTAATCACGTACTCACGATAAGTGAATATCTTGTTCAACCGTTACTTCTTTTCACTTATTTCTACTTTTGTGATCGTGTATTATTCTTATTCAAATCTTTTTATTAAATATTTTCTTTTCTTTAATGCTGTTGACTTTATTCGTTTTATATTTTCTTATATGGTAGCATCGCAGGTTTAATAATAAAATAAAAGATCCAAGAGGAATAAATTTAATAAATAATCTGGCGACAATAAAAATTAGTTCTCGCTATAAAACGAAAACAGTACGGGTAAGTACCTGCCCTTTCTTATTCTTTAGAAAAATAAAATAAGTAAAAATCCCTAAAGCATTAGAATGGTTAATTGAAACTAAAGAAAAATTTTAAATTGGGATAACATATTTTTTTTTTGTAATGGAATAATGGGGCAAACAAGTGCGTTGTTGGGGAAAACCTCATGGCGGACAAAGAAGTACAGGTATATACTTAACGCAGCGTTATAGAAACAGAAAACTGGTTAGACAAATACGCAGGAGTGAGGAAGCATCGTGTGCATGCCTGGTAATACGTACTTAATAAACAAATGAGGTAAAAGTGTAATTTTCAATTAATTGGAGAAATGTGGAAAACCACGTGGTAATTATAAAAACGCGTGTTCTTTACTGTGAAAACAATTCGTTGAGTTGGTATATTTAATTGAATTTTATTTTAAAAAGAAAGGGAATTGTGGAATAAAAGAGAGTAAAATAACAGTTTGGGAATATCGGTCTTATGGTGTAATTGTGTAGTGCTATAGTTAATCTGTTTAAGAAAATAAACCGAAGTCTAATAATTATAAACGAAACAAACACGATCACCATGTTTTACAGAGAAGATGAATTGTTGCCTGAATTATAATTAATGAACCTAAATGAGGTAATCTACTAAATAAAGTTCAAGAAAATATATTGTAGTTAAATAATTTATTATAAAGTTCGGAGGGAGTAAATAAGTTAAGAAAGGGGAAAAAGGAAAACGAACGTAGTATAACTAATATTTACTTATTCATCTTTCGATCATTAATGAAATAAGTCCTCGTTGAGGTAAATAAAAATCTTATATCTAAGGACGTATATAGGTCTGAGTATGTCTCAAGATCATTATGTTGTTAAGTCCTTTTCAATGCTAAATATTGTAAAAAGAAAGTATACAGTCCTGGCCAGGCACAAAACGTCCTAGACCTAAAATTAATAGGCATATTTTTACTTTCAAAATAGCATTCAAAACAAAGGCTACATGCAAAAGAGTCATGTATTACGTGTGTTGTAACAATTTTAATATATTCTAACTATGTGTTACAATAGAATAGTACAGGTAATGATCGTTGGCAATTAGGCTGTAAAACAAATTAATCTCTGATAAATTTGGTTATTTAGATACCTCAACAAATGACTAACAACTACGTTCCCCCACCTCCGGGCCTAAGTATTCCGAATACGTTTCAGCAAAATCAAGCGGTACGAACGGGTTACCCATCGGAACAGATGGTCACTATTCAAAAATCAACATTGAATCCAAGTGCTCCAATTTTTCAACAACCTCATCACTTTCAGATTAGAACTGATTATGAACTACAATGAGCAGCTCATAAGGCTGAAGTGATGAGTGAATTGAAGCATGCAGTAAACAGAGTGATTCAGTACGATTTACACCTGGCTCATCTTGTAATAGATGATTATAACCAGTACATCTCCAGCCTGGTACGTAAACAAGAAGAGTCCAGGAAATTACAACAACAAAAACAACAGGGACAGTTGATCAGATTGGTAACCCCAAATTTACAGATGAGTTCGTCCTGTGAAAACATCGTTCTAGTTTCATCACTTCCGAGAACGAACATACAAATAACTACACTGTTATTACAAACTGCTATGCGTTCAGACGCAAATATGGTAAATGATCCGTGTGTGTCGCGACAGGTTGGCAGAGTCAGTAACTTGGATCTGCGTGTGTCGCAGATAAGAAGAGAGACTGAAACAAGGACACAAACTCCAGGTCAGTCGGTAAGAGAACTGGAAACTGTACCTGTTCAAAGTTGTCAACAACCTGAAAATCAGACTCCGCAGGAGCAAAATACAAGTAGAGAGTCCCAAAGTGTTCAGGAGTGTATGGAAACAGTGAGTACCCAAAGGGGAAGAACTGAAACAAATGTTGCTAGTAATACAACTGCAAGTGAGTCCACAAATCAGCAAACTGAACAGTGGATTGAAAACTGGGATGTAGAAACGGAGTGGGGAAATGTAAGAAATACGAATATGACGGAACAAGAAGTGGAAGAACAAATCAGAGAAATTGTGGAAACGAATGAACAAAGAAGAAAAGAAATAGAAGAAAGAGACAAACATCTACCACCCCAACATCGAGGTAGAAATCTATCTTCGTCAAGATCCAACTGGAATAGAGAAGAACATCCACAAGGACTATGGAATCAAATAACAGGTATGATAAATAAAAATAATTATTTCAGCACTAAAGTTCGTATTACTTCAATTAAGTTAACTGAAGAATCAGACTTCATATTGTGGTATGATCAGTTTTCCATGTTTATATCTCGCTTTGATTTTTCCGATGTGTTCGACCTTGAAAATCCTATTACACTAAATGAGGAACAAACGCAATTAAAAATTGATGCTCGAGCCACACTATGTGAGTGGCTTGATGAAAATCATAGGAAATTAATATTTGGGGAAAAAGACCCAACGAAGTGTTTCATAAAAATAAAACATTTTAAAGAACCACAAGGTAGGATATGTGACTCGTATATTTCAGAAATTTACAAAAGGGAATTCAACCGGAAAAACACGGAATTGAAAGTATGGTTAAAAGAATTCGAAGAATTGTCAAGAAAACTCTCTATAAGTTATGACGGTTGGTCCGATAAATGTAAATTAGAATGTTTCCTAAATCACATGATAATTCCTTTTCCAAACATTAAAATTCAATGTAAAGATAAACAACAAATAAGCCCTGATGGTAAAATAATTAATAATATTACGTATGAACAAGCGAAAGCCATTGCTTTGGAGGAGGAATTGTTATTAAAAGAAAGGAAAAACAAATACAAATTAGATAAAGCCGCTGCTAAAGCAGCAAGACCGTTTGAAAATAATCGCAGGATAAGAAAATTTAAAAAGAAATTTAATTTTACAGGAGAGAAAAACAAAGACGATGACCAAAGAAAATGCTACAAATGCAACAGACGTGGACATATTGCGGCCGAATGTCGAGCTCGTTATAGGCTTGAACCTATAAATGAAGGTCAAAATAGGGACTGAATTTGTAGGAAAACACCGGCACACAAATATATTGAGAAACGACACAAATCTCAATATAAGAAGTCCAAACGTTCAAACCACAAGAAACGTCATGGAGCCAGGTCAACCAGACACAATAGTTCCTCCGGTTCGTCCTCAAATGGCAAATCTAGGTCATGCTCACAAAGCTCCGGTTCGTCCAGTAATTCATCCAGATCAACGACACCAAATAAACAAGGTAAAGCAATGATACTGCGTAATAAATTTAAACTCTCTAAATGTTTATACATTAATGAAAACACAAGATATGAAATACGTTTCTTGAGCGATACAGGTGCTACAAATCACTTTGTATCTGATCTAAAACATATGAGAAATATTCAAAAACTCAAGAAACCAAAAATCATATCTTGCGCAAATAAAAATGAAGATGCAAATATTGAAATAACACATCTAGGTTCAATATTTGTTAAAGACATAAATGGCAATCCTTTCGAATTAAGAAAAGTAAATTATTCAAAAGATATGTCAGATAATTTATTTTCATTGCACAAAATAACAAAATTGGGATATAATGCTATCTTTTCAGAGAGTGAATATAAGATTATAAATAAGAAAACAAAAGAAATAATTTTTATATTACTGGCTTCTGGATTTTAAGTTATGTGATAAAAATACTATTTGTGTTACCAAAAATAAACAAAAACCCTCGATAAACCAAAATTCCATACAAAAAGAACATTCATACATCATAACACATGATGTATGGTCTGAATCCAAAAACGAATTTAACATTCTTCAAGAACATGATTATACAAATGAAGCCATACCAAATATACAAAAATTAGATGAAGAAGGACTAGAAGAATATCTAGACTTAGGCGCGTGTATTACTATAGATGAATTAAATAAAATAGATAATAATAAAAATGAAAGTATTAGAAAGAAACTAGGTTTTCTTTTTCATGTTAGATTAGGTCATGCTTCGGTTTTGTACCTTGAACAAGCAAAGAAAACTTTTAAAATATTAGAAAATATAAATTTCTTAGAAGAAATTAAGGACTGTGAAGCATGCAATTTAGCGAAAACAACAAAACGGTCACACAAAATAGAAAGAGAAATTGCAACAAAACCTCTACAAAGAATACATTTGGACCTGATTGGTCCAATAAAACCCATAGGTGTATGGCAGAAAAGTACTTATATTATAACATTCACAGATGATTTTTCATGATATTTGGTAACATTCAGTATAAGAGATAAAACATGTGTTGCAGAAACGTTTCTAGAATTCCTTAAAGTTATGAGGTATAACATAGGTGATTCCACAGCCAAAATTCAAAGTTTACGTATTGATGGGGGTAGAGAGTACTTAAGTAACACAATGAAAAAGATCATAATAGATGAAGGTATAATTGTTGAAACATGTCCACCAGATACACCACAACATAACGGTGTAGCTGAGAGATTAAATCGAACCTTGTTAATGAAAATTAGAGCTTTATTAATAGATAGCGGTCTTCCACTTGAATTTTGGGAGTTAGCTTTGAATCAAGTTATTCATGTACATAATAGACTACCACATAAAATACTAAAATTTAAGACTCCATATGAACTATTAAGGAAGAAAGTTCCGACAATAAATTATATAAAACGTTTTGGGTGTATTGCATATCGTAAAATTCCATATGAAAAACAAAACATTAAAAAACTTGAAGGAAGAGGTGAACTTTGCATACTAGTAGGATGCAATACAGAATCCTGGCAACTACTTAATCCAAAGACAGGAAAATTACATAGAAGTAGTGATGCAGAATTCACCGAATCCGTAATGTTCAAGGACAAATTTCCTATAGATTATTTTCAGAAAAATGGTTTTCCATCATTTGATACTACAACTTGGGAAAATGAAAACCCCGAAATTGATTTTGCAGGAGGTTTACCAGAAAATTACATTAGTGAAAACCAAAATAAAAAACGTCCAGCTGAAGAAGTAATTTATCTATCGAAAAAGAAAATCAAATTCGACAATTTTTCTTGCAAAAACCTTAAAAATAAACATATAAACCCAAAAGAAATAAGCGATAAGAAACATTACTCAATGATATGCAAAATTAATGATGTCCCTGAAAATTACAAAGATGCCTTAAAAAGTAAAGAAAATAACAAATGGTTGGAAGCTATTGAAAAAGAATTAATATCACAAGAAAATAGTAAAACGTGGGTATTTACCAAAAGACCTAAACATAATAAAGTAATTGATTCTAGATGGATATTTATTAAGAAAACATAAGCGGACGGAAATATTCTATACAAAGCTAGACTAGTAAGTAGAGGATATAAAGATAAAAATGTTTATGATTTTTCAGAAATATACGCACCTACATTAGGTATAGCTGAAGTAAGAGCTATTTTAGCCATAGCAAATAAACTAGGTTGGTCTATTATACAAGTAGATGTTGACGTAGCTTTTCTAAATAGTGAACTAGATCGAGAAATTTATATGGAAATCCCTGAAGGTATAAATAAATCAAAAGAGTATAAAAGAAATAATGTTTGTTTACTTAAGAAAGCATTGTATGGCCTAAAAGTCAGTCCAAAAAGATGGCACATATGATTTAAAAGAGCAATGAAAAATATGAATTTCTATATACATGAAGGGCAAGCGAACATATATTATTGGGAGAAAAACTCTACATATGTAATTATTCTGGCATATGTAGACGATATATTAATAACAGGGAATAACAAAGACAAAATACTCGAAACTCAAAATAGATTAAATAAAGAATTTAAGTTAATAATGATGGGTGAACCTAGAAAATACTTAGGAATTGAAATATATCGAGACAAAAAACATCGAAAAATGTGTTTGTCACAAACAAAATTCATTGAATCTTTATTAAATAAATTTGGTATGTTAGATTGTAAAGAAACTGATACTCCAATTATTACAAATCAAGCTTTTAAGAAAACTAATTATATTCCAAAAATTGAAACAACACTAGACTTAAAGCATAGTATTCCATATAGGGAAGCTGTTGGTGCATTACTATATCTTACTATGTGTACGAGACCTGACATTTCATATGTAGTCAATGTATTAACTAGAAAATGTAGCAATTTTGATATTCATGACTGTATTAAAGTCAAACGTGTTTTAAAGTACTTGAAAAGGACAAAAAATATTGGTATAAATTTTGAAGGAAATGGTTCAAATTTTGTAGGATATAGCGATGCATCATTAGGTCTAAATGACACTGATGGTCTATCAACATCTGGCTTTGTAATTCAAATTTTTGGAGACTCAATCTCCTGGGGAACAAAAAGACAAAAATGTGTTGCAACCTCTTCAATGGAAGCTGAGTATGTTGCTTTAAATCAATCTTGTAAAGATGTAATTTATTTGTCCCATCTATGTAGCCAAATGTTAAAAGAAAATATACATCCAGTTGTTTTTGAAGACAATCAGGCAGCTATTGAAGCAGTAAAGTCCGATCAATCAAAAGCACTAAGACATTTAGTTAAATTAAAGTATAAATACGTGTGCGAAGTCTATGCAAATAAATTAGTAGATGTAACATGGATTCCTACCAAGGAACAATTAGCAGACTTTTTCACTCAACCGTTGTTTCAAAAATTTCAAACAATAATAATGAACTTAAGTGAATAAAATATTTCAAATAAACTAATTTTCTTCTTTTAAAATCTGTTTTATTATACAGCATTTGGAACAACAAATCAGCAATCCAATATTGCAAGAAGAAGAGCTGAATAATAGTCGGAGAATAAATAAAAATTCATATATTATTTTGTTATTTTGTTTGTCAACTTAAATTTTGATTAGTTCATAATATGTATATATAAGTTTATTCTGTTCAATTCATTTTCATTATTAAATCATATAAAATAAACAATCTTGATGAGTCATTTAATGTGACACCTTACTACTCGACGATAAATGAGCACCAGGAGGGAGTATTGGATTATAGAAGATATATAATGGTACTCAATCGTCTCTATCAATACGCGTTCCATATTGAAGACACCTAATTAATTCATGATCCATGACTTCACGTAATCACGTACTCATGATAAGTGAATATCTTGTTCAGCCGTTACTTCTTTTCACTTACTTCTACTTTTGTGATCGTGTGTTATTCTTATTCAAATCTTTTTATTAAATATTTTCTTTTCTTTAATGCTGTTGACTTTATTCGTTTTATATTTTCTTATAATATATGTTGGAATGATATCACAGAGAGTACTACAAGAAAGTAAACTAGAAAGAACTAGAACTTATAATGAGAACTCAGACATATATAATACAGGTGCAGAACTTATCGGTTATATCGATATAACATTGATATGTACAACTAGTTCCAGAACGTTCCATGAAGAACTATTCCAGTTTACTCCGCCATTTATTCGTACACTCGTTGACACTTCTTGTATAACCGTTACCAAATATACACGTTTTGCTCTTCATGTCGTCGTATTATTCCAATATGGTATATAGAGCAAAGGTTAAATTGTGAAATTAAAAAGAGTAATTCGTGTATTAGCCAATTGATAAATAAAGTGTTCGAGTCATTTTACATAAGTCATTTATTAAGTGTTAGATTTTGATGATAATTGTTAGCCATATAAAACTATTCATATTTATGTGTACATGTGACAAGAAAACTGGCGTCGTTTAACTACAAAGTAATCTCGCCACACTTTATCTGCAGAGTACCAGTAAGTAAAAGTGTACTTTAAACTATTGAAATTTATTGATGTTAATGATAATAAAATTAAATTGATAATGATAATTAAGGGATCAATTGCGTAACGTGGTCCCACCATGTGCTCGTAAGACATAAATATTTTTGATAGACAAAGAAAAGATATTAATGAATATGAGCACATTGGTAAAAGACAAATAAATTGTTGTTGAAATTAGTAAAAGTAATCTCCCGTGATATTTTTGATAAAAATGATGAAAATCAGTCAACCGGTAACATGTGGTTGAATACATGTTCGAGTGAAAAGATGCTACTGGCTTTTCACGATCGAATTTAAAAGTCTGGGTAATGAATTAATTATTATAAAATCTGGTTGCCATATTTGAATAAATTATATTTGATGTGAAAATCCTATTATGTAAGGACGTTAATAGGTTCGACAAAAGTCGATGAGGTTTAAATGAAACTAAAATTTATATTAGAGTATTTGGGTACAAAAGACTAAAAATAATCCTGGCCAGGTTATAAAGCGTCCAAATCCTCGTTTCTATACACGAAATGGTAGAGGCAATTGATCCCATAATACACTCAAGGAATACAAATAGAGCTGAACTAGTAGCTGACATTAATTTATTTTTTTAGTTTACACAGACATGAAATTCCTTGACGAGTCATAAATAGACATATAATATTTCTGTAGTTTATTTGTTTGAACAGAAAATTGTAAAAGAATTGAAACTAACGCAGACGTTAGTCACAATGGCACCGGATGGAAAAGAGAAAATGCAGGTAGATGATGAAATTGACAAATCAATTTCGAGTGGTGCATCGTCAGTGTTGGACAACGAAGCACGAACGACAGTAAACAGATTGAGAGCCATAAAAGCCATCAAATTTGGAGTGGATAGATTTTTTACAATAGACCCAGCATCGTGTATCCGCCTAGTCCACAGTCTGGAGATAAGTTTGTTGAAAAAGTTAAATTTATTAATCGAAGAACAATTAGTGAACATGGGAGTGGTAGATAGATACTGCCAAGAGACATATAATAAGATGAAAGATCTACCGACGTATGATCATGATCCCATTGAACAACCGGGTCCAATCTGGGAAAAGGAACGTGAGTCCATACAGCTGCAAGCAACCAGCGAGAAGGAGGTTACAACAGTGCAGCCACAAAAGGATGTTGCGGAAATTGAGACCAGTAATACCCGTTACGATGCAACAAAAAACAGACCAGAAATAAATCCACTAGAAGAAAATTGGGACCTAGACATTGATGTTACGAATATACCAGCCACACAATCGACACAAAAAGACACGTATCGGATACCGAAAAAGACACAGAATCAGCCATCGAATCAGCCACTTAATTTGACACCAACAACCGCCACTGAACAAGAGAAATCGAGCCAATTAAAAACGATAGAATCGATGCAAGAAAAGAACTACGCGGCACAGACTAAAGGTAACAAAATTTTTGAAGATATACTTAGAAATTATTTTGACATTGATAGTCTTCTTGCCCGTAATAGTGTAGAAAAACAAAATCAAGATAAGAATAACCCCGAAATTGAAAATAATTCCTTGAATAATGACATTAATACTGGTACTAGTCAAATTGAAAGAAATGAGTTGAGTAGAAGTGAAAAGGAACATAGAAGTAAAATAAAAGTAACACCAAAGAAATTAAGTTTAGACATTGATTTTAGAGTTTGGCTTGAATCATTTAACATGTTTGTAAGTCGATATAATTTTTCAAAAGTTTTTGATTTGGTTAATCCAAAAATTTTAGATAAAAATGACACGAGAAATTTATGTGATGCGAAAGCTGTTTTACTTGATTGGTTAGACGATGACCATGCTAAATTAATTTTTGGCGAACCATGTCCCACTAAATGTATGAAAAAGATAGAAGATTATCGAGAGCCACAAACAATTATGAGCAATTTAGTTTTAACTGACATTTATACGCTAAAATATTACCCCAAAACTATGGAATTGAATGATTGGATAGGAAAGTTCGAAGACATAGAGAGAAAAATAAAGTTAACGAATAAATCTTGGACTGAGAATAGGAGATTAGAAGCCATGAAACTTCATATGTTAGTAGCTTTTCCAAATTTGTCAGCGAGAAGGAAAAGGACACTTTACTAAAAGAGAGGAAAGGAATTTTGAAACGTAGAGGTGCAAATTATACGAAACATAATAGTTATAAGAAATCTAAATTGAATAATTTTTCAGGTTTTAAGACAACATTTAGATGCTACAACTGTAGCAGATACGGTCACGTAGCTAAACATTGTAAAAAGCCGAGGGGAATCAAACCGCTGCCAAAAGAATTAAGAGATAAACCGACACAGGAACAGAAAAGTAGCATATACTGGAACTGTTTTAAGAAATTTAAAGTTAAGCCGAAATTTAAGCCAATTTATTTTGTAAAAGCCAAAAATGATATTGATACGAATACCGAACAAAAAGTTGCAGAACTGGAAACGACATCGACTGACGGAAAAACTTGGGCAAAAAAGAGGAAAACAGACAAGAAAAGTCACAAGTCAAGAAATCACGGACATAAATATCACAAGAAAGGGGCTAAAACTACGAAGAGAAAATGTGAGAGGAGCTGTAGTTCCAGCTCAAGTTTAAGGTCATCGAGTTCTACAAGCTCAAGTTCATCATCCTCGTCATCGAGCGATAGATGTAGAAGTAGAAGGTCACATAAATCATCGAAGTCATTGATAAAAACAAAAGCATTGTCACGAAAATCCGAATGAAACGAAATGAGACATTGACGAAGAGAAAAGTCAAATACCCTGTAAATATTTTATTACTAAGAAACGAAAGTTACTGATTTTGATATACTATTTTTGGATATTTAGAATTTAAGTTTATTATTCAAAGTCAATTATGTTTGTGATTTATATGTTAGTAATTTGTGATATTCAAAAGTCATTTAACAATTTTCAAACTGAAGACTTAATTGAAACCAAAAGCCATTCATTTTTGATGACAGATCATTCCTAAGTTTATTAAGTCATTAGAATTAAGTTGAACAAGTCATTTAGTATTATTATTTTGTTTGTTATTGTTGTTCCAAGATCTGTCATTTATTACTTAAGACATTTATTTTGTTGCCATTTGTTTATTGAATTACATGACATTAATTGATGAAATTGGATGTTAAACTTATTTACTTTCATAGTAATAAGAGGGAGTGTTGGAATGATATCACAGAGAGTATTACGAGAAAGTAAACTAGAAAGAACTAGAACTTATAATGAGAACTCTGACATATATAATACAGGTGCAGAACTTATCAATGTTATATTGATATAACATCGATATGTACAACTAGTTCCAGAACGTTCTATGAAGAACTATTCCAGTTTACTCCGCCATGTTATTCGTACATTTGTTGATACTTCTTGTATAACCGTTACCAAATATACACGTTTTGCTCTTCATGTCGTCTATTATTCCAATAATATATAATATTTTTTTTTTTTTTTTTTAGGTATGTTCTACTATATGCATATGATGGAGACGACATGTTTTACTGTTTTACAATGGGATCAACTGTCATTAAAATCTACACGAGGCACGTACACACTGGCGTACAAATTACACCATATCAATTGACATCAACCAATCAGAATAATCAGATTCTCCGGAATAGGGTAATTTGTATGCCAGTGTTTATAATTAAATGCTAGTGGCAATTTTTTCTTCCAATCAAGTTTTTAAAAAGCTAAACATGTGGTGTTGGTAGCGTTATCTATAGTTTCAAAACCAAAAACAATATTATATTATCTCCATCATATAATATATATCCTCAAAAGTTGAAGGGTTTGTTTCATTTGTCATGAAAAGTGACCCTAGGGTGACACCGTTAACATCAAATATGAATAAAAACTGGAAATAAAAAAATACGAATAATCGAAAAATTTCAGAAGTATTTTCAAAAAGAAGACAACTGTTGAAGGGAAGTGATATAGCTATATATTTCATGTAATAATACTTAACAAAGATGAAACAATTGAAATTTATTGTTGTACACTCTCTCTGCAATAGCTCATAACACTTAACGCCTCTACTTTTGTTCACTGTTGCTAACACATTCAGGTTAGGTAACACACATAACATTAATCTCTCAGATAAAGTAAACACTGACACCCTTTTCCCACTTGAACTTGTTTGTGAGATAGAGGGAGATTGTTTATCTTCCTCAAACTTAATTTCAGACTTATACATATTTTCTGCTTTTAATGTATTCTAGTATTTCAAACAGTTGGAAAGAGGTTGAAGACCATAAGGAAAAGAAACATTTTTTTCGAACCATCACATATATATTTCAACAACATACAAGATTGCTAGTGACAAACTAAAAGTTTGTTAGTCAAATTATTTCCAGGTCAGGAAATCAGTGTTACTAGGGGCAAAGCACAAAAACAATATAATAATAATAATAATAATAATAATAATAATAATAATAATAATAATAATAATAATAATAATAATAATAATAATAATAATAATAATAATAATAATAATAATAATAATAATAATAATAATAATAATAATAATAATAATAATAAATAATAAATGAAATTTTGGAAAATACACAACCCCAAAATATTAATGAAAATGTAAATGAAAATATACAAAATGTAGATAATTTCCAAGAAATGATGCAGCACACAACAAACGAGTATAAAAAAAATGGTATGGCATTGTTGTTTAGCTCATTTAAATGGGAACTACATGAGATATTTACAAAAAGTAACTTTAGAAGTTCCTAAAACTTTAAATTTTAAAGATGACAATTTTGTAAATTGGAGATTTGCAAAATTACTAATAGTCAGCATCTTGGTCACAATTCCACAAAGTATAAACCTCAGAGGCAACTGGAAATAATATCTTTGGATATTATGGGTTCTTTTACTGCCATAGTTGCAAACCAAAAATACATCCTTACATTTATAAATAATTTCAGTAAATATACATTTGTAATATCCATAACAAATAAAAATCAAGTTTATAATTAATTTAAAAATATTTACCAACCAATGAAAAATAAATTTCCCGAACAACCCATTAGTCAACTTAGATGTGATAATGCTAAGGAATATATGGATATAAAAATGGTTAGGAAAATAGCATCAAACTTGAAAACATTGTACCCTATTCACTTGAACTGAATGAGATTGCTGAATGCGAGAACCAAACTTTAATGAAAAGAGTTCGTACTTTATTAACTGATGGCCACTTAGATGTTAAATATTAGGCCCATGTCATTGCAACAGCCTTATATCTTATATATAGATCTCCAACCAGAGTAAATTTTGAAATCAAAACCCCATACAAACTATTCTTTGGGAGGAAACTTAATTTGGAGAATTTAAAGGCTTTTGAATCATTTGTCTACAGACTTATCCCTGTAGAAGTACAACAGCAAATGGCAACAATAGCAAAAGGGAGAAATACCCAAAAAATAGATCCTAAACGTGCCCCCAGAGCTGAAAAAAGAATTTTAATGTGTTACACCACAACAGGATACTGTGTAAGAGATCCTTTTTCAAATAAATTTCATGTTACATGTGATGCCAAATTTGACAAGAAACAAAATATCTTGGCATTTAAAAATTACGAAAATGAATTAACATTAAAATCTGAAGAAAAAAATTTAAATCTTATCAATATTAATACATTTAACATTACAAAACCAATAGATAATCAGTATTGAGGATTGCATCCAAAAACGTTATAAGGATGTAAAAAATAATCCATTTAGGAAAGATGAGATGGAGGTAATTAATGATGAATTTATATCATTGGGAGAAATGGAAGTATGGGAAGAGGTAGATGTCAAAAAACTGATAAAAGCAATTGATACTAGATAGGTCTGTGTAACAAAATCCAGTGACCAACCAAAGGCTAGACTTGTTGCAAGAGGCTTCAAGGATGGAATGGAATATGAATTAGGTCAAGTATTCACACCTGTGATTCCCATTTGGATTGTTAGATGGTTCCTCTTCATTGTGAATAAATATGATTTGGAATTGGTCCAATATGATGTTACCTCAACTCGCCAGCTATAGTCCTAATATAGCTGAAACTACCAGAAGGATCAATTATAGGATAATTATAATAAATTATTAAAACTAAGAAATCAATCTATAGACTTAAAACAACATCAAAATCTTGGTACAATTTAATCAATGATTATATAATAAAAATGGCCTTTTCACGTTCTAAGGCAGATAAATGCCTATATTTTAAATTCGAATCTCATTTTATTAGTTAACAAGTGTGGTTTTTTGAATCATTGTACTTTGTAATTCAACATAGAATTGGAAACCAGTGCTGCCAGTTGGGTAGCATGAAAATACATTCATGTATTTTATTGTACAGTTTTGTCAAAGTTTGTACGTATAAATTAATAGAGTGAGGTTGCGAGGAATCGTATTCCAATAAATTGGCAACAGTTAACTCGTTAGTTTCAAAATCCATAAAGGAAACATAATGGAAATCAAATGATGAATCATTTTCATTTCCATTTCTCATTAGTTTAATTTTTAATGTGGGAGAAAAAATTTGACAAAGTATTGATATTTTTAGGAAAATATCCAAAAATTATTGATATTTTTGTTGTTCTACACTCCATCTACACTTGCTTTGTTGATTTGATCAAATTTGCCCATCTTTAAGTGTAGAACCTGTTCTATTTGTGTTCAGTTCTCAGTTCTTGGAACTTTGTTATTTACAGCTCTTTTGATGTGATAATCAGTGATGATATTTAATTCTCATTGTTCGAATTTCAAGTCCATCATGGACGGACCTAATAAAGATTGGTCTAAGTAAACTTCTTGTTTTTCTTGTATTTTATCTCAATTCCTTTGCATTTCAACTCAAAATAACCAACATGCTTGTAACCTTTAACACTACTACATTCATTAACTAATACTAATACTTTCAGGTTGTGCAAGTGCACATAACTTTTAATTCTCAAACATTGTAAACTCTGAAATACATTTCCCACTCGAATCTTACTCTCATTACGGAGGGAGATCATTCATCTTCTTCAAAGTTGTACTTTATATTTCTGTTTAATGCATTATAGTATTTCAAACTAATTTGTTCTTTCCTTGGAAGTAAACCTCACTTCAATTTTTTGGGAAATATCAAAAAAATATCAATATATCAATATTTGAACAAGATTGGGAAAATTTTAAATCAGGGAAATTTTTTGTTAAACTGAAACAGAAGTGGAATCTTGAATTGCGACTGAATGAAAAATTTTGGTATAATCTGGAAAGTAATGGAAACAGAAACCAAAATTATGGAAACAGAAATAAAAAGTAACTATCAGAGTTTGAAAGCTAACTGAAAACGTTATCGCTTTTAGCTTTTATCTTTCAACTACATAAAACTTTCAGCTTTAAATTTTTAGCTTTTTCAAAACTTTTTAAAATTTTTACAAAATTAACTTAGAGAAAATTTATAATTTTGTAATTTGAAAAATTTTAGTCTGAAATTTCCTCCAGTTAAATGTAAACAAAGAAAGTCTCTATGAACAACAAGTGTCTAGGGACACCGTAGGGTAAATTTTTTCAGGTGGTTTCGGAATTGTTCGGAACATTTCGTTTGACTTAGTTTTCAAAAAAAACTATTTATTTATAGAGGCTGTATTTTTTTTTTAATATATTTTTTTAAAGCAAGAATCTGAAAAATTTTTAAGTTGTGAATAAAAAACACTGAATGACACTGTAAAGAAGAACAAAGTGTAGTATGCATGAGAACATGTTCGAATAAACCCCCAGAAAAACTTCATTTATCCGTTGAAAATATTAAAAAAAAAATCGGATTCAACTTTATTTATTCAATTTAACATGAATGCAAAGAAAACGAAACAGAAAAGAACATTACTTATTTTCTAAATGAAGATCGTATGCACAGGAAGTATTGCAGGAAAAACAGTATAGAAAACATTGGATTTTACTTCGATTTTTTTGAATTTTTTTTACACTGGTAGGCCTACTAATGGAATGAATGTTTTTAATGTGCCTGAGTACATGATGTTTTTTACCAAAAGAAGTTTGACATAGGTCGCAGATGAATTGCGATTTGGAATTCATATTTAAAAACATCAAAAATTAAACAATTAGGTAACCCATTTTCCAACTACCATTATTATCAATAAACTAACAAACAAAACAAACAAAAATCCCAAGTGGAACGAAGTGTTCCGACCAATTTCGAAATTACCTGAAAAAAATTTCCTAGACGCTTGTCTATGAACATAGTCTTTTACTTTTGGCTTTCCGCTTTTTCCTCTAAAATTTGGTTTTTGCTCTTTTTTGCGACAGTACCATGCTCCATAACGTGAGGACTACCGTGATGATGACCGTGAGAATGACGGTTTACTCACAGTTTTGGAAATTTTGAAATAAGTGGTTTCATTTTCAGGCAGTTGGAAGAATCCAAATTTCTCTTTTTTTTCTACGATTAAAATAATGGATAAAATACGTTTTTTACGTTTTGTATCAGTTTTCTACTTTTTGGTCTGTATAAATCTTTGACTATACATACTGGATGTCATGGCTACAGTCACAAGTCCTGTGCGCACTAGCGATGCGCAGAGGACTCGACATGACTGGAGCCACTGGGCTGAGGCGACGCTAACAGTTGTTCCACAACCAGGCGCAAGCTAAGGTGTGTGACAACGAACATATTTTATTCGTCCTTGTGATGTTAAACCAACATTATAGTAAACTCCTCCACTACATGGTAGCAGGAGCACAGTGTTTTTCACTGGACATCGAATTTAATAATTCGTGTTAATCGAAATTTGATTTCACAATTCGAAATTTAATTTCGCAAATCGAGATTTAATTTCGAAAAATTGAAATGTCGTTTCAAACTCGAAATCTAATTTCGTAAATCGAAAATTAATTTCGTATCCAACCGCAAAAAACGGAAACATTAATTTCTTGCGGGCCAACACACAGTTCCACCCGAACTGAAATAACAATCGCTTCCACTTTGAAACAACTCTCATCCGTACGTAGTACGCAATTAGCAGTCTCAAGAAGAATTAGCCTGACAATTATATTCAGACCTAAACAATTCAACTCATTTGAGACTGAAACAAAATAATAATTCCTATACCCAGTATAGCACTACATTTCCTAATTGTGAATTAGCCTAGAAATGACACTCGTAATTACCGCTACTAAAAAGCTGACAAAAAAATAATTCACAATTATTTTTCCGCCACCCCCAGCGCCATTTATTACGTATATTATTTTAATAAATAAAAAACATCGAATTCAAAAATTCGTCCTAAAAATATTTAGGCTGTATCAAATACAGAAACATCGCTAAGTGTTAGCGCATCTGTGTCTCTGTCCTTCAAAACGAGAGAGATAGAGAAAAAATATATTACGATCCCTGTCTCTCTCGCACTTATGGGTTTGAAAAAACGATCCTTAAAAGAGACACAAATGACTTATTTTTCGATTGAATTTCTTCAAAAATGCAACGATCGTGACAAAAACAAAAGATTTGGTTCAACCAATCGGCTCTCACCAGCCGATGGACGATTGAACATCGTATGAGTTTTTTGTGTGAACACACACACATACGCAAAAGGGATTGTAATCCTTTACTCAATTACGCACACAAACGTAATTTATGCATCACGCTGCAGCAGCAGCGACAACAACGTGTTCAACACGACGTATATTAGATATATGAAAACAAACACGATCATCTTCACTTATTGTCCAAAAGTGATCGTGATTACTATGTACTCCAGTGATTGATTGTGTGATCCCACGTTTTTTTTGTATAATAAATACGTTATTTCGTAATTATTTATGCACTTTTAATTAACATTCCCCTCCGGAGTGTAGTGGCGAAGTTTCCGCAAGGTGCAGCCGTTTAAATCAAGGAAAACTGTAAGTACACTTACGCCTAATTCTAATCTTTAGCAAATTTTCTAAAGTGTCGCCATATTTGAAATATGCATTCGTAACCGATTGTTACAAGCCTAAATCATAGGTAATCGGACTCCAAATAATTAATTTCTATTGTATGATTATATTAATTTTGTAATTTCAATAGCAAGTCCGCAAATTTATTAACCTAAGATCGCTTATCGATCTTATGGTCAAAAAATTTAATCACATGTGCGTAATCGAATTACGAATCAAAATCAGTTTGTCGCCCCAGGGTCACGCCAAAATTTTTTTTGGGACAAGACCCTGGAAACCAAACCGACTCATAATAAATATTATTCGTTCTTAATAAATCGAAAATGATATTTTCGCCCACGGGTCACGCCCAATTTTTTATCTCTTTCCAAAGAGTTAGAAAAAATTTGAAAACTATTTATCTTTTTGCATACCATCAAAAATGACATTTTTGTTTACGGGTCATGCCCGATTTTTGGTAGAAAAAATTAATCATTTTTCCCCAGATAACGTTGGCTACATCCAACACCTAAAATTCCTAGATAGTAGGTATGGGGACGAATCCAAGATTCGAGCTGAAATGTGGCTAAAAATAACTGCATACACCACAACCACTAACGATACAACGTCAATCCTAGACACGTTAGAGACCCTCACCATTATGGTAGATAGGTATCGTTTACTTGCAAAAGTAATCGACGAGGAACTAAACTAATTTTTCCTTCTTTTTTTTTATAGGAAGTAAATAATCTAGCTACAAATTAAGAACTTGAAGCTGTGAAACCAGCAATGTTGGAACAGCTGTGGGCAATGGCTTCACTTGCATTACAAGTGCCAACAGAACTCGGTGCCCTTGATTTGAATAACACACAGTATGCAAGACTCGTTATATGTACTTGTCAGATCAGATCTTGGCATTGCAATTACTCTTGGAGCACACCAGTCCATCGGATTTAAGATGATATGTTTGTAGTCAGACTCCAACACTTTTTTATTTTTGTTAACATTGCTTACACAAGGATTAAGAGTTCCTCCTCGCTATCCCCATATTATTTTAATTGATTGTTGGTTGATACAGTTTTTCCCTACTGAAAATCTAACTGTAACACCTACATTCGTGTTTGTTCCACTGCTTTCTTTTTAAGTAGATTTTCTTTACAAAATCTATTTATTACGCTTGGTGCTTTATTTGCTCCCAAGGTGGGGTGGGTATGTTTTTTGTTTCACAACCTCAAGAAAGTTTTGGCACCATTAATTCAAATTCATATATATTCCATTTTCTTATTCCCTCGGTACATGTCCCAAGTTTTGTCCAGTAATCATGAAATTTTGTGGGAACATTTGTACTGAGGCAAGGACTAGACCTATTGATTTTAGTGTGGATCTGCCAGACGGTAATTCTCATACCTCCATTTTTATTTCTATTTTGGCTATAAAATGATTATTTTGCATTAGTAGTCGCAAAATTAAAAATAAATATTCAAATTTATCGTAGATGATTTTTTACTGCAGAAGCAACTCTGAAAATGTAAAAATTCATGAATATTTTAATGAAGTTTCAAAGGGTAAGGTGATGGAAATCAGAGGCTAACTGAGATACTAGGAACTTTCCAGAGAGGGCAACAATAAAATATGAGGCAGCAAATTTTTAAACAATGAACATAAATTAATTTTTTAGGCTGAACTGCCTCTCCGCTAGGGTTACAACATCCTGTCAGAAGTAATATAATACTTGACTATTTTTTCTATATTTTGTTAATTGCAAAATGAATGGTCATTTTCTTGTAGCAAATAGATAGATAAGGCTTCGCTTTTTGATACAATACTTACAACTTAATGATTTTTTCTTGGCTGGTCATAAAATTGATTTCTTATTTCAGGTTGAACACCATATATATGAAAATTTCATTACCTAATGGCTGAACTTTTTCCATTAAAAACAAGGTAGGTATGGTTGTTTATCGTACCAATATCCTTACCAGTTCTATATTCTTGTAATGATGTTTTTGATTTCAGGATGGTAATGATGTAGTCTTGTAGAGAATTTCGATGATCTAATTTCCACTGTGAGAGATGACAATAAAGGATGCTGAGTAGTCATTGAATGTCTTTGCAAAAATGAATTCAGTGACCATTTATAGAATTGTGGAAAGAGGTTATAGTAGGATCTGATTTTGAAAATGTATGTCTATATGTATAATCTGTAGCTTAATTTATAGATGGTATTCCTTCTCATTGATTTCCTTTACATACTGGTGCGAGTGAGGCTGTTTTCATTTTGCTAAGTCTAAAATAATAATCAGAATTGGCTATGTTGCCGAAAGTGCTCCAAATTACTGTTGATGTGCATTTCAAATACTTGAAGTGTATTATTGGTGTGTATAAAAATCTATTGTTGGGATTTATTCATTTCACTTTTTGGCTTTACCTCCTATGCCAGACATCAAATGGATTAAGAAAATACAGTTGTTGTGTTATATTTTTTCTGATGTATCTATTCTGTTTACCTATTACTTTTTTTCTACTAATTATAATAAAAATTACTCAAAACTCTTCATCACAGTCTGTAAAATGATGAAGGCATTTTATTTTTTGGAAATTATGACTTGAAAATGTTTTAAATGCAAAATTGATGTTTTGGCAGTCAACAGAGAAATCATTTTCTCCCAAGAATCAGTAAATATTTTTTGATGCACAAAAGTCTGAGATATCTTGTTATAGCCTCGTGCAGCATTCTATGTTAGTCATTTATAAATAATTTGTTCATTTTTGTTTCAGAAATTTGAATATTTGAAACAACCCAATGATCACTGTCTATCAGTAAAAAGAAGGTTGAGAATAACATGAACCCATTTTCCTTAGAAAGTGGGTATTTGTCTATTGTTCAAAGCAGTGGAATCTACCATCCTAAATTGTCAATTACGAGGTCATTTAGAAACTTATAAATTATTAAAATTTGGTTCATATCGTCTAATCTCAATTTTTTTTTTTTTCAGTTAAAATAATCTTTATTTTGGAATCATTATTCATTTAATTAAAATTTGATATAAGACATATTCTTCACATTCTGCTTGCTACAATTTTTGCTCATTTCCGCAACAGTATCGTGTTCCATTAGCATGAGGATTATTGTGATAATGATGGTCGCTCATACTTTTAATTTTCTTTTCACACAATTTTCCTTCTTTCCAACATATATTTTGGACCCATTGAAAACCACACGTATCTTACTATATTTTCTAAGAATTGCAACGCTCAAGTATTGTCTTATTAAACTTTTTGAATTTCCCTAAGATATATATCCTTTCTTGCAATGTTTAATTCGAAACTTTTAACTTTGTCCAGTTAAACGATTTCCAATAATGAAATAGTGGCTAGTATTCTGCATTAAATTTAAAATTTTTGAATTTAATTGCTTCTGCTTCTCTGTTTTGCATATCATTTATTATTATTATTATTATTTACTTATCTTATCAATTATCAATTAAAACAGTAGAAAAAATAAAATTAGTGTTCAGTTTTCTTCACCAAGTTAATTTTATTGCAACTTTAAATTAAATTTTGAAAATCATCTGTTATTTTGTGCGTGAAGTTGCCCGTTCGTAATGATAATAATATACTTTTTTCATTTTCCTTTTTTTCGCCTTCGTGTTGAAAGAAGTATAATTTTTTTCATTTCTTTTGGCAATTTTGAATTATGTCGATGTCATAATTAAGAAAAATAATTAAAAATCATTTACTCTGTCTGGTTTTATTTACGTTAAAACTGGTATTATTTTTAGTGATATTAGATGTGCATCTATTTTAATAATTTTACAAGTACCTATGGTATAAAAAATGATACCGTTTATTTCTAACAATTCCAAAAAGAAGTTAATAACTAATTGAGCTCTCAACAGTTTTCTTTGGTTCTAACCATGAAATTTCAATATTTATGAGTGGAAAGTCGGTTCAAAAAATTTAATTATTTGGTTAGGAAAAAAAGAAAAAAAAGAGACAGCAAATATTGAAATATCTTTCAACAGCCAAATTTAGAATCAAGTCAGATAGACACTCTCTAAAGCTACTGCATATACCAATTTAAGATGGATACAATCTATCAATTTTCTATGAAACTTCAGGTTACTTTAGTTGAGATAACAATACCTAAATTTTTATTTCAAAAAATGTCTTCAAATTTACTTGAAAAATTACGAATAGGTTCATTTGTTACATTTCTAAAGACATGTTCACAATTATGACTTATGACTGTGTAAGCTGGTTATGGGGATTGGTCATCCTTTGGACAACACAATTTCTGCTTATTGCTGCAATGTCAAAGAATTTGAGTATAATTTGCTCTATACTACTGAGTCGCAACAAAGTAGTTCAGAAAGTGAACCAAAAAATACTTCTTGGTAACAGCTCAATAAGGAGCATATTGATAATAAGTTGATGAAAAAAAGATCTCCAAACTTAATGGGCTGTTAACATCTACTTAATAATAAGCAATAAAATACCAGCCTACGTGGAAGAGATACTCTACATTTGGTGTACGTATGTACATGAAGTTGCATAGAATTTTCTAGTAAGAGTAATTTTATTTCAAAACATGAAAAGTTGATTGGCAATCTTTATTGGTGGTTAAAAACGTACATGTATGGTACCGATGAGTTCAAAATGTTTTGTAAATATGTGACATGTATTTCATAATAGAGAAGCTATAAAAGTTTGAAGTTTCAATAACTTTTTCAAGGAAAAAAAAACATTAAATGCCATAGCCTAATAATAAGTTGTACTGAACAACATTTTTTTGTAGATTATAGAAAATAACTGGGGAATGAGCAAAAATTGATTTTTTGAGGGCATATGTTTTTTTAGGCTAAAACTAGAGCTTTTCTCAATCAAACATGAAAAACGTATTTTTTAGGGCTCTTATTTGAAGAGAAAAAGAGAAAGTAACACTAAATAACTACTAACCCAAAAACTTAATACCTAAATCAATTTAACCATTAAATAATCATTAGTACCATAATTTTCAATTAAATAAACAACAAGTAATAACAAAAGAATTCTATCATATCAATTGAAATGAAACTTGGTAGAGATGGTTTTTGTGTTAAAGGTAATGATTATACTAAATTTCGTGGCTAATGGACAATAATATTGCAGCCCTCATTGAGTTAACATCAAAAATTATCCTCTCCAACAGCCTTAAGGTGTGAACCATGAAGTCAGTTGCTACCAAACATGAAAAAATATTTAAATAATTATGAACAAATTTTTATTTCAAACTTCGTAACTAACATTTTCCGTGGACCTGCCAGATATACCATGCAGCCAATCCACACTAAAATTGATGTTTCTTCCTTAATGCTCAAATATCAAATTTAAATTTTGAAACATTGTATCAACATTGTGACATACATGTATAAATACAACAATTGATATAAAATCCTAAACACCGCTTATGTCTACATTTATATCAATAAATTAACCCTCAGAACTGCTATAAAACATTTATTATAAAACTGATGAAAACTAAATTTGAAAGAGCATTGAAATAGAGCAAAACCTACGTTTACATATACACCAAATTTTGGGACTATTCTTTAAAAATTACGCGGTTTACAGCATTTAAACTCCTAAAAATGCTACTTATGTCAAATCTCTATGTCTCTATGTTCTCTACATATAAAATACTACAGACTCTATCACTCCAGAACCACAAGACAGATTTGCATGAGATTTTCCCAAAAAAATTTTGTTATTCCAAGGAAGGTTTATTACCATCAAGAAAGTATGAAGCTCCCCTGAGAGCAAAGTTACCAATTTTCACCACCTGTGAAAACAGAATACGGACAAAACATTTCTTGAACAGAATGTAGAGGAGTAGAAAAGAGGTTTAAAAAAAAACTTCTCCCCCTCTTTATTTATCATTTGAGGACTAGCTGGTTGATGTGGTGTATATGATTCTCTCATCTCACTGTTCCTTTATGAAGAGAAACTTTTTTAGATCGTTAGATGCGTGTGCGAAAAAATAATAAAATAATCCCGGGTGAAATGAAAATAAATGCAACAAAAATGACGACGTTGTGTTTCACACCACCATCATCCCACCCTTCCAATCTATTACATACGACACAAGATACAATATAATATGTTTACTTGGTGAGGGATGCGAGATACAAGGAAATGTGTGTGTGTGTGCATGTGCATGTGCGTGTGTGTGTGTGTGTGTGTGTGTGTATGTGTGATAGCGGAGGGCAGAAATGTGAGTTAATGTTGGCGCATTTTTTCTCTGATCACAATTAATTTCATTTTTCATTTCACCAATCTCTCTCACACATACGAATTGATGAGGTGGAGGGGTGCTGAATGAATTCCTTTTATTATTAATTCTACATAATTATATTCGATTGTTAGACGAAATTCACTCATTTATTTGTATTTTCAGGTAAACTGAATATTGTGTATTGGTTAAAACTGAGATATATTCAGCTTACTTGAAAATACACCAGTTTCTTCCAGCAGTAGAAGTAGTAAAACTATAGAATTTATAAAATTATAGATTCTTTTTTTTTAGTTGTTTTTGGAGCCGTGTTGAGTATTTGGTGAAGGCTAAGGCCAAAAAATTTTTTGTAATGGTGTGTGAGTGTGTGTCTATATATGAATAATTTAATAATTGGTGATGCTGGGGCTCGTTTTTGTTTTCATATTATTTTCGCCTTTATTATTTATTGTTTAAGGTATGAACATTCCAGCTGTACAATTTTTTGGTAGGTTATGCGTTTGAAGAAAAAAAAAATGTTTTAAATGTTTCACAAATGAAAAAAAAATAGTTTAATGGAAGTGAAAAGTGAAAACAAAAAAGAAGCAAAATGCTAGCCTTGGTTGAATGGTTTATTCCTTTTACACCCTTTTACACTAATATGGGAAGAATGTCTGACTTAAGTCAGTGCGAAGGTAGTTTATGTTAACTGTGCTGTAGAAATGGGTGTGGTGTACTGGACTACCATCGATTTAATTTCTATTAGTCTCTAAAAATTATTAAGACGAGTCTCACTTCCAGGAGGTGCATATTTTATCTAGTACCAAATTAATCTCAAACAATTTAGAAAAACATTTTTGGGTGAGAATTTTAGAATTTTACGTTGTTGAAAGAACTTTTTTTTAAAAGTAAATATTTGCTTATTAATCCAGTCAGATCAATACAAAAATCTAAAAGAAAATTAGATCATATTTGGGGAATGGCCATTCCTGAGAAAGATGTAGTAGTAGTCTCTCCTGGGAAATGTTGGAAAGTTGTGGCTCAGAGTAATAATAGAGATGGAAATTTAAGCTATACAGTGAAAAAACAAACAAATTGCTGCGTCATTGCAGATTATCATTGTTTGAAGAAAAATAAGTGTTTGGAAAGGGAGTGTACAAAACTTTGACTTTATTTATACAGTTGCAACTGTCCAGTAAGGAGTGACTTATGCAAACACATCCACCGAATTCATTCCTTAGAATTAAAAAATGACTCATTGAACAACTTGGAGAATTTGTCAAATAAAATGTCTCTTCCTACACTAAAAATTTTGAAATTCCATGATGTCATTGAACTGAACAACAATGGAAATCCTCAAAAAACTTTCAACTCCACCTTTGCAGTCAACTCAAAAAGCTATACAAGCTGAATTAAGGAAACTAGAAATACAATTAGAAGGGGCATTTTTTACCAAAGATGATTCATCTTATGCAGAAATTTTGAGAAACTTGCGTCATGCAAATGATCTGAATTCTGCTACAAAATCAAAGAAAAGTCATTTACTGGAATTGAATTTAAAAAAAACTAAAACACCTTCTCACATGAACCCCATAAAACAAATAAGTTTTAACTCAATTTGTAAAGCAAAAAATAGTAAGAGTTCATTCAGTTTGGAAACTCATACAAATGTACTTTCAGAAAAATCATTCACAACCTCTCTTTTTTCGGATGAATATAATTATGAAGAAACTTTTTTCAATTGGTCCCGACATATTAGATATAAAAATTAACAAAGCTTTTTTAAAATCTTTAGATCCTTATATTCCCAATTTTGAAGTAAAAAAATGTCAAGAAACAGCTTTGTAATTCATAAAAGATTGATTATATGATAGTATTATTGATGCATTCACGTAGGTATCTTGAATGTGAGATGGGAACTGATTCTCTGGCTCACGTATTAACGTGGTGCAGTCAATTATTACCTACTTTTGGATTTTCAGATTACAAGTACATGATTAAAAACTTGCCTTTTCTAAAAAAAAAACTACCTAAATTTGGATGAAATTTTCATTCTTTGCAATCTTAGCAATGATCATTGGTTATTAATTGTTATAACAAAAACAAATATTATTATACTGGACCCCAAACTTCCTCAATCAAGTCAGAATTTTGGACTTGTGAACTATGCACGACAGTGGCAACAATTTTCACTGATAAACTTCAATCAATTTCTCCCAATTGAATCCCTAATACATACATGCCAAAAAGAAAAAGATAATAGCTCTGTTTGATAGGACTACACCAACTTACACCAACCTACACCAGGAGGGCGATTCCACAAATGTAGGAATGTTATACAACCTTATGCTAAGTTTCACTTGAATCTTTGTGAAATATACTCACCAGTGTAGGTGGGTGTAAGTTAGTGTAATCCTATCAAACAGAGCTAATATGAACTGTGGTGTTTTTATTTGTTGGTATGCCCATATGATAATAAATGGGGAACCTTTATCCGGTGACTTGGATACGGATAATTTCAGAAAATTTATTTGTGGCCCCATTATGACAACCAATGAAATTAATGAAATTTAGGTTAGTGATTGATACACACATTAATATGTGGAGGTACCTATTGGGGTTTAAACCTGCACTAGAATGCGCTGCTAAGTCCCTTCCTTGCATATACAAGTTTTGAATGATTAGGCTGTGTTTACAGTATGTCTAAATGGAGAACCTTCATTGGGGAAATTTCTTAAACTGCAACACCAGAAAACTTTAACAATTTTCATAAAAATTAGAATCATCTTTCATTGAGTTAAGAACTACCCATGTACTAAATTTCAGCTCTATCCAATAATTACATGCATTCTAACCACTACTAATTGAATTTTTTAAGACTCATGGTCAAATCTATCGCCTGATCTTCATTAAAATCAATATTAAATATTACTATGCTCATAACTATTTATGTATCAAATTTCAGCTGTATCGAATATTTACATCCTAGCCACCAACAATGGAACTTTAGTTAACTCCCACAGCTAAAACACTTGACCAATTTTCATTTAACTACTTAAGTACCAACTTTCATGATGTTTAGTACCAAATTTCAGCCCCATTGAATGATAATTAAGTTTTAAACCCATGGGTGGATGTAGAACTTTCATCACTCCCAATGGCTAAACTGCTAGACAAATTTTCACCAAACTCGATTCTGGTTTTCTGTGTGATTTAGATGTTAAATCTCCAGCAAACTACCAGAAAATATGTAGAAAACCATTAAACTGCAAGGCGAATGAATGAGCAAACAATTGATGATTGAAAAAGTATTAAAACACAAAATAAATGAACACCATAATTAATTCAGAGTCACTTGACTCAAGATTATATTAACTCAACACGAAGGTTGAAGATGGAATAAAAATATCAAATCACAAACATATTATCAAAATACCAAAATCACAGTTTACAGAATTTTCACAGACTGCACAAACACAAACAAAAAATGTGAGACATGATTGTCACATTCTCACATTTTTGTTAGATAAAGTCAGTTTTAATACCCTGTTTTCAATCAAACTGGATAAAAACACCTAACAATCTAAGAGAGGTTAGTAGAGGTATTTCAGATAGGAATAGGGAGTGTTCATTGGTGGGATAGAAGAAAAATTATTTATATGAAGACGGCATCGTGTAATAATTTAATAAACCTAACCAAAGCTAGAAAAAGTCTAAATTATCAGTTATATACCTATGCCAAAATGCTGTATGAATAGATAGTTGAATTTCACTGTATGTATTTTTTCGTGGATTGATGTCCTCCCACTCAAATAGAATATGTAAAGAGTTGGCAATACAGAGATTAAAGTGCACAAAAGAGACAAATATGGGATTACATTGAGACTCACCCTAAATAAATATGCTGGGAATTTGTTGTGATCAACCAATTGATTTACATATTGAACTGATTCGACATTCCTTTTATATATATCAGGGAAATTGGAGAACCAAGAGATTGTTAGTATCGAGTACTGTACATTAAAGTAGAGCGGTTATGGTTTTGAAAAACAGGTTGTATAAATGTGATGCGAATTGTTGGAGTGTTTACTTTTTTTAAGCGCTTTGGTAGCATTATTTTATAGGATCCCCGGAAGAACAGCATTATATGCTGCAGTGTCAGAGCTCTGTTTCCTTGCCTAAGAATTAATTATTTAGGTTCAGGTAACCAAAGGAGGAACATGAACAGATGTGAGTGTCAACCACCCCAAAAATTTTTCTACAGTTCAAAGATTATAGATATAGTTATGATGGGATATAGGCCCTTGAACTAAACTGACAGATTTTCCTCAGAAGTAGTTTTTTGAATGACATTCAATTTGCCAAATATCACCTTCAAAACGTTCATTTTTGCTGTGAAAAAAAAGTTTTTTACTTTAGGAAATTTTTTTTTCAAAAACCACCGATAGGAGTTATAAGGGACTATTTTTCTATGAAAATTGCTCTTTTTTCAATAAAAATTTAGTGATGTATGTCAAATACATGTTTTGAGATGCCGAGTTCAAATTTACTGTTTTGATTAAATCACTTAGTATGCCCTTATGATCCCAAAACAGGGTCAGAATAATATTTTACTTAAAAAATTGGTTAACATAACGTTGGATATGTTTTTCAGTGTTGCGTTTAAATTTACAATCAACTTTTGAATTACACTACTAGATGGGCTTCCAGTTAGGATAAATTTTTTTGTGTTCTATCAAGTATTATATTATTATAGGTATGTTTATTGATTTAAGATCAAATTTCTCTTCAAAAATGTGGCCTGGGCACATTTTTTATGGAAGGGGGTGGGTTTGCACTGATAAACCACTTTTCTTCCATTATGGTTCTGGGGTTTGCTTACAACCTAAGAATCTTATCTAGTAATTTAAATTTTATTTTTTGTTTTACCTTGGATATTTGCTTTCATTTTTGCACCCCTTTTCCAACCAAAGTACAACTCGAGCCATAATGCCATGGTGTTGCTACACTTTTGGCTACCTCCTAGACTTTTTGGTCGACAAAACAATTTCATTAGGTTAAAGGAAAAGGATTTTTTCACTGAAGCTAATAAATCGCAACCCCGAAAAATAGTGTGGAATTTTTCCAAAAGAGGATAGTTACCATTTTTTTGCTGAATAAAATAATTCAGTAGGTTAAAAAGGATTTTAAAATTTTTTGGCATACTTCAAATTTTTGGTTTCAACCTCAAATGAAAATCGTTCATCGCCTACTCTGGTGTTTGTATGGTGCTGTGTATTGTTCTACGCACACACCCACATTAATTTTTTTTTAATTTCATTTTCACTTCATACCCAGAACTAAAACAATACTAAATCAACCTGAAGTATTTCAACAATTAGACATGATGAGAAATTCTGTTTGATATCACAATTTACCACAAAATTAGGTAGATCCAGCACACTAACAAAATTTTGAATGTTCAAGAGCAATAGTTGTTTGAAGTAGTCAGATTTTTTTTATTTCAAATGACAAATGCATATGGTCAACTGAGAAACACAAACTCTTCACACCAATCTATATATTAAGAACAGCTCTTGGTAATGTAATCCAATCAATCAGGTATCTACAATATTTTGGTTAATTAATATAACCAAAAATCAGCAGTATACCATTTCACTTTTAAACAGTACAGCAAGTCTATTCTCTACAAATCTGCGGTATTACTTTTTTAAATCATATTATGTAAATGAAAAAAGAAAAAAAAAGAAAAGCAGAGATAAATAAATTTTTGTTTTAAGAAAATCACAATATAATAGAAAATGAAAATAAACAATTAATAAAACTTAACATTCAATAAATACATTGTTTGAACTTTTGGTCAACAAACTGATCGTGTTTTAAGAATAAATACCTGGCTGATCTTCAGAACTAAATGGTCTGGTCATTGATCTCATCTGTTTTTGGGCTCCTATCAAATGATATTTCAAAAATGTGACAAAATGTTCAGTAGTATGCATATTGTACGTGTGTCAGCAAAATTTGATTTTGAAGAGGAGAAAAAGCAACATTGAGTTAAACCGAAAATCATTCTTATTAATTCATAAAACATTGAAAGAAACTACAAGTCTATGATCCAGTATGAATAAATTTTTCTCAAAATTTGTAATGAATATATCTATTATTTCGAAGTACGAAACTGTAAAATTAACAAATGAAAATTTAGATTTATTTTTAAAGGAGTTGAAGATTGGTTCTGAATCTGATGATAGTGAAAGTGAAGCAAAGAGATGTTTTAATCATACCTTAATCCGCAAAACTTTCCTAGCTTTGAGAAGCAAACAAAACAAATAGATCTTTTTTTTGTAATAGTTTACTATCTTGTAGTTCCTATTCTATAATTAATAAGAAAATTGTAAACAAAATTAATTTAATTTTTCATCGACTCTATTTAACTCATTATTTTCAATAATAAGTTATATAACTGGGGTGTGTAACGTATATTTTCGTCTATTTTGAGAAATGACGAACATATTCGTTCACTCATTTTCGAATACCAAAAATGTAGATATTTGTCAACAAATTTACCTTCCTATAACTCTTCATAAACAACCACAAAACTATTCGTATTTAATTTTACATAAACAAATATACCTTCTGTATATTTCTGACCTAGTTGTACCTGTCCCTCGAGTACTCGACGAGTCAGCACAACCCTATAATAACAACACCCTACCTCACTTTGCCTATCCGACACGTACGTTTTCATACCCTGAACGAGTATATAATCCCTCGATTCAGTTGTATAATTGTTCAGTTTAGCAGTTCCTCGACAGCTACTTCTAAGTACCTGGAACCTCTCTTGTAGAAGTCTCTGGTGAAAAGATAGTCTTGCTTGTTGAATTGTGATATACTATGTAGTACTATTAACGTAGAAATATTAACTGTGATGTACAGAATATTATTTTATTAAATGTGTAAACTCACTCATGTGTTTAAAATATTATTGAGTCTCAGAGTAATGTTAAGGTCCACAATAGTACGTGGATGATAAACTTCAAATTATTTTAGAAGTATTACTGCTTTTAAAGTACGTGATATTTCGTGTATGGTGTACTCCCAAAAGAGGTCGTAAATTGGTACGTTACAACTTCTTTTGGCCGTTACAGGGTGTATTAAACAGATTAAATTAATTATACCAGCAAAGTTGGCAGGAAGCGAAATACTTAGGGGAGCTGTGGCCAAGATTGCGCACTTAATATTTGAAGGTCCTTAGCTCTTCCCGGTGTTGATGAAAAATTTCGAAAATTTGGGGGAAGGTTCTCCATTCTGTTGAGTACAACATATCTTACACAGAACTGCTTCGGATTCTCCATTGATGAGATATTTAAGTTTTAGTAAAAGAAGTGCAATTGGCAATCTTAGGACGATCATACCCAAGATTGCGCATTGCACTTCCCAAGATTGCGCAAGGAATAAGATTCTGAAAAAAATGCTATCAAGTCATAATTTATTAATACTCATATGTTTTCTCAAGTAATAGTTACTCGCAGATTTCACAAACAAAGGTTTTTTGTACTTGTAAGAGAGAAGTACAAGCTAAGTGTGCCCATCTGTGGCGTTGACTGCATCCTTCCTCCAATAGTTTTTTTGCAGCATCTAACTTTTCTTTTGTGAATACACTTCGCTCTGTTTTCCACTTATACTCTTTCCCCATCCTAAAATTGATAATAAATATAAAATTGGCAAAAATATTGCAAATTCAAGTGCGCAATCTTGGGCAAATTTTCATGCGTAATCTTGGGGAAAATACAAAATTATCTAAATGTTGAAGTTTCCTGGTTCTAAATTCACTTATTTTCATTATTTTTATGGTGGAAATATTGCTTAAATAGTCTACTTTTCAACAAATACTTACTTCTTATAAAAAATTGAAAACTACAGTCTTGACATCTTCCGGTATCAACTTTAGAAATTATATCAGTGAGTGCCCAAAACTTATTTTGGCTGATAACTTAAGAAGAAAAACTCCACAGAACTCCAAAATCAGGTTAGATGTTTCTACTATGCATATATTTCGTAAACAACGTAATTGCATGCTGCCACTCACATCACATTACAGTATCTTATCATTGCGCAATCTTGGGCAGTGCGCAATCTTGGGCACAGCTCCCCTACTTTTCTCAGCAAATCATATTTATATTTTTTATATGAAACTGAGGAGAAAATTTACAGGATGTTGAAAAATGAATGTTTTATTATGTACAATAGTTAATACTACACAGTAAAATTTTGAAGATAATGTTAGACAAATGTTCAGTTTTAAGAGAAATCATTGCACCAGTATACCAAAATCTATAAAACTGAAAGTTCTTCAAGTTATTCCAGTCATTTATGAATGCTACTATCTCAATTTGAACTTCATACTAATACCTCTAAGAAAGTACGTCACCTACAGATAAATTATCTACAAAATAATTTTTTTCAATGATGATTTTGTCACTATTCTCCCACCCCAACCTTCAGATACATGTTGAATGTAATAAAAAAATTCTAAAACAATTTATTGCACCAAAAACAATTCCACCTACTGTGCATAAGTGCATAAGAGATTATGAAGTACTTGAATCTCTTCTTTAATTTTGTACTTTTTTAAGTGTATTGGTTTATTAGCTTAAGTCTATTTAGTTAGATATAATATGGTACTGCTAAATGTGTAGCCATCTGAACTTCATGCACTGGCTGCATGTGGGCATTAAGAAAAACCATGCTGATGTCGGCACCCAAGTACTAACTAAAAATAAATTTAAAAAAATGTATTGTTGTTATTGTAACAGCCAAAAGAGGTTGTTTAGTACTATAAATTAACATCTTTTCGTGTGGTCACACTTCCTTTGAAGTATTACAATATTCACTTGAATATTATAACACTCGAGAATTTATTTAATTTATAAACTTTATTACTCACAGCTATTGTGGACCTTAACAGCTTGAGAGACTTTAAGTGAAATTAAAACACACAATGAATTTTAACACTCTATTATAATAATATATAAAAACACAATATTTAAGATACGTTTGATTAATAACAGTATAAAACTGAACTATTATGCAGTTACAGTACTATGACTGATTAGGGATTTGTTAATTTGAGAATATTCGAGGACCAGTATATTCAGGGCACCGAATATCCCTTTAAAAAGTATCGTAGTTGCTGGCAGGAAGTAACAGTTCTTTCGCCAGTTAACTGTAGTGATCCCAATTTTTTATCAATTTTTGATTAATCGATTTCACAAGATAATCGATCAGTAATAAATTGAAATAAATCGATTGTTAATATCACAAGATTGATCGCATTATTTTTGGCTTTTTCTGATTGTTATTTCGTTTTTATGCTAAAACAAAATATTCCATAATGAATGATAAAATAATTGATAATAATTAATGAAATATTGAGAATTGAAATGTTCTTATTCACTTCTCATTTCAAATAGCAATCTTGATTTTTTATATTTATTTTATCATTAATGAAAAATTGAATCTAAACAGATCGATTTTTTTCTGTGGATTTTTTTCAATGTCATGATCGAATTCTTTGGAAATTGATTTTTCAAGATTGATTTCTCCAAAGGAAAAAATTGGGATCACTAGTTAACTGTAAATTTTGTTGTAACGGAAATCCCACCTCATCTATTTCTTCATCATCATCATCATCATCACACTATATATATATATGTCACACGTACACTCTCATCACAAATTGCTTCCCCTACTATTCTCAAACCTATTATGCTGTTGCTTCGCCATTTCATATTTCGTTTGTAAAATATATTTCAGTCTGCAATAAAATGTCGTTAAAGTAAAAAGTCTCAAGTTCTTTCGATCCTCGTTCTGTACGCCTCACATCATGGTAGCCATCGCTGTGGTAGAACTTTGAGGAGAGACTTGAAAAATCCTGAATTGATAGAAAAATAATTTTTTTGAATTGATTTACTGTTGTGCGAAAATTTTTTCGTGTTTTTTATTGAATAACACACAAAGTAGTTGCCGTGTTTTTTTGAGAAGTTTAAACTCGAGAAGCAAAGAAAACAGAAATCATTCGTCGACACAACAGAAATAATAAGGTAAAAAATTTATTGTTACTTTATTTCCCCATTCATTTTTTGCTCATCGTATTTGGCCACACTGGCAGTTATTATTCTCGTCACTCTCACAATATAACCCAATAAAATTGTACTCGCCTCGTTTTTTCAACACATTGTCATTCTTATATTCTCTTGTAACTTTATTTTCGTCATATCATTTTATATTTTCTTCCTCTCGAACACGTTTTTGTATTATTAATGTGTGGTTTAAAATATAATTGTTAAATTCGTTTTTTTTCTCAGTAATTTCTTGCGATGTATTTTGTACATCTCTTTTCATGGTCCTTCGGGCCGGATGTTTTCTTCCGGTAATCAACATTAAATATTTCGATTCGTTTTTATTCTCGTAACGTGGTGTTGTGAAATTCAACTTTTTCATCATGGCTGATGCTATCAACAAGCGGAGGCGCACCATCAAATTCAATCTCGTTCGTTTACGTGATCAAATGGCTGATCTCAACAAAAAAAAATCAATGGACATTGAAAATTTAAGTAAGCTTGAAGCAATGTTATCTGACTATCGTGAAATTAAATCTAACTTTGAATCAGAAACTGACGCTGCAATTGAACTACTTGATGAAACTGCTGATGACTACATTTTGAAAACCAATAACTACATGAAAGAAGTTCGTGAAATCAGTGATGTAGCATTCCATAATGAAGCTCTCATCAAAACATTCCATAAAAAATTAGCCATTGCCGATCAACGTCAGTCTCTAGTCCCATCCGAATTAAATTCTTCGTTTCGCAACTCTTCAGCACAACCAAAATTGGAGAAAATCGCTGTTCCTTCGTTCGATGGTAACATTTTAAATTTTCAAAATTTCAAAGGTTTATTCGAAAACCTAGTTCATAACAACGATGAACTATCTAATGTTCAAAAACTTTACTACCTTAAACAAGCACTCGTTGGTGAAGCCAAAGATTTTGTTCGCGATTTTAAACTCGACGATAAAGCATATTCCGAAGCGTGGTCGCATTTGCTCTCCCGATTCGATAATAAACGTGCAGTAATTAAAACCTTGTTTCGTAACTTGTATAATTTAGAAGCAATTAAAAGTGAAAACCAAATTCGTGTCCTTTTGGACAAAGTTGAAATAATAATTCGCGGTCTTAAAGCTTCTGACGAAGTGATAGACGAAACCTTTTCTAAATTCGTGACATATATCGTTTCCAGTAAACTTGATTTCCGAACATCGAAAGACTGGGAAAATTCAACAACCACAACGGATTCCTATCCAAAGTTTGGTGAACTACAGAAATTCTTGCAGATCCGTGCGTTCAACGTTGATGATCACTCGGTGGAGGTTTCTAATTCGTTGAAATTGAACAAAACTTCAAAACCTTCAGTTACTATAAGTGAAAAAAGGTCATTTATTACTAATTTGAGTAAAGTAAAATGTGTCGTATGCCAAGAAGGGCATTTTCTAAACCAGTGTAAATTGTTCGGTTCTAAAACCATAAATGAGCGTTTTGAAATTGTGAAAAGGAACAAATTATGCTTAAAGTGTTTCAATCCGTTTCACCCAGTTGCAGATTGTAAACGTCCCAATTGTCGCTTATGCAACGGTAACCACCATCCAATGTTGCATCGAGATAGTTCTTTGCTTCGATCAAATGTAATTTCAACTTCACAACCAAAGGATGCTCCAACATCAACGATTGACCCTAACCCCGTCATACCCAAGTCAACATTGTGTGCTGTAGGCTCAACTCGAAAGACCGTCTTCTTATCAACTGCAGTAGTAAAGGCAAAAACTGCTTCAGGTACTGTACTTGCTCGCGTATTACTCGATCCAGCATCGGAAACAACATTAACTCGTCGTGAATTTTGTAATCACGCTAAACTTACACTCGCAAAAAATAAAAACCCTACTGTTCTTGTTGGTATTAATGATGACTCGTCAGTCCTTAACACATCAACCCAATTTGTTTTGGAATCTCGTTTCTCCAATTTTCGTATCGCCATCGAGGCGGAGGTAATTAGTAAAATTCCTTACACTGTAACTCATAGTAATTTTGTAGATATTATGAATAACTTTCCTAAATTTAATTTCGCTGAATCTAATGATCTTCCACACAGTGATGTAGATATAGTATTAGGCGCTGAATATGTCGAATTTATTTTAGAAAATCAAAGACATTTTTTTGAAGGTATTTGTCTTAGAAATACTAAATTTGGCTATGTAATTTCTGGCTCACAAAATTCGTCATCGTTCCTCTCCACAAAACTATATTGTGGACTTTCAAAGGTTGATATCGACAGTCAACTCAAACGGTTCTTCGACATCGAGTGCCTCGAAGATAGCTCATCATCCAAAGCTACGGAAATTCTACTCGAACACAAAATGATTGAAGATCATTTTGAATCTACCTATGAACGTCTCAATAATGGTCAATTCCAAGTTCGTTTGCCAAGCAGACCTGGTATTGTCAACTTAAATGGTTCATTTCCCAAGGCCAAATCTGTGTTAATCAAATCCGAAAAGAAACGTTCGTCAATTCTAACACACGAGTATCGTGAATTCATGCTCAAATATGAAAAAATCAATCATATGAGCAAACTCTCAAACTTCGAAATTGTCGCTGGTACATACTATATTCCCCATCATATAGTCACCAAACTCACCAGTACTACAACTAAATATCGTGTTGTTTTCAATGCATCTGCCATCGACGAATCAGGTACTTCATTAAATGACCAATTATTAACTGGTCCAACTCTTCAACCTGAATTGTTTGATGCAATAATCAAATTTCGCTCGCATCGTGTTGCATTTTGTGCCGACATTGAAATGATGTACCGACAAGTTGTTGTTCATCCTGATGACAGAAAATATCAACGAATCATCTGGCGATCTGATCCATCCGAACCAATTAGTCACTACGAACTCAACACAGTGACTTACGGTACTGGTCCTGCATCGTACCTTGCAACTAAATGCCTCCAGGTCCTTGCTCATTCCATCAAAACCTTGCATCCAAATGTTGCCAATGTAATCAACTCAAATTTCTATATGGACGACCTTATGACTGGTGCTGACTCCCTCGAAGAAGCTCTTCAACTCCAACAACTCGTTCACTCAACGTTACTGTCAGGCGGATTTCCACTTAGGAAATACCAAAGTAACTCTGCAGAATTTTTAAACTGTATCGATCCGTCGCTACTAGAAACTTTAACTTCCCGTTTGTTAGGAACAGAATCATTTATTTTTGTACTCGGTTTAATTTGGTGTCCACAACCCGACATTTTTAATGTATCTATAAAATTGAATCCATTACCTCAACCAATAACCAAACGTGTATTATTATCTGATATTTCTCGAATATTTGATGTATTAGGTATGTTGTCTCCAGTTACTATTAAAGCTAAGATTTTAATGCAAGACTTGTGGCGTGAAGGTTTAGATTGGAATGATTCTGTCAGTTGCAAACTCGAACGTAATTTTTTATCGTATCGTAATAATTTGGAATTACTATCGAATTATTATATACTGCGTCACTATAGTCCATTAAACAATGTAACTACTCGTCAATTAATAGGTTTTTGCGATGCCTCTCCCAAGGCTTATTGCGCTGTTATTTTTATACGTGTCATCGATAATCAAAATAATGTAACAACTTCATTCGTTTGTGCTAAAACTCGTGTAGCACCTATTAAGGCTTTAACAATTCCTCGATTAGAACTTCAGTCTGCTGTTATTTTATCACAACTTTTAACTCGTGTTGCTCGTAACCTGAACATTGAATCTTGCAACATTTTCGCGTTCTCTGATTCTCAAATTGTCTTGTGTTGGATAAATCACCCCGTAGAACGTTTGAAACAATATGTATGTAATCGTGTAACTAAAATTGTACAACTTGTATCGAAAGAACATTGGTTTTATGTTAAAACTAGTTCTAACCCGGCAGATCTAGCTACTCGTGGTTTGTCTGTTAAAACTTTCATGGAATGTAAATTATGGTCTAATGGTCCAAGCTGGCTGATAAATGATTTTAATACTCATACCTCGTCAAAATTCAATATCTCTATTAACGTACCTGAAACTCGTAATGAAAAGGTCAGCTTTAACGTAATTAAGATCGATATTTCCTTCTCCATTCTAAATAAATTCTCATCTCTTAATAAATGTATTAATGCATTTGCATACCTCTATCGATATTTTAATTATTTACGCAATAAAATAAAGACCATCGGCCCTTTAACAGTAAATGAACGTAACTTTGCACTTAATCGATTAATTCATATCTCCCAACTTGAATTCTTCAACAATGAATTTAATTCTTTAATCAACAAACTTCCCTTAAAGAAAAGTAATAAACTACTTTCTCTTAATGTATTCTTAGATAATAATAATTTAATTCGAGTTGGTGGCCGATTATCTGCGTCTAAGTTCTCTTATGATACAAAATTTCCAATTGTATTATCTCGCAACTCTCGCATCGTTGAACTTTATATTTTGCATATTCATCAATTGTATTACCATGCTTCAAAATCGTTTCTTATTAACTTTATTCGCAGCAAATTTTGGATCATTGGTGGTCTAGTTTCATTGGTGAAGAAGATAGTATTCCAATGTGTCCACTGCACTCGTATCAACGCTACTATGGTCCAGCAATTTATGGGTGATCTACCAACTGAACGAACTACTGTTGCTCGTCCATTTACAACAACTGGCGTCGACTTGTCTGGTTTCTATCAAGTCAAATGCACCAACCATCGGTCAATAAAACATAACAAAGTCTACATCGCCTTCTTCGTTTGCTTTGTTACCCGAGCAGTCCATATTGAACTTGTCATCGACCTAAGCACCGAGTCATTCCTCATGGCTCTTGAACGTTTTGTCAGTCGTCGAGGGTTGCCTGAAACGTTATATTCAGATAACGCAACCAATTTTGTTGGAACTCGTAACTTCCTTGACCAGTCAAAAATTGTCAAATTTACAACTTCTAAATCAATTAATTGGAAATTTATCCCACCACGCAGCCCTCACCAAGGTGGACTTTGGGAGTCCGCTGTTAAGTCGGGTAAGGCTTATTTACTCAAAGCCATTGGTAACCAAATCCTCAACGCTGATGAGTTTACCACAGTGTTAGCTAGAGTAGAAGCTATTCTGAACTCAAGACCTGTAACGTACCAAACTACCAATTCAACAACTGAACCTTTAACTCCTGGTCACTTTCTCGTTGGAAGTTCCTTACTTGAAATTCCTGTGGATGACAACTTATCCATAAAACCTTTCACTCGTTATCGATTGATGAGAGCCATTGTTAATTCATTTTGGCATTCCTGGCGCAGCTCGTATCTTAACCAACTCCAATCTCGCAACAAATGGAAGCAACCTCGAACAAATTTGGAAACCGATGATGTCGTCTTAATTAACTCGCCTAATGTCTCAGTAATGGATTGGCCAATGGGTGTTGTTACTGCAACCTATCCAGATCCTAAAGGACTAGTCAGAGTTGTCGACATACGAACTACAGATGGTACATTTTGTCGATCAGTCCAACAACTTGTAAAACTACCTATCAATCACTAAATGTTGTATTTTTTTTCCGTAAACTTTCATTTTAAAGTCTGTTTATTATTGTATTGATCCTTTTTTTCCTTTTTTTTTTCAATTTTTATTTTCAATTATCGTTCTCATGACCCCTTCTGGGTCATGGGGGGAGTTTGTTACTTTATTTCCCCATTCATTTTTTGCTCATCGTATTTGGCCACACTGGCAGTTATTATTCTCGTCACTCTCACAATATAACCCAATAAAATTGTACTCGCCTCGTTTTTTCAACACATTGTCATTCTTATATTCTCTTGTAACTTTATTTTCGTCATATCATTTTATATTTTCTTCCTCTCGAACACGTTTTTGTATTATTAATGTGTGGTTTAAAATATAATTGTTAAATTCGTTTTTTTTCTCAGTAATTTCTTGCGATGTATTTTGTACATCTCTTTTCATTTATGTAAAGGTAATATTTGTTGAAGTTAATTATTTTTTCATGTTTGTGAAATTATTGTGTTTAAACTGAGTCAAGAATAGTAAAAAATCGAATAATTATTTATGTCCCCTACAAAAAATTTGTTTGAAGGAAAAATTGGAGAATATAATATTGAGAAGGAGGAATTAAAGGAATTGATAAAAAAGTTTGAAGGTGAAAAAGTGGTTGATGTAAAAATTGAAACTTATAATTTACCGTATGTTAAATATTTCACAGGCGAGATAATATTAGAATCATTTGTAGTAGATATATCTGGAAGGATTCAGTATATTAGCAGTTTAAAATATATAAAAATTTTAGAATCGTCAGTAAATTATTTTTCGAGCAGAATTTATAGTTCTATAAAATCAAAGGATAAATTTATGAACAGATTCTTTAATTAATTAAATAATAAAAACTGGATAATAACGAAATAAGTAAAAAAGAGAATAGAGAAAAAGAACTAGTAAAAACGAATAAAAAAGTAGAAAATTTAATAAAAGAAATTGAAAAAGGGTCAATAGAAAATAAAAAATATATAGCTATAGTTGATAGTGAAAATAGTGTGTTAGGTTTTCGAAAAATAGAAGAAAATATGGCATCCCCCAATGAAATAAAACCCATACAGGCACCCTTAGGAAAAGTTTTTAGTGGAAAATATTATTTAGACTGGTGAAGGATGATTATTTCAGCCATAAGGGGGGCCAGATATTACGATATTTTTGGGGAACATGAATTTTTACAATCATATATCAATCATATAGATGATCTAAATTTCAGACCTGATAAACATATGATGAATTATTGCAAAATGCAAGACAATGCTAAGGCATTTGTACTAGAAAGAGTGTCAAATGAAATTACCAAGCAAATAAGAGATTGCAATACCGCCATTTTAATGTTAAAAAAATTGGTTAATATTTATGGTACTAAAACTTCAGTCACTGCTAACATGGCAAAGGCCAAATGGATGGAGTTTAGATTTCAACCAGGAGGAAATATGAAAGGTTTTTTGAAAAAGTGGGATGAACTGGTCACTGATGTACAAGATAGTGGTAAGGAAGTTACTGAAGTGGAAGAGTTGGAGAATTTGCAATTAGCATTATGTTATGAACAGGCAATTGCAAAAATGCAGTTTGAAAATTCACCTCCAAATGAAAAAAACATAGATAATTTTAAGAGAATATTGAGAGAGGACTCTGATCAAAAATTTAGGGATCAGACCTTGAAAAAGCAGAATAATAATTGAAGTATCCGTAAAATTTTGAAACCAGATAATGTATTACACTCTTCTCTGAAGAGTGGAGTTTCATTATCTGACGTTTTTTCCCAATATCATCTTCCATTTCTGCTTGTGGATTGTTTCTTTTGTTAACTTGCTATCGGAAATGGAAGTTGATATAGTGATTTCTCCTTTTCTTGCGAACTTTTGGGCTAGCTCTTAGTTTTCAAGATAAGAAGAAATCACTCTGTTTGGTACCTTCACTTTAGTAAGACCTACGAATTTTCTTGTTGTAATTTGCTTTTTAACATTGTATATAAAATTCATCTTGATGAAACCTCGTCGTTACTTCATCTTGTTTTTCTTATTCTGTTAATTTTTTGTCCGTTTCGAAGTACTTCGTCCGATTCTACAATATGAATAATATGATGTCATGAAAAACAGAGGTATGTTTTTTCTATTTTGGAATAAACCGGTATTTTTTGTTCACTCGTAATTATTTTGTTTAACAATATGTCCGGCTAACGTGGTCACGTATGGTAGGAGAATTCGGTGGTTAAGAATGTAGGTTTTAAAAATGGGGTAAAAGGTTCCGAGAAAATAGGGGAAAAACGTGGAGAGAAAATAGTATAATTTTCGATCTTTTAGATTTTTATAATGAAATAGCACACGAGTTCGGCGAGAACAAACCTTGGGCTTATCCCTTCCGGTTTTTCTCCCCCACAGTGAACTTTGGAATATCTCACTGTGGGGAAATATTAATTTTATATTTAAAATTTCTGATTTGTTTTTCACTTCAACATTTTTATTTCGACAATTCTTTCAAATTTCATCCTCATTCACTCACGGGTAAAACATGTATTTTATCGATGTTTTCGTCTTCAGATACCATGTGTATGGTATCTCGTTATGTACTACAGGAATCAATCCAGGTAAGTAATTGATTTAAAAAATGGAGGAGCTAATAGAAAACCAAAACTTGAGTAACTGGTAAAAACCAAATTTGGCATACCACATAATAATAATAATCAATCAAATAATAATTTTAGAAATAATGGAAATAATAATAGATATAATTATAGGGGTAGAAATAATAATTATAGAGGTAGGAATAATTATAGAGGTAATGGCAACGCTCATAATGGTTATAGAAATGGGAATCGTAATAATAATAATAATAATAATAATGGTGGAAACAATAATGGTAATGGTAATGAAATAAATCAAACCAAAACCATAATACGAATAATAATGGAAATTATAGAGGGAACAATTATCGAGGTAATTCAAACTATAGAAGTAATAATTATAGAGGAAATGGTAGGAATTATAATCAAAATAATACGAAATGTTATAAATGTGGGCAATTTGGGCACATAGCACAAAATTGTGGTAATGGTAATGCACAATCAAATACAAATAATGATAATACGAATAATAGTCAGGGAAATTATCCCCCAAAAACAGGTATAAGTTAACCAAATACTAATAAAAAAGATAACACAGAACAGCGAGTAAAAATGTCTTGCATGATTAAAAAATTCAATCAAAATAATAATGAATGGTTATTAAATGAATTAATTAATAAAAAAAAATAATGATAATGAACTCAACTATACAATATTGAATCACAAAGCAATTTTGGATGGGGCTGCAGAGGTGCATCTAACGTCTGATTTTAACACATTAGTAGATGTTAAAAAATTTGTGACCCCAATCAAATTGCAATGTGCGGGGAAAAATACATTTTTATATGCAACTCATACAGGCATGATGGTGATCAAAGTCGAAAATCTAAATAAAATTCAGTCATTGATAGAATTGAACGATGTCCATTATGTGCCAGATCTAAATCTAGATATTATTTCAGCAATAAAAATCACAAATACTGGAATAATCAATATCGATCAACAGAAAGATATTGCAAATATTTATTTTATTGAAAATGCAGAAATAATTATGACTGCAAAAAAGGAGGAAGGAATTTTTTATAAATATTATAATATTGAAAATAATAATAAAACACAAATTGAAAATTTTAATAGGGATGAACAAAATATAATATGTGCCCCAGTCACTCAAAATATAGATGATGAATGGGATGAATTCACAGTAGAATTAGAAATTCAAGACGAAGATACCAATATTGAACCACCTCAGGGGGTTGAAAATGAAGAGATAATAATAGAGAGAAATGAAAATAATAACGATAATAATAAAACACAAATAAATAATAATATTAATAAAAAATTACTAATACAAAGGAGGCTTGGGCATTTAAATGCCAGATATCTGCAGAAATTAAAAACTTTAGCAGTTGGCATTCCTGAAAATTTAAACTTTAGGGATGAAGATTTTACAAACTGCCAGATATGCTTTATTGCAAACAACTCGAGATTAGGTCATACTGAGATTAGGACTAAGCCAAGCAGGAAATTAGAAATAGCATCCTCAGATATTATGGGTCCGTTTACGCCCTCTGTGGCAAACCAACGATATATTCTAACATTCATAGATCATTTTTCAAAATATACTTTTGTTATGCCTATAGCTAATAACAGCCAAGTGGCAAATGAATTTAAAAATATTATAGTATCAATGAGAAATAAATTTCCAGAATATCCTATAGAAACAATAAGATGTGATAATGCGAGGGAGTCTACCAATGCTAAGATAGTAAATTACTGTAATGAGGTTGGTATAACAATGGACTATGTGGTGCCATACTGGCCTGAGTTGAATGGTATTGCCAAAAGGCAGAATCAGACACTAATGAGGAGAGTACGAGCCATGTTAATTGATGCCAATCTTGACATAAAGTACTGGTCTTATGCTGTAGTGACCTCAGCTTATTTAATTAATAGATCACCAACTAAAGCAAACGAGGGATTTAAAACACCCTATGAATTATTTTATGGGATGAAACGAAATTTAAAAAACTTTAGTCTTCAGAGCATTAACATATAGACATATACCTATAGAAGTCAGAAGACAGAATGCTACGAAAGTCAAATCAAAATTAAAAAATAAGATTGGTACAAAATTAGCGCATAGAGCAGAAAAAAATATAATGATTGGCTATACAAATACGGGATACTGTCTTAGAGACCCCTATAACACAAAATCTTATATTTCATGTGATGTAAAAATGGACGAAACACAAAATATAAAATCTTTACAAATAAATAATAAACCCCTTACAATAAAATAGGTAGATTATGAATACGATTTAGGGATAGTTAACCCAATTATTATGAATAATAATGTTAAATATAATAAAATATATATAGAAGACAATATACCAAAAACCTTTTCTGAAATAGATACAAACCCATTTAGGGAGGATTGGATCAAGGCCATAAATGACGAATTCAATTCTCTCGATGACATGAAGGTATGGGAAATAATAGATTATGATCGCCAGAAACTTATAGACACAAGATGGATTTTTACAATAAAATTTGATGAATTTGGTAATCCGAAACCAAAAGCGAGACTTGTGGCAAAAGGTTTTAAAGATCGAACAGAATATGGTATTGCCGAAACCCATGGCCCAGTGGCATCAATTGGAACCATAAGATGGTTATTATCTATAGTTAATAAGGAAAAACTAATAATGGTACAATATGATGTAAAAACCACATATTTGAATTCACCAATAATAAAACCTATTTTTGTAAGGAGACCTGAGGGGATAAATATAAATGCAAACCAGGTACTGGAATTGAAAAAGTCAATTTATGGATTGAAAACATCCAGTAAGTCGTGGTACGATTTATTGGACATGAAAGTGAAGGATATGGGCTTTACTAGAACCAAAAGTGACAGGTGATTATATGTAGTAGATAATAATGAAGAAAAAATATATTTTTTAACATACGTGGATGACATACTGATCGCATCCAATTTGCAATTATCCATTACTAAAATAAATGAAGAATTGCAAAAAGATTTTACAATTACTATAATAAATAATCTTAGATTTTTTGTAGGTCTAGAAATAGTCAGAAACATCGAAAATAATACAATAATACTTTCACAATATAAACATATAGATAAAATGTTAAAGAAATTTGGAATTTCAGAATTAAAAAACACTAACACCCCTATGGAAACGGGCTTAAAAATAGACAAAATAGAAAATGGCAGAGACGACACTGAATATAGGTCAATGATAGGAGGGCTATTATATTTAGCAAGACTCACAAGGCCGGAAATATTATTCCCAGTCAACTTTTTCTCCCATTTTCAGAATAATTCTAATGACACACTCAAAAATTACGTAAAACAAATTTTTAGGTATGTCAATACAACAAAAAATTATAACTTAAAATACAAATCAGAAGGGGATGGCATACAGGCTATATTGATGCCTCATATGCACCCCAAGTTGATGAAACGAATATAGAATTAAATAATCTCAAAAAAGGTAAATCAATAACTGGATTTATGTTATTTGCTAATGGAGACTTGGTGGAGTGGAATTGCTCTAAGCAAACTATTCACGCCTCATCAAGTACTGTAGCAGAAATAATTGCAGTTTTTGACACCTTAGATACGATAAAAGTTATACATAATATGAATTATGAAATTTTTGGAGAGAAATTGATCGTAGATATAATGGAAGACAATATTTCCACATAAAAAATATGTTCGGGGGGTAGTCAGAAAAAATCGAGGGCTCTAATGATTAAATGTTACTCGATATTAGAAGCATTAGAAGAAAAAATAATATTTTTTAGGACTGTGAGTTCTGAAAATCAATTGGCCGATATTTTGACCAAATCTTTGGATCGCTCAAAATTCGAAAATATAATTGTCAAAATATTAAATGACACCAACATATACACATAAATATACAAAAATTCGTTTATTTTCAAATAATAATATATAGAAAATATTCCCTTCAAAGTACAAGTCGTCCCAAGTCCAAATATAAGTCGTAACATGAGAATAATTGCTGAAAAATTAACCTTCAATTATTGCAAAAATAGTACTTAACAATAACCTTTTACTAGAAAATTCTTGCAAGAAATAGATACTCGAATTCTCAAAAATTGCAACAAAGAAAACAGCATTAAAATCAAGCAAGAATAAACCCTACAATTTGCACAATAAAAACCCTATACTTTTTCAAACAGGCGTGAGAGACATACACGAAATATTCCCACACTAATAATGAAAGGAAATCCACTAACAATAAACACAATAAAGATTAAAACCCATTACATGACCACAATTAAGATAAATCGATGAAGTTGCCTTATCATAAAACATGTTAGACGCCAGTTCAAATACAATAGCAACACGGGAAAGATAATCAGCGATACAACGTATATTATTCTACAATCTTTTGCATGTCACACTTTTAAGATAAAATACGAAACGTAACGTTCTTTCAAATTCATCGAACCGGTAATCGGAAATACCTTTATCAATTTTTCTTTTCTTTTCTTTATTTTTTTTTCCTTCATGTAGTATATGTTTGTGAATATTGTGGGGACCATGTCCTCCCTTCTTTCGGGGCTCGGCCCCAGTCGACAGACCGCGGACTTGGTCCATCACCAAGTCCGCATAATAAAGTCTATGGACGTTAAACAAATTAAGCGCTCGTAGCACTTAGGCTAAACAGACGAAATTCGTTCTCTGTTTAGCCGACGTGTTACGAGCGTAGCCTAGCGCGAACGTGCATACAAATACGCACGTGCCACGGTCTAGGCTAAACACGAAACGCGCGCCTATCTCCCGATACTCGCGGATGACGTGCGTGTTTAGCCTAGCTTATACACCGGCGATGTCTTTCGTCAGTCGCCGGTTCAGGATAGTATAAAAGGTTGGCTGCCTTACCAAATTGGTAACATCCGAACACGCAAGTCCGAATCCATTCGCCTGTGGGTTTTAGAGGTGAACCCACAGCCTGGTGACCCCGATGTGATCTTTTACGTTGGGAATTTTTTTAGGAAGCAGGCGTGAAAACGCTAGCTGGCGGAATACCGCTGGCCTGCTAGTGCGAGCAATCGCGCTTGTCTAGCAGAAATCTTCGCTGGACTCTTCACTTGGAGACTGACTGTGGGAAATCAACCCCCCTTTCCAAAATAAACGTTGTCCACTTGGAAGGGTAACGGAACACGCCTAAAAATAAGGAAACGTCTCACCAATCGTGGTAACCCACGATTTGTACATATAGGATCCTCTAACGAGTTGAATCTATTCACAATGGTAGATGAAAATGTTGTTGAAATTGCTGATCAGCCAGCTCAAAATATAGCTAGGCAAGCAGCTTTTCGAACCATCGCTTCCAAAGAAGCTGAAAATCAAGAAAAACTAATTCAAGATCTCATTAAAGCTAGTGTAGAAGAAGCCTTGGACAAACAACAGAAATTGTTTGGCAACCTCCAAAATAAGAAAAGGAGAGTTGAACTTCCTACGTTCTTACCCAAAGACGTAGAAACATGGCTCATGCAACTGACAGGCTGCTTCAGGGTTGAGCAAATTCCCCGTGAAGAACGCTACCAACAACTTTGCGGTAGTATGCCAGCCGAAATAATTCGGGCCTGCCCAGACATAATGGACTGTCTGGAAGATGAGGAAGACCCGTACAAATGGTTCATTCAGAAAATAAGAAGAACCTTTGGTACCACTCAACGCCAGGAAATAAGGCAATTATTGAGCGGGATGTCAATTGGAGACGACAAACCAACCGTTTTTATGACGAAACTGGTTAAAAAAGGTGATAACCATGTCTCTCCAATGGTAATTGCAGATAGATTCTGTGAGCAGCTACCAGCTTCGGTGGTACAATCGCTGGGTGCTCTAAATCTGACCAATGCAAGGACCGATGACGACCTTCTAGCACTAGCCAAAGCTGCAGAAACTGCAATGGAGTACACAGGGAAACCTGCCATCCAAGCAACAGCAGCTCCAGCAGACGAACTGAGTAAACTCCGAGCCGAAATAGCTGAGTTAAAAATGGAAACTCGCAAGGCTAGAGACTATACATCTGCTAGGAGTAATTTCAACAACAGATCCAAGAGCCGGGGACGTAACCCCAATAGAAATAAAAGCTATAACAACAGGCAGTCACGCTCTCGAGGACGGAGAGATGATAAAAATAGGAGTCCAACACCTCCGAGGAGATCCAAATCTCCCAAGAAACTAGATCCAAACTGGTCAGCAGCTCTTTGCTTCTACCACAATAGATATGGAGAAAAAGCAAAGGCTTGCAACACCCGCTGTAAACGATGGGCAGAGAGAATGGTCCAAGACGCGCAGGAGAAGAAAACTCTCCTCGCAGAGATCAAAAAGAGAGAACAGACTAGTAAGTCAAACTAGACCGAGGGGTCATATCGGTGGCTACCGATCCCTCGCCCAAATTCTCTCGCCACCTGTTCATCACGGACAGGACAAAAAGGAGAAAATTCCTCATAGATTCTGGTGCTGATCTCAGCATTTTACCAGCTAAAAATAAACAAGAAATTTTCTCCGAAATCCAAACTAAATGCAGTTGACGAACATACATTCGCTGCATATGGCAAAAAACATTGCAAAATAAACATTGGTCTCCATAGGGACATGTCTTGGGATTTCACAATAGCTGATATATCACAACCAATACTTGGAGCAGATTTTCTTGCTCACTACGAGTTGGTAGTCGATTTAAAAAATAAACGTTTAATCGACTTAACCACTGGCAAATTTATGGAAGGTATAACAAAAAATTACAAATTACTAGATACTTCCATTGGAAGTTGTGCAACTGTAGATAAAAATTTCCTAAAAATACTGAATGAATATCCAGGTATTTTATTACCATCAATAAGGAAACATCCGACATACAAACATGATACAGTGCACGTAATAGAAACAAGGGGTCAGCCTTGCTCAGCAAGGGCACGTAGATTGCCACCCGACAAACTTGCTGAAGCCAAAAAGCAATTTTCTAAAATGATAGAAGAAGGTATTTGTCGACCTTCTAACAGCTCATGGTCTACACCAATACATATGACCAAAAAGGCTAATGGAACATGGAGAATTGTCGGGTACTATAGAGCCCTGAACGCTAAAACCATTCCAGACAAATACCCCGTACCCAATATAATGGATTTCAATAACAATATGAAAGGTAAAACAATGTTTACTAAAATAGACATTAATTGGGGCTTCCACCACATACCAATGGCCGAAAAAGATATCTGCAAGACAGCACTCATCACTCCATTTGGCTTATTCGAATACTTGCGAATGCCATTTGGACTCAGAAATGCTGCTCAAACTTTCCAACGTTTTATGAATCAGCTATTGAGGGACTTACCATTCGCATATGCTTATCTAGACGACATATGCATATGCTCAGAAGGTGGAATTGATGAACACGAGAAAAACGTAAGAGCCGTATTACAGCGTATACACACTGCCGGCCTTATGGTCAATTTACCTAAAAGCGAATTTGCTAAAAACAGTATTGACTTTCTCGGGTACCAAATAACACCCGACAGTATAGCCCCCCTGAAAACAAAGGTAGAGCCTATATTAAAATTTCCTAAACCCAAGAACGTTGCAGAACTTCGAAGGTTCCTAGGAATGATCAATTTTTACAGACGTTGCATAAAAAACGCTGCTTCAGAACAAGGCAAACTGTTCGCCCTTATTAAAACCAATAAAAAGCGCGACAAGACGCCCATTGAATGGACTGAAGAGGCAGAACTAGCATTTGAAAATACAAAAAACATGCTAGCCAACGCAACGTTACTGGCTCACCCGGATGACAGTCTTCCACTCTGTATCTCAACAGACGCATCCGATTTTGCAATAGGTGCAACCTTATACCAAATAAAGGATAACACCAATCAACCACTTGCCTTTTTCTCGAGGAAACTTTCCAAAACTGAGAAAAATTATAGTACTTACGACTGGGAGTTATTGGCAATAAATATAGCAATAAGGCATTTTAGACACCATGTAGAGGGTAGATGTTTCGCCGTGTATACGGACCATAAACCCATAACACATGCCTTTGAGCAAAGAAGTGAGCATGCCTCACCTCGCCAAATAAGACAGCTTGAATTCATCAGCCAATTCACGACTGACATAAGGTACATCAAAGGAGAGCTGAATGAACCAGCTGATGCCTTAAGTCGAATTGAAGCTATCACAACTCCATCTCAGTTACCATATGCCGAAATAGCAAAAGACCAACTGGAAGACGAAGAATTGCAAAAATTGCTATCTTCCAACACCACTGGTCTCAAACTAAAACTGAGAAAACTCCTTGACACAAAATTACTACTAATATGTGATGTGTCAACTGGTAAAGAACGTCCATTTATTCCATTAAAATATAGAAAAATGGCGTTTGACAGTGTGCATAACCTATCACACACTGGACCTCGTAGTACTACAAAACTCATGACCTCGAGATTCGTATGGCCCAAAATAAATTCAGATTGTAACAACTGGGCCCGTGCCTGTCTGAATTGTCAGACAGCCAAAATTGGCAGACATACGAGATCTGCATTCAAAAGGCTTAGACCAACCGATCGGTTTAAACACCTTCACATAGATTTAGTGGGTCCATTACCCCCATCACAAGGACATAAATACCTCCTTACGATGATTGACCGTGCAACTAGATGGCCAGAAGCAATTCCATTAATTGAGATGTCAGCACAAACAGTAGCTACTCAATTACATACAACCTGGATTGCTAGATTTGGAGTACCCCAAAGCATTACAACCGACCAAGGTAGGCAATTTGAAAGCCAATTATTTAGTGAACTAACAAAAACCTTGGGTGCTAAACATTGGACTACTACAACCTACCACCCCCAATCAAACGGGAAGGTAGAAAGGTGGCATAGAGCTCTTAAAGCTTCTATAATGGCTGCCGACACAAAAAGATGGGTAGAGATCTTACCTACCATCTTGTTAGGCCTAAGATCAGCCTTACAAACCGACACTGGCCACTCCGCCGCTCAACTAGCATTAGGCGAAGAACTACGCTTGCCAGGGGATTTCTTTATCGAATCAAAAGAAATAAACCCCGAAACCTTAGTGCAAAACATAAAAGATGATGCAAATCAATTCCTTAAGCAAGCACCTACTCACGGTAAACAAAAACCTTATGTCTCAAGACACTTAGCTACAACATCACATGTGTTCTTACGAGATGAAGGAATGAAACGAGCTTTACAAAAACCCTATTCTGGACCATACTAAGTAATTGATCGAACAGAAAAAACGTTCACAATACTTATATCAGGACAGGAAAAGAAGGTGTCGATAGATCGGGTCAAACCAGCATTCCTAATTAGTGAAAATGCAGAATTGGACAAAATGATAAATGAAAATAAAAATAAAAATTCACAAAATTCAGAGAATAAAGACGAAAAAACGAATATAAAATCTGGCTCACAAACAAATAAAACACGAAAAACATATAGTGAAGTGGTAAAATCAAACACCAAAAATAAGAAAAAAGTCAGATTTAATGAGGAAATAGTCACTCACACATATAATCCTAAAAGCCCAATCAAGCCTAAACAAAGAGGCAGGCCAAAAGGAACATATAAAAAACACAATCAGAAACCAACAAGAACATCACCTAGATTTTGCAGAGAGTAAAAATATATAGATATAATAAAAATCTCATACTCTTATCGCACGTGCTTTTTCTAACACACTAGCACGTCGACCTCAAAATCGAAGGTTAGATAAAAACACATAAAACACTATAGACTGACGTCACAAACAGCTGATTGCAAAAGGAAAATCGAACCAAATTGTCACAACAACTGACAAACACATTTCACTCGCCTGTCGACTGTTGCTCAAAGCACCACTCTTTTAGTTCAATTAGAACTGTTCGCTTTGATTCCACTTTCGAATTTCCTTGTATATTTTTATCTTGTTTTTTCATTATGTCCTCAACTACCACCATGGAAGTTGACCAACTTCTCGATTACGAGGAGGAGATGTTGCTTTCCGACGCAACTCAACCTGCTCCACCTGCCAAAAATTCTCAATCCTCAGAGAATGTTGCTAATGTTGAGTCAATTCTCAATGAGATGACGCAACAAACCCCGAAAATTATTCCGTTCCCTGCGGACCAATCGGCGGCTTGTTCCTCTGTGGCTAACACCACAGAGCCACCTGACGCTAGGAAGGCGAGCATTTTCCTCACCTCCGAAAATCAGGCTCTTTCGATAATTCCGAAACCAGAGCCGAAATTTTCAAATTTCAAATTTTCTAACTCTGTCATCCGTAACAACTTTCAGAACACTGGCATTTCCAAATCGCCACTTCTCCAAGGTTACACTCCTTTCCGTAAAAATACTCAGGCGGACGAACATGGACACCATCCTCGTAGAAATAGAAAACGTGGTATCCAATCCAGAGCTAACTATCAGCAACGCCGTAGACTATCCTACTACAACGGGACTATTGCGGGACATACCCTCGGCGTGGCCCTCCGAGACTTAATCTTCGGAGGAAATGCCAACCCTCGCAACAATGCGAGGCCACCCACTGGACACAAATGAGTTGTCCACGGGTTCCCCCAGACTTTGGAATATAAGTCGTTCCACCGACAGTGAAACTGGGGGGAGTAGCTGTGGGGACCATGTCCTCCCTTCTTTTGGGGCTCGGCCCCAGTTGACAGACCGCGGACTTGGTCTATCACCAAGTCCGCATAATAAAGTCTACGGACGTTAAACAAATTAAGCGCTCGTAGCACTTAGGCTAAACAGACGAAATTCGTTCTCTGTTTAGCCGACGTGTTACGAGCGTAGCCTAGCGCGAACGTGCATACAAATACGCACGTGCCGCGGTCTAGGCTAAACACAAAACGCGCGCCTATCTCCCGATACTCGCGTTTAGCCTAGCTTATACACCGGCGATGTCTTTCGTCAGTCGCCGGTTCAGGATAGTATAAAAGGTTGGCTGCCTTACCAAATTGGTAACATCTGAACACGCAAGTCCGAATCCATTCGCCTGTGGGTTTTAGAGGTGAACCCACAAATATTTTTTATCTTCTTTTTATTTTGAAATATACGATGAATGAATCATCTATTACTCACAATACTTAAATATTTTTGCATGTTACCAATTTTTATATTGTAATAATTTTTTTTTACACATTACCATTTTTTATATATCATATATTATCATTGAATATTCCATGCATGTTACCATATTACTTATTTATTTTATTCGATTAATCTTTTTTTTTTTCTCGAAGCACAGCAAAACAAAATTATTTCAGGAACCAAAGTTACCAAAATAATGTTCGAATAATACGATTTCAATAATTTATTATTTTTCAATTATGAATATTTTATTTTTGTACTTCAAAATTTAAAAAAAAAAATAATAATAATAATTTGTTTACTTTCAACGTACAACATGATTAAGAACTTTAACGGTAAAATTTCAGGGGGGTGGTAACGGAAATCCCACCTCATCTCTTTCTTCATCATCATCATCATCACACTATATATATATATATATATATATATATATATATATAAAATACGTGTACGTATTTTAGAGATGGCTGGCTATTTCACGTCCGTCTTATCATTTCCATAGTACGGCAGAATCGAATGTATCGAGATTTAGCTGATAAGACAGGACTGTGTAACTGCAAGTAAATTTTTATTTGATTTCATTCGTGTGCTGTGGTTATAATGTAGACGATCAAAACGTTTCTTTCTAGTAATTTTCTGCTAAACTATGTAATATGACAATCTAAGATTTAAGTAATTTTGTAATCGAGTAATGAACTTTTTAATCTTTGTATTTCACTTCTTTTAGGTAAGTTGAAATAAGTTTGATGCTAAGTGTAACGTATATTTTCGTCTATTTTAAGAAATGACGAACATATTCGTTCACTCATTTCCAAATACCAAAAACATTGATATTTGTCAACAATTACCTTCCTATTACTCTTCATAAACAACCACCAAATTATTTATATTGAATTTTACATATACAGATATACCTCCTGTATATTTATGACCTGGTTGTACCTGTCCCTCGAGTACTCGACGAGTCAGCACAGCCCTATAATAACAACACCCTACTTCACTTTACCTATCCGACACGTACGTTTTCATACCCTGAACGAGTATATAATCTCTCGATTCAGTTGTATAATTGTTCAGTTTAGTTCAGTTCTCCAACAGCTACTTCTAAGTACCTGGAACCTCTCTTGTAGAAGTCTCTAGTGAACAGATAGTCTTGCTTGTTGAATTGTAATTGAATATGTATTATTGTTAACGTAGAACTATGTACGATATGTACGAAATATTAAAATATTAAATATGTGTTAATTCACTGAAGTGTTTAAAGATTATTTAGTCTCAAACAAATGTTAAGGTCCACGATAGTTTGTGGATGACTAATCTGAATCAATCATAGAAGTATTACTGCTTTTAAAGTACGTGGTATTTCGTGTATGGTGTACTCCCAAAAGAGGTCGTGAATTGGTACACTCCGACACCTTTTTGGCCGTTACATTATTGGCGCCCAACTGGTCTGCTATTGCGAATCGAACTCTCGCTCTAGTACCTGCTCAACGGAATTGCCGAATTCAAGCTGCTGTTCTGATTCCTCTGGCTCGAAGTACTTTGCTCTAACCTTGAAAACTCTAGTCAAGTACTCAAAGAGAAACGCGTGAGGCGCGCTCTTGAGGAAAGGAAGTAGAGGTTAACTGCGAGTGGAAAAAAGCTAGTTGTGAAAAAGAAACTCGAACTTCAAAACAACAAAGAACATTTATTGTACAAAAAGAAAAGGAATACAGAAAGGAAATATATACAACGGTTCGACGAAGTGCAGCGACGGATTCTTCAAGCTCCTGTGCAAACAAAAGAAAGAAAACAAAGTAACAATTAATATTAATTATAATTCGCGTCCCTCCCTTAAATATAAGAAGTGTTAAATAATTATAAGTCGCGAAAAAATTTATTTTTATGAGTGAAACTTGGGAAAACTTATCCGAACCCAACACTACTAAAACTAATTTAAATTGGCTAATCGATGCTAAAAATTTTGAATTAATTAATGTATGTCAAAATTTGAATATCGAAGTCGATAAAAAATATTTTTCTCGAATTAAAACCCAAGAGGATATCCTATTAAAAATTAAATCCAGTAAGGAAATACAAAAATTATTAACCCCCGAAAATATAAAAATAATCCTACAAACAACACGAAAAACTCGTGAACAAATTCCCAAATTAGAAAATCCCATAATAAGAAAATATTTTAATCCTCCTTCTACTTCAACCCCATTCTTGGAAAATTTGGACAATCCCACACCATTTCCAAGAGTTAAAACTGCTATTAATCTAGTAGATATTACTGAGTGTTTAGAAAAATCTGACGAAGATTTTCTCAGCCCAGAAATTGAAACTAGACTTTTAGAAAATCTAATTCCCCCTATAGAAAACAAAATGTCAGGAAAGGCTGCTGTAAATATCAGACCTTCCTTATATGCGCACACTCCAACTGAGGATATCGTGTCATTTTTAAACGGATTTGAAAATGAGGCGGAATCTTTCAATTGGGATGCTAATATGAAATTCAAAAAAATTAAAATTGCATTCTCAGGTCTTGCCAAGCAAATATTTGAGGATAGAATTCAAAATAATCCCGAATGTAATAATTGGCAAAATACAAAACAAAAAATCTTGGAAGTCTTTACAAGGACCAAACCCCAATTACGCGAAATATTATACGAAAGAAATTACAACGGTGAAGCTGATTTCTCCGCGTATATTATGTTCGTAAAAAGAATTTTAAAACAAATTGAACCCGATATTACGGAAGAAAAAATTATCGAAAAAATTATGCCTAATCTCCCCGAAAAAGAAAGAGTATTTCTCATTAAAAAAGAACCTAAAACAATTCAGGAACTTGATAAAGCTTTCTCTAAATATCTCGAATTTAAAGATAAAGCATTCGGACATATAGATCCTCTTCTACGTAAAAAAATTGACCAATTAGAAAAAACGATAGAAGAATTGAAAACCGGGAAAACGGAAAAGAAAACTGAAAAAAATGTTAACGTAAATACAATATCGTCCGATCCGATCTGGAAAGCTGAAATGGAGAAAATGAGCGCTGCAATAGCGAACATTTCGAAATTTCAGGAATCCAGAAAGAATAATAAAAATCCCCAAAATAAAAATAATAGTAACGAGCAAAATAATAATAACCAAAATGGTAATAATAATAATAATAATAACTTTAATAATAATAATAATATGAATAATAATAATCAAAATCAAAACCAAAACCAAAATCAGAATCAAAACAGAAATAATAATAATAATAATAATTATAATAATAATAATAATGGTAATGGTAATTGGAACCAGAACCAAAACTGGAACCAAAATAACCAAAATAACCAAAATAATAGAAATTGGAATAATAATCAAAATTTCAATCCTAATTATAAAGGAAGAAATTTTAATCCAAATTTCCGGAGAAATAGTTTTCCGAGAAATAATAATGGATATTATCCCAATAGAACTCCAAATTGGAACCAAATGGCTCTCCCAAATTGGAACAATGCTCCAGCATGGTCTGGAATATCATTTAATACTCCCCAAAATCTCCCCTATGTGGCTGCTAATACTCAAATGATTGCCCCTCCGGCACCATTAATGGCAGCTCCACAACAAAACTACCTCCCAACATCAAACCCCCAGGCTTGCCAGAATAGTGCTCAAAAAACTAAGTGTCCCCCTTACAGGTGATCTGTCAGCTGTAAGGGATGTCAAGAACAAAGAGTCGAAACTAGTTAACAATGTGAGTAAGGAGAAGTTTCAAAGCAAAGGGTACTGCAGAACCCAATGTAAATTTCACCTTCCATTTGCCATTTGTGGTAAACAAATACTTAGCTTAGTCGACCCAGGTTCAGAACAGACACTTATCGATGAAAAAGTTTTAAAGAAAGTCAATTTTACGGAACCAATTCTACCAACAAAAGTAAGATTTCGTGGTGCGGATAGTCAACCTCTTGAGGTCATAGGAGTAACCAATGTGATTTTTTCCATTGATCATTGTATTTACCCACATCCCACCTACGTTGTTCGAAATTTAGTAGAACCGGTCATACTGGGTTACGACTTTTTATCAACCCATAAAGCCAAAATGGACTTTTCGAAAAACAAATTCACTCTACCGTGTGGTGATGAAGAGCGATGTTTTGACATGCCTGAATGTCACAATTTCCCTATTGAGAAGGAAAATAAGTTAGGTTATATTAAGCCCTTTAAATATTATGCTCCCCAATCTTTTAAAATAGAGGCAAATTCGGTGCTAATCTTAGCAACGTTGCCTGAACACCTGGAGTTTCTGTGTGAAACATCCATGGAAGAAAAAAATAATTTCTTTGTAATCGTATCAGAAGACACGATAGCGGCTGTTAATCATAACAACAGACCCCACGTGATCTACAAAGGCGAATATTTAGGAAAATTTGAATTAAGTAGTGCAGTAGAAATTAATACCTGCCAAATTGAAAAAATAAAAGAAAATACTATTTTTAAGGATAATCGAGGAAATCCCATCCCGATTAATCCAAAATTGTCGCTTGAACAAAAAATAAAAATGTACGAAATAATTAATGAATATAATAATATTTTTACGGGAAAAACAGATGAAGTTTCCATTTGTAAAGTTCCCGAACAAGTTGTCCGAGTAGACGACGAAACCCCACTGCGGTGTAGAAATTTTAAATTCTCACACGCAGAACATGAGGCCCTACACAAACTAGTAGATGATCTAGTAAAAGTAGGTGTCCTAAAAAAACAAAAATCGAAATTTGAATCGCCAATATTTGTAAAAAAGAAACCAGACGGAGTCTATCGAGTATTAGTAGACTACCGAAAAATGAACCAAAGAATAATTATGGATAATAATCGTGTGCCAACAATTGATATTATTTGGCCATATTTAAGAAATAAAAAATGGTTTACAACAATTGATTTAAACAGTGGATATTTACAGATTCCTCTCACGGAAGAATCTAAACAATACACTGGAATAAATGTGGATGGAATTGGTTATGTATTTAATTCCACTCCAATAGGTTTAAGTATATCCCCGTCCATCTTCCAAACTATCATGGATGACATCTTCCATGATATATTCTGGAAAAAAATGGTATGTTATTTGGACGACATTTGTATTTTCGGAGAAACTTTCGAAGAGTGTCTTGAAAATACAAGGGAAGTATTAAAAAGATTAAATAAGGTAAATTTAAAAATAAAAACAAAAAAATGCCAATTTGCAATGAACGAAATCGAAATATTAGGACATACGGTCCGATACAACGAATTACGTCCATTAAATAAAAATATAGAGGCAATAAAAAATTTAAATCCCCCTAATACGTTAAAACAATTACGATCATTTTTAGGATCAATAAATTATCATAGGAAATTAATTCCTAATTTAGCTAAAATTACTGCTCCTCTTACTGATTTACTAAGAGGTACAGATAGCAAATCAAATGCAAAAATAAAACTAAATCAAGAACATCTTGAAATATTTGAAAAATTAAAAGAAATTATGATTTCCAAACCTGTATTAGCAATATATGATCCGAAATTAGAAACCTGTGTAGAAGTCGATGCTTCGAAAATCGCATTAGGTGCAGTGCTGCTGCAAACTAATCCCGTTACGAAGCATAAACACCCAGTTGGATACTTCTCTGAGAGAGTCCAACCTGCCCAGTCAAAATTATGTTCATTTGACTTGGAAATGTTAGCTATTACGAATGCATTAGCTCACTTTCGTGGATATTTACTAGCATTACGCTTCGTAGTATACACGGACCATAAACCTCTGATTTATCATCAGAAATTTAATACTCCAAGTCCAAGATTAATCCGGTTAATATCTAAATTAAACGAATATAGTTTCCAAATTAAACATATCGCCGGAAAAAATAATTGTATGGCTGATATGTTATCTCGTCCGCATGATGAACCGGACGAAATCACATTTGAAAAAGGTGAATTTTTAGTAAATAAAAAATATGCTCTTCAAGACGAAGAAAAAAATGTGAACACCGTGTGTAGAATTCACAACGACAACTCTGTCCCATTAAACCCTGTATTCTTTCAGAATCAAAATGCGTGGTACTACCCAAGTACAACGCCCCAAACATATTATTTTCCCCCTTCCCTTGCATCAACCTTCCCATATTACCCTGTGGCACAAACCACAATCCCACAGAATGAGTTAAATCATTCCGAAAATTGTCCCAACAAAACTACGAACGTAGTTACAAGATCTGCTCTTAAAGAGGCAAACCTCGATAATCAGATCACCCCAACCCCTCCTGTGACCCCAGTTGTCACACAAATGTCAATTCCCGACATCACATTACCCTCCCAATCAGAAGGTCAAACTTCTGAATCCCCCCAAAAAATTGAATTGCCCGAAAATTTAAAATCAATGCAGGAAAATGACCCGCATTGGAAAAACGTAATTTCATTATTAAATTATAACGAAATAAAAAAAGATAAAAATAAAATACGAAAATTAAATCGTACTATACAATTATATTTTCTAGACGAAAATAATGTTTTAAAGAAATTACCTAACCCAACCTCATCGTACGATGAAGCGGTTACAGTAATTCCGGAAAAGTTAATTCCAGTAGTTCTTAAAAAACTACATGACGATCCGTTGTATGGAGGTCATTTCGGAATTAAGAAAACAAAAAATAAAATAAAAAATCAGTTTTTCTTTAAAAATATGGTACAAAAAATTACTGAATATGTACTGTCGTGTCATGAATGTCAAATGGCACAAAATTCCCCGAAAGAGGCTGGCTACCTCAAACATATTGAAATCGAAAACCCTAAACCGTTTTCACATTTAGAGATCGATTTCATTGGAAAATTTAATACCGAGTACGAACACTCGTACGTGCTTGTCGGTGTAGACAAAAGCACAAATTTCTGCACCATACGCCCAACAAAAAACCCAAATGCTCAATGCGTAATTGAGTATTTGAAATTTATTTGTTATACGTATGGCACCCCAGGTAAAATTTCTTGCGATAACGGAGGTCATTTTGCGAATGAAACCGTCCGAAACTTTTGCGAAGAGAATAATATTAAAATTATTTACTCCTCATTTTATTCCCCCCAATCGCAAGGACTCGTTGAAAAAATCAACGGAGTGATTAAAAAATCATTGTCAAAATACGACCATTCAAATGAAAAAGAATGGATCGAAACAATTAATAAAATTATTTTCGCATACAATATTAGCCCAATCGAACACTTAAATAATAAATCTCCATTCTATCTACTTCATGGATTCAACCCAGAAGTACATATACCAGAAATACCGGAAAATAATAATAACAAAACGACTCGTGAAGAAGAAATTAAAATCTCCTTCAAACGAGAGAAAAAACGCCGAGCTTAGCAAAGAAAGCATCGGAAAAAAACGCGAAACATTATAACGCACACCACAGGATCATTGACTTCAAGCCCAATGACCTTGTTTTGCTGCGTCAATCAAAAAACGTCGCGAAAAGTAAAATGAAATATACCGGACCATATAAAATTGTTAGAAAGGTCACGGATTTAAATTACGCAATTCGTATTAAAACAGACGATAAAACTGCGTACGACGAAACAGTTCACGTACGACGATTAATTCCGTATAAATCACGTAATAACGACGAATTAAATAGTAAAATAAAAATAGAAGAAGTAGACGAAAACATCGAAAATCCCATCCCAACCCAAATCATACCTAAACCAAGGGGTCGCCCTCGGAAAAAACCAAAGTAACTGTGTGTAAAGTATATTACCCGTAGTTACTTGGCTTTTTCAAACACGATACCTTCCTCCCCCATCATATTTGTTTATGTCCCGTCACTTCAAAACTTACCTTTGAAATTTTTTTTTTATTTTGATCGACTTAAAATTATAAAAACATGTGAAATTACTTACCAATTGCCCACGTCTCGGCATATCCCTCCAGGAACTCTCCTAGTTGGTCTCCGCTGGATGAGCTGCTGCTGGAAGGACTTGAGGCCTCGTTCTCAGGATCCTGACCCCCGTCCGAGTTACCACTCTCATCGGTGGACATACTCTCCGCTATGGATCGGGTGTCCCACGAAAAAGAGTGGATAATCGGCGCGGATAGCAGCCACCCACTACGATATGAGATGACCCGGTTATACTCCGTGGCATCATAATGTCGCAGAAATTGAAAACCGACGGTAGAAACGGAGAGGTGGAGGCGCGGCTTGTGGTGATCGTTGATGAAACGAACAAAGCGAACCCCAGCGGTGTTAATCAGAAGATCGTTTAGGTAAATGTGATCGAGGTGAACATACTCGATGATTACCTTCTCGTTGGTCTGTTGTGAGACACAAAGCAGACCAACAAGGAGACCAGAGAGTATGCCCAGCCCAGATAGTCCTCTGGTATCCAGATTACCGCGGAATGTCAGTTTGAGACCAGATGGCCCAAACTCGACAACCATGGAATGAGGATAGTAGATCCGGAGGTGGAAGAGAAGTTTCTTCGCATACTCCTCCGAATCTGGACAACATGTATACCTTACGAAATGGCTCCAGTAGCCCAAGTCTTCCTCTATGACCTCGCCAGGGATACGCGATGGATCGAACGTATTAAGAAATTCACCACGATCAGACACAGTCGAGACACGGTAAAATAGGGAGAACAACCGATGTAACGAAAAGTATAACCGAGGCTCACATAAGCAGCTTTGGAACGGTCGGAGTTTTGGAAGAACCTGCTCTCCTAGGAACCAGGTCTCGTTTGCTTCTACAACACCGGTCGACACGAACATGCGATCATTCATGTATACGATCGACATTGTTAAAGATACGGAAAAGTTAACTCGCAAAAAGAAAAAAATTGGTGTTATGTTCCTCGCACGGCACAGAACCAAAACAAGTCACTGGCACTTCACTAAACTTCGAAAAAAAAAAAGACAATAGGAAAAAATAAAATACAGGAAAAAATAGGAAAAAATCAAACAAGAAATTAATACGATGTTAGCGACGAAAGCAAAGTCGGAAAACTGACGAAAAAATAAAATTAGTAATTTTATATTAGAAATTTGACCGAGATTCATAATTCGGATATCGGAAAAATTTGTCTCCCCCTTCACCCCAATCTACGAAAATCAAAACAAATCAGTAATATGCATAATCCATTTTCTCGTAAATAACCTAGACGTTGCATTCTTTCTGTTTCAGAAAATGTATACGAATCTACTTTTCTATTTCGCAATAATTATTTCTTCGACTAGTATTGCGCAAAGAACATCGTCTGACCCATATAGGATTACGACGGCGTCAACTGGCGCTTATTTTCAAGAGATAAGCAATATTTTCGTATATTCGAAATCTGCCCCAATAATTTACTCTATTAAGCTAGACTTGCATGAATCAGCAGATAAATTATTGGCAACTAATTTCAAACACCGGTTGTGTAATGAAACAACCTGGAAAAATTGCAAATATGCAGAAATGGCGAAACGATTAAAAAATACCATAAAAAATCTGAAAGAACAAAACATTGCGATGATACAAGATTTCTATTCGACACCATCGTCTATTCGAAGCAAACGAAGCGTATTCACCCCGATCAGATCTTTCTTCGGAGATGCGCTACGATTTTGCTGTCGAGTATTAAACTTTAGAGATGGACGAAACTTCTTGGCGAATGAAATCTCGTTGAAAGAAGAATACGATATTATAAAAAATCAACTACTAATCGAGCATGCAGCTTTAGTGAATACGTCTACTAATCTGCATAGCTTCATTGACCATACAAATAATTTTATGACAAGATTTATCTCGCATACAAATTCTTTTATGGAAAATTCGCTAGAAGAACACGAACTTCTGATCTCCCTAAACTACATACAAGGATTCTATGACAACTATTTGATAAACACGTTAAGATTATCAAATATCCTAACGTCTTGCAAATCTCATATGATCCCATCTTCAATTATCTCAAAAGAAATATTAGAAAAAGATTTAGTAAAACTTTCAAAAATTACGAAAAATCTAGGTCTCGACCTAGCAATACCCATTAAGGACATTCAAAATTATTATCATGCTGAACTTGTAAATTGTAACTTCTTTAAAAATACGTTAGAGTTAGAAATCAAAATTCCCCTAAAACAATTAGATTCGAAATATGAAATTTACGACTTTATTCCGCTCACATTCAAAAGTCACTCTAATGAATTGTGTAGCTGGGATCAAGAACCATCTTTGATAATTCATGAAATCAGAACAAATTCTGTACGTTATATTAGTGGAACCAACCTCCATTATTGTAACTCGGATAAACCATTATGCTTCCTTCCTTCTAATAGAGGAAGTGAAAAATTATCATCTTGTGCAAAGAATTTATTCTTCCAAGACCTAAACCATAATCTACTACAATCTTGCTCATTTAAATGCAATCCTAATAATAATCAAACATTGGTGCACCCTATTGGTCACACCAAGTTTGCTATTGTAAATTTTAACTCCCTCGTAGCAACTAATTCTGTTACGAAAAAATCTGAAAAATTAAAAATAAACAATGATTCCCCTGGAACCTTCATTCTGGACGTACCTTGTCACATCCAAATTGAAAATATTGATGAAAATAATAAAAATACAGTAATTATTCCTATTGAAATCCCTTGTCTCTCTGAATCATTAGAAGAGACTATTAAAATCGAAAATCATTTACCACTCTTGTGGACATATTTTTCTGATTCTATAGAACCTTTTGATCTTGCCATTGATCTGGCAACGACAAAGGTCTATAACCCTAATTGGAAAAATTTTGTTCCTCATACTGTTCCCATGAACAATCTGGAGAACAAAATTAAATCCATTAAACTTCAAATACCCGACCAAAATTTCAATGATTATATAACTTTCATTAATGAAATGTTCCTAATATGGTTAAGTGCAATCTCACTTATTTTAATAATTATTATTGTATATTTAAAATTAACCTGCCACCAAAACTGTGTAAATCTAACAAAAAGCACAGCATTGTAAAAAATTACGCAAAATAATACGATATACTAATTATTCATATATACGTAAGAAAAATTTGTTACTCGTAATTAATATTCGTAAAAATGTTATTCTAAGTATATATTCATACTCGCATTATATGACGTAATTTTAATTATGCAGAATTATCTGGACATATGTATGTGTTGGATAGACTTTGGAAAATTTTTTTTTTCCTTATTTTTTTTGTTCCCCCCGGAGAATTGTGTAACGTATATTTTCGTCTATTTTGAGAAATGACGAACATATTCGTTCACTCATTTCCAAATACCAAAAACATTGATATTTGTCAACAATTACCTTCCTATTACTCTTCATAAACAACCACCAAATTATTTATATTGAATTTTACATATACAGATATACCTCTTTGTATATTTATGACCTGGTTGTATCTGTCCCTCGAGTACTCGACGAGTCAGCACAGCCCTATAATAACAACACCCTACTTCACTTTACCTATCCGACACGTACGTTTTCATACCCTGAACGAGTATATAATCTCTCGATTCAGTTGTATAGTTGTTCAGTTCTGCTCGGTTTAGTGCAGTCTTCCAACAGCTACTTCTAAGTACCTGGAACCTCTCTTGTAGAAGTCTCTAGTGAACAGATAGTCTTGCTTGTTGAATTGTAATTGAATATGTATTATTGTTAACGTAGAACTATGTACGATATGTACGAAATATTAAAATATTAAATATGTGTTAATTCACTGAAGTGTTTAAAGATTATTTAGTCTCAAACAAATGTTAAGGTCCACGATAGTTTGTGGATGACTAATCTGAATCAATCATAGAAGTATTACTGCTTTTAAAGTACGTGGTATTTCGTGTATGGTGTACTCCCAAAAGAGGTCGTGAATTGGTACACTCCGACACCTTTTTGGCCGTTACACTAAGTATGTAAATTATCTGATTCTTAAAATATATTTTCACTTCTTTTAGTGCAATCGAGATATTGTTCATATTTCATTCAAAAGCTGCAAAATTACTTACAAATACAAAGATTAATTCTTTGATCAGCGATGTCGCCAGTTCGATTACAAGTTTTCATGCTTGCTGAGGCTGCTGCTGATGGGAAATCTACTGTTATCAGAATAAAAAGAGTTAGAAAACCAGGGGATGAAATGTGGTACGCTTTTCCTCCTGAATTTCAATCGCTGACTATTCATGCCAAGCTGTTAGCTACGGGTTCAATGAAAGCTGCCAGAGATGCGCTTAAAGCCCGCGGACAGTATCGCACTGTAAATGTTAGCCTGTCTGAGGAGCTAGTAAAATCATATCTGGATGATGACGGTAACTTTGTTTTTTCTGATTATTTTTTGTCATCGGTAGAGACTGGTTCTTCGTCTGTCGCGCCGGTAGTGTCACTGGAGAAACAGGAATCACTAAAAGAAATAATGAAACATTTTCTGGTCGATAAATTAACATCCAAGAATTCAAACGTAGTTGCTTGGGCTGTTAGTTTCAAAAAAGAAGTAGCTCGGTTTTCTCTTGTTGGATCCAGAGTTATTGAGGTTTTTCACCTTTGCTTAGATACATCAATGAATGACTGGTTCCTGAGTACCCAAAAGAAAATTGGTGTTGATGCCGGCTGGGCTCTATGGCACGAGGATCTTATCGCCACATTCGGTGACGTATCTTGGAAACCGATCCGATTTGCTTACAATTTCCGATATTTATCGGGCTCCTTAATAGAATACATTATAAAAAAAGAAAAATTAATGTTAGATCTAGACCATTTTATCGCTGAAAATGTATTACTGAATTTAATAGTGTTAGGCTTGCCGGCTCATATTCAAGATTCATTGAATCGTAATTCAGTAACTTCGGTAAAATTATTAATTTCTAAATTAAAAAAATATGATGCTGATAACCCTGCTCATCGTACATCTTCTGAGAATGCAAATTCGACTATGTCAAAAAAAACAAATACGATTGTTCAAAATGTTAATGGTATTACTAATTATAAGAAATTTACTCCTAAAAAAAAAACATGTTCGATTTGTGATAAATTAGGGAAATTTGGTAGAATTCACTCGGAAAATGTCTGCTGGTTTAAGGACTCAAGAAAAAATGAAATTAACAAAGTAAAATCTGTAAATAATTTGGAGATAGAGTCCGAAATCAATAATTCAGATGACTTGCCAAAAAACGAGTAACGGTACCACTGATTCAATTACGTCTTTTGATTAATGATTCTATATTATGTAACGGTATTTATGATTCCGGCTCAAATATTTCATTAATAAACTATAAATTTGCAAGGAAAAATAAAATAAAAATTAACGCTTGCAACAATAATTTTAAAATGGTCAGTGGTACGGCTTCAGTCTTTGGAATCGTAAAAATCAAAGTAAAAATTTTTGATATCGTCAAATTCGTAGATGTTTTTGTGATAAATTCGATTAATTTTGATTATGATTTTTTGATTGGCTTAAATATGATAAAGGATTTTGGGTTACACCAAGACCATGAATTGAATATCTCTCAGATTAACGTAATGGATAATAATAAAAAAATTGATCTCGGAACCGTAGTTCAGTCGGCACCGTTTACAGTAAATTTTAATGAATCTATTAAAATTAATGAATTCGAGGCAAATTTGGATCATTTAAATAATTACCAAAAGAATAAAATAACTTATTTAATTGAAAAACATAAATCTATTTTTGCGAAAAACAAATTTGATACGGGTTGTGTACACAACCACGAAGCTTCGGTTAAACTGACTGAGCATAGGTATGTATCTCGCAAGCCGTACAGATGTAATCCTATTGATCAGAAGGAAATTGAATCTCAAATTTCCCAGTTGTTAAACCATGGTCTGATCCAGGAATCTACATCTCCTTTTGCGGCTCCAGTTACGCTGGCATTTAAAAAAGATGAGTTTGGCGTTCGAAAGAAGAACAGATTATGTATCGACTTTACGGCATTAAATAAGCTTATTGTACCTGAAAGTCAACCTTTCCCATTAATAGAAGATTTAATTGTGAAGACTAGGGATTGTGTTTATTTTTCAGCTTTCGATATCAATTCCGCTTTTTGGACTATTCCCTTACGCAAAAAAGATTCTTATAAAACAGCTTTCGTCACACAAAATGGCCATTTTGAGTGGACATGTTTGCCATTTGGCCTTAAAACATCTCCCGCAATTTTTCAAAGGATCCTACAAAATATTATCCGACGTAACGGGTTGGACTATTTTTGTGTAAACTATATTGATGACATTCTAGTTTTTTCAAAAACATTTGAGGAACACTTGGAGCACATTGATAAATTGTTTATGGCCATTAAAAAAGAAGGTTTTAGATTGAAACTATTAAAATGTAATTTTGCCAAAAATAACGTAAAATATTTAGGCCACATAATTAGCAATAACGTAACTAAGCCTGTTTTTGATAATGTGCTCCCTATCAAGAATTTTCCCATTCCTCAAAATAGAAAGAATGTGCACCAATTTTTAGGGAAGGTTAATTTTTATAAGAAATATATTCCAAAGGCTGCACATATTTTAGAACCGTTACACAATTTATTGAAGAAAAACGTAGATTTTAATTGGTCAACAGACTGCCATAATAGTTTCGAAAAGATAAAAAGTTATTTATGTTCAAGTCCTTGTTTAGCTATTTATGATCCTTTAAAGGAGACAGTTTTATACACTGATGCAAGTTTGGAAGGACTTGGTGCAATCCTGAAACAAAAACAGAAAGACGGAAATTTTCGGCCAGTCGCTTATTTTTCCAAAAAGTTAAATGTTTATCAAAAAAAGAAAAAGGCGATTTTTTTGGAGTGTCTGGCAATTAAAGAGGCCTTAATGTTCTGGCAACATTGGCTTCTTGGAAAGAAATTTGTCGTTTATTCAGATCATAAACCGCTTGAGAATCTGAACGTAAACTCTAAATTTGATAATGAACTTGGTCAGCTTATGTTTTACTTGTCTCAGTTTGATTTTTCAGTAAAGTATTTACCTGGTTCCGAGAATCAGGAGGCCGACTGTTTGTCGCGTAACCCTGTCCTCGAACATTTTGAAACGCATAAAGAACTTAAAATAGTAAATTTTATTCAATTTAATGAAATAGCTATGGACCAAAATAAATTTTCAAGAGACTATTTCCAAAAAAATAACGTAATAAAAAAAAATAATATACTCTTCATGAACATTAGAGGTAAAAATAAAATTTTGATAACAGAAGATTTAGCGACTAAAATAATAAAGATAGTTCATGAAAAATTTGGTCATATTGGTCCTAAGCAGCTTTCGTTCCATCTTATTCCAATTTATTATTGTAAAAATTTTTTCAAACTAATCACCTCTTTCTGTCAGAATTGCGCTATTTGTACTAAAAATAAGTCCAGAGCATCTTTTCGTTATGGTTTTCTATCTCAGTTGGGCCCTGCGACTGAACCGTTTCAGATTATGTCAATAGATACAATAGGTGGCTTTAACGGAAATAATACTTCAAAAAAATATTTACACTTATTAGTTGATCATTTCACACGTTTTGCGTACATTTTACCATCAAAAACTCAAAAAGCCACAGATTTTATAAATTTAATACGTAAAATTTTAAGAGAAGGACAGAAAATAGAGACACTTCTGGCGGATCAATACGGCGGAATAAATTCAAAAGAATTTAAAGAATTTCTGGAGTCACACAATATCAAATTAATTTTTACAGCCGTAGACTGTCCTTTCTCCAACGGTCTCAATGAGAGACTAAATCAAACTCTGGTGAATAGAATACGCTGTAAAGTTAACGAAAACAAAATAAATAAAAAAAAGCCTTGGTCAGTTTTAGCAGAAGAATGTGTTCAAGAATATAACGATACTATTCATTCATCAACCTTATTTTCACCAAATTATTTAATGAATAATATTAAAGTAAATTTATGTCCAAAAGATATTCCGATGCCTAACGTAACAGATCTGACCAATGACAGGTTATTAGCATTTGAAAATTCCCAGAGAAGTCATAAATATAATAAGCAAAAATTTGACTCCAAGAGAAAAGATATTTCTTATAGAGTTGGCGATTTAGTCTATGTAAATCATGGTAATCTGTTAAACAAAAATAAACTCGATGAAATAAGAACGGGCCCGTTCAAAATAACTGAAAGTTTGTCAAATGTAATATATCGCGTAGATGCTGGTTATCAGAAGAAAGAGTCAAATTTGTTCCATGTTTCCAAATTACTCCCCTTTGTTTCGTAATTTTCTCAGGTATGGGGATGTAAAATACGTGTACGTATTTTAGAGATGGCTGGCTATTTCACGTCCGTCTTATCATTTCCATAGTACGGCAGAATCGAATGTATCGAGATTTAGCTGATAAGACAGGACTGTGTAACTGCAAGTAAATTTTTATTTGATTTCATTCGTGTGCTGTGGTTATAATGTAGACGATCAAAACGTTTCTTTCTAGTAATTTTCTGCTAAACTATGTAATATGACAATCTAAGATTTAAGTAATTTTGTAATCGAGTAATGAACTTTTTAATCTTTGTATTTCACTTCTTTTAGGTAAGTTGAAATAAGTTTGATGCTAAGTATGTAAATTATCTGATTCTTAAAATATATTTTCACTTCTTTTAGTGCAATCGAGATATTGTTCATATTTCATTCAAAAGCTGCAAAATTACTTACATATATATATGTCACACGTACACTCTCATCACAAATTGCTTCCCCTACTATTCTCGAACCAATTATGCTGTTGCTTCGCCATTTCATATTTCGTTTGTAAAATATATTTCAGTCCGCAATAAAATGTTGTTAAAGTAAAAACTCTCAAGTTCTTTCGATCCTCATTCTGTACGTCTCACATCAAATTTAAAGGGACAAAATGTACAGAATAAAAATACATTTTTTGTGTGAACAAATATGTACATTAATATTAAAATATGACGAATAAATCCGTTACAGTTATCATTATTATTATTATTATTATTATTATTATCATTAATAAATTATAAAATGAAAACAGCGAAAGCCCCGTGCCAATACCTTCGTTGTAACCCTGGCCATTAATCATATGCCCATAACTGCAATGTAAAAAATAGTTCACATTTACATTAGGAGGATTTAGCAATTTTTGTCAGAACTCATTTTTAATTAAATAAATTCAGTTTAAAATATGACGTATTTATTTCATACAAAAGGTAAACATATTCATGGAAGTACTACCGATCTGCTTTGGCAGTTCCATGGTAGATCAATAGTACTTCCCTGAATATATCTACCTTTTGTATTAAATAAATACGTTATATTTTAAATTGCTTTTATTCAATTAAAATGTGTTCCAACATGTTAGCCAGAGCTAGATTTGATACCTTGAATATCTGAGATTATACCTATGATGACCCAACCAGTAAATAAAAGCCCTTCAGGTACTAAGTGTGAAGTGTAAAAACTGTCACAGACAACATGCATACCACACTTACAAAAATCAAACCAGTTTTTCGAGTTTCTGTAAAATTCTGGTACCACAGACCTCACGACAAGCCGAGCTGATTTTCACCAAAGATACCGGATCCTGTACCTGCAACAAAAAGTTTTAACACAAATAAACCACAAAGTACCTGAGGTCCACCAAAAGGTACACGTGTAAGTTTTTGTATAGTGCACATATCTGAAATTTGAATTGTCCTGTCTTGAGCAGTCAGACATATATCCACCATAGATTGCCACTGAATACTGTTTCACTCTTGGTTCCGCACCTGAAAAAGAGACCAAAAATTAATCATGGCCGAGAAATCTGCCTATGCTAACAAATTTGGAAAATTTTGTGGGAAAAATTACGATGTCTGGTGAAGACTGAAAATATTCTGGGTGAAAAGGAGCTAAAATCTCTCCACCAAGACTCTGAAAAAGAGAAACTCTACATAGACATGCCTCAAGATAATGGCGAAAAATAAATAAAAACCTATGATAGGCGAATCGAATAGTCCATCTAGTATATGGTCGAAGAGATCTACAATAGATTAACACAATAGCATAGATTCAATCTGCTATCCCAAGTTGGGAGTACATCACAAGCTGAAAAAAATAAAATGTAGAAATATAGAAAACTGTTGCAATAATGAACAAACAGCGTGGTAGGTCGAATAGAACTTACTTTCAACATGTATAATAAAACAAGTATCTGATCAATAAATATGTTCATACGTCCTTGAGTAATCATCTGACCAGCAATTTTTTGTTTACTGGGGGATAAACCCAGTAAATCATCTAGCTCACTGAAAATCACGTTATTATATAATTTATTAGCTAAACCAAGGTAACACTTTCATTCACGACTGGAAACAAAGTAACAATGAATTAATAACAACCTGAATTAAGCATGAAATTCTCAAATAAAAAAGAAAGTTTATGTGGGCTTAATTTAATCACTAATTGGGTGTTAAGTCAATTATTTGACATTCACTCTGAAACAATCAATATGCTCCACTGTCTCAGTAAGACTGATTCTGTGTCAAACTTCAGTATTACAGATAAAGGAAAGTGAAAAGAAAAAACATTTTAGCAATGACAAAAATAACTAACTTGCTTCAAAAAAGATTTAAGAGATAATCTGCCAGAAGCTCAGATTTGGTTAAACTAACATACAGTATTTTCACGACAATATTATCTGTCTTTTCATTGGAGACTGATGTATCAATAGTGAAACCTGTTACACGAGTAGTTATTAATAAATGAGACCATCTCAAGTACAATTAATGTTCAACAATCCATTGACAATTACCAAAACCAGTAGAGATTCTTCGTTGATTTTCAAAATTTGAGCTTATAAATCCAGATAGCATATTCTTAAAAGATTATTGTTATTGCCTAATAAATGAATTCATCGATCGCAAGTCAGGATGACGGTGATTTATTTCTTACTATGTTAGTATGTTATGGTCAAAATTAAATTTAATCAAAATGTAAGTAAGAAAAAGAATAATTATTTTGTCTTCTTGATAACACTTCACAACACAAACTACAGAGACAGAGTGATTCACAACTGTTCGTAAAAAATAGAACGGATTGATTCGATGTGACTTAAACAACGTAAAAATAGACATTACCGTAAATTACATTTAAAAAAATAAAATTAATGAAGTAACAAACGAAAAAGTTTTCGTAAAGTATAATCAAAAAACTTCCCCAAGCATCTACAAAAATATGAAAACATTCGAAAAAAACTGTGCCCAATTCACTGATAACAGTGTCATTCTCACGGTAGTCCTCACGTCATGTTTTTCTGTGAAGAAATAGGAATTATCAACTGGTTGAACTAGACAAAAATGACGACGAAAGACTTTAGTTGAACGATGACATCGAAAGAAGATCAAACACACATATTACAAACACATAAATAATACACCAAATATTCACTTTCACGAACTTTTATTTTCACACAAGATGGTGAAGATGTTATTTCATCAACGTTTGATGAGCGACAAGAGGCACACAAAATATATTATCACAGTTGGGTTTCAAACATAAAATCACAGATTACAAATAATACTAAAAACAGTGTTACCACAACAAATGATATGTGAGAATAATAAGCTAACGTATAATATAATTTGCTATCATTCTCACACGCCTCCTCAAATTATAATTATACGAGTTGTCAATATAAAACAAATTACTAAATTAACGACATAAAATAATAGATTGGTCATTACACAAAAATGACAAAAGTCAACAACAACAAAAAATTAAAAAGAGAAAAAAATATTAACATATAAGATAAACGTATAGAAAAAAGTTACAACAATTTTAACATCTCACAAAACATGACAAATTTGGGCTTTGGGCAGCCCTTCGTGAAAACGTCACCCAACTGTCGCAAAGTTGGTACGTACGAATATTTAAAGTCTAAATTTACATGATCACATACAAAATGGTAATTTATGTGTACGTGCTTAGACCTGCGAGTATTCCATTTACCCGAATGCAGGAGCGCCAAGCAACTCTGATTATCCTCATAAATTGTGGCCTTGTCTTTAACTTGAATGTAAAAATCAGTTAACAAATATTTAAACCAAATAGATTCAGTAGTGGCGTCGCATATGGCGATAAGCTCACTCTCAGTGCTAGATAACGCTACAGTTGGCTGCTTTTTGCTGGACCAGGACACCAGCGAGCCATAGACAAAGACACAATATCCAGAGATTGACTGTCTAGTAATCACACAATTACCGCAATCAGCATCAGAATATGTTTCTAGAATATTATTATTATTAGTGTGTTCATTTGTGAATGTTAATTTCTTATCTTTTGTGGTTACTAAATATTTAAGAACCCGGAGTAAATACCTAAAATGTTCATCAGTAGCATGACTGGAAAATTGGCTAAAATACGATATTGCAAAGCAAATATCAGGCCGTGACCTTAGCATTAGGTACATCAGACACCCCACAAGCTGTTGGTAGTTACTATTTAATACACTATCACAAGCATTGAGATCCCTGTCCAATTGGATTTTGGGGTCAATAGGTGTGTAGGTAGGTGCACAATTTTCAACACCAAAACGCCTCGCAACAGTCTCAATGAGACCTCTCTGCTCAATTTCCAGAACACTTTTGTCACTATTGTGATTAATGTTTAATCCTAGGTACTCATTAATTTTTTCCAGATCTTTACATTTAAATCTTTTATTAATTTCTTTTTTAAAATATGTAATTAGTGTTTGATTATTAGAGCTTATTATGACATCATTGACATATGTGAGTAAATATACTATAGAATTATTATTTTGTCTGTGAATATATATAAACAGTCATCAGCCTTACTTTGTACGAAACCAAGAGAAACAAGGAATTTGTTGAATAATCTGTTCCACACCTTAGGCGACTGCTTCAGACCATAAATTGACCTATTTAATTTTAATACATTATTGTGTTTATTTATTTGTGTTTCTATACCTTCTGGTATCTCAAGATATACATCTTCCAACAGAATACCATTCAGAAAGGCACTACAAATGTCTATTTGTTTAATATAAAATTTTAATTTGTTGCTAACTGCCAACAGTGTCCTAACAGTCGAAAGTTTCGCCACCGGCGCATAAACTTCATCAAAGTTATATCCTTTCTTCTGCTGACACCCTCTGTCAACTAGTCTGCCCTTATACAGAACTTTATTATTATTATCATATTTTTTATTGAATATCCAACGACAAGTGATGGTGGGGGCGCCCTTTGGATGTTTGGTCACCTGCCAAGTCTGATTGGAATCCAGAGCTTTAATTTCATCTGAAATAGCTTCTTTCCACATCACACTGTCAGGTGCAGCTATCGCCTCCTCAAACGTCAAAGGGATGCCATCCTCAGCAACAGTCGCCTCCTGTGGCAAACAATCCAAATTTAGATCCCCATCTACTTCTATATTTTCCAAGTTGGATTCTGTGACTTCCTTAAAAATATCATCATCCTTTGTGTATTTATTATTATTATTTCCTATTTTATTTTCAAAAAACTCAACATCCAACATCTCGTGACAAACGTACTTCTTTTGTATTTGTGTCTAACAATCTATATCCACAGGGTGAGTACCCTACCATAACCAATTTCTCACTTTTATTTTTAAATTTATTAGAATCGTGTTTGAATGACAACATATATGCGTCGCATCCAAACGTTTTTAATTTTGTGTAATCATATTCTTCATTAAACCACCTCTCAAAGGGGACAAAGTCCTTATTTGTCGGACATCTATTCACTATATAGACAGAGCACAATATGGCTTCTGACCAATAGATCTTGTCAAGACAACTCTCAAATAACATTGTTCTCGCCCTCTCACAAAGTGTCCTGTTCATTCTCTCAGCCTTCCCATTCTGCTGGGGACAGCCACCAACTGTAGGTTCAAAAATTATTCCCTTCTCAGCACAATATGACTGGAAGGTTGTATTTGTGTATTCTGTGCCACAATCACAGCGGAGTCTTTTTACATTATATCCAAATTTATTTGAGACCATTTCGTGATATTCCCTAAATTTTGTGAACGCTTCCGTTTTACTCGTCAGTAGGTACACACAACAAAAATTGGAATAATCATCTATAAATTTCATAAAATATTTCGCTCCTTTATATGAAGTAGGATTTATCAGACCACAGAGATCAGTATGCACCAATTCCAGAGGCTTTTTAGTTTTTCTTTCATGCCTCAGGAATGGTTTTTGTCTCTGTTTCCCCATAACACAGGGTTCGCACAACAATCTGCAGTTGGAGTCAACATTCGGTATTAAACCTCTGTTTGACAACAACTTAACATCATTAACATTCAAATGAGCAAGACCCCTATGCCACACAGTCAGCAGGCTTGATTCATCCTCCAACGTCAGATTGCACAATTGACTTGACATTTTTAAAAAATCAATCGTGTACAAATCTGAGTCCACGCTAACCCCAGTGGTTACAATTTTTCCACTACAGCGTTGGATGACCTCAACTGATTCTTCTCTGAACAGAGTATCAAAACCCGACTTGCTCATTCGTTTCACAGAAAGCAGATTTTGTGGCAGCTCCCAAGCATACCTTACATTCTTCTATTCGATTACAGTTTCATTTAAAAGTTTTAATTTCACCGTACCCACAGACGTAACGGAAAGTGAGACTCCCTTTTTCGCAACACAAATATTATGAGGGTGAATTAATTCGATGTACTCACTGAACAGGTTAATATCATTTATAATATGAATTGTGCATCCACTATCGACAACAAATGTGGTTCGAGGGATTAAACTATCATCTTTATTACTCTCAAAATCATCAATTTTATTACTATTACTACCATTAATCGTGAAACTAAAGCCCATTTCAGAGCATTCATTATTAACATTATTATTACCATTGCACATCTGTGCAGAATTCTTACTAGAATTACTATTACGATCATCAGATCTACTAAAATTATTATTATTGTGATTATGATTGTGATTGTGATTTTCGTAGTTATTATTATTCCTATTCTTAACAAAACAATTACGAGCTATATGCCCAATTTTGTTGCAGAAATGACATTTGATCTTAGACTGACCACTATCATTACTACAATTACGACCATTATTATTAACATTATTATTATTTTGTGAACCTAAATTGTGATTATTATTATTAAAATTTCGACCTTCAATATCAGAAGACGAATTGTGAAAATTATTACTATTATTACTGTGAGATCTTCCTCGACTAAAACCATGATTATTGTTTCGATTTTGCGACCGGCCACGATTGAAACGATTATTAAAATTACCAGAATTACGACTGACATTGTTATGGTTACCAAAGAACAGATTCTCTTCACCAGCAACAGGTACTGATGAAGGTTTTAGTGACACAGGATTCAGAGAATTACCTCTAACAGTCGACTTGCTATCCGAAGATAGTTCACGCTGGAAATTGTTCAGCCTCATGAACACTCCATCCCAGGTGATGACTTCTGCATCATCCAGAACAACTTTGATCGGACAAAATTTGGCGGGCAGCGATCTCAGCAACACCAGGATAAACTGCTTCACAGTTGTCAAGTCTCCCAGTTCGGTCAAACGACTACATCGAGCATGAAAATCAAGAAGATACTTCTGCAAATCAGCACCAAAAACATACTGTTTAGCATTCAACTCTCCTCGTAAGTCCATCAGTGTCTGGTCATTTTCGTTGTCAATTAAATTAGTCAACACTTGAAACATTTCTTTCGCCATCGTGTACGTTTGTATGATCTTTAGGTACTCGTCAGTCACATTATTAGCAATCAGGAACATCGCCTTCGCATTTTCCTTCGACTAAGTATCTCCCCTATTACGAACAGTCGGTAAAGAATCAACCCAACAATTCCTTTTCCAACAACAGCTCCATCTGGAACTTCCAGGTTCTGCCATTTCTCCCATTAAACGGCTCAATATTATTCAGCTTCCTAACATCCATCTTGATGACAGGTAACGACAATCAGTTGCACCGCAAACAGCAATTTCAGCAACTACCAGATACGCCAACCAACGAATCAACTCGAACAAGATCACAGGAACAGCGAGAAGCGAACATATTAGAAGACGAAAAATAAATTAGAAGGCATGGTTACTACTTGGAAGAAGTGATCAGGATTCGACAGCACAACATTGACAAATTATAACAATGGCGACCACGTTGACATCCAGATAACTGGACCTATAACCTGTGAAGAAATAGGAATTATCAACTGGTCGAACTAGACGAAAATGACGACCAAACACTTTAGTTGAACGATGACATCGAAAGAAGATCAAACACATATTACGAACACATAAATAATACACCAAATATTCACTTTCACGAACTTTTATTTTCACATAAGATGGTGAAGATGTTATTTCATCAACGTTTGATGAGCGATGAGCGACAAGAGTCACACAAAATATATTATCACAGTTGGGTTTCAAACATAAAATCACAGATTACAAATAATACTAAAAACAGTGTTACCACAACAAATGATATGTGAGAATAATAAGCTAACATATAATATAATTTGCTATCTTTCTCACATTTTTGGTACTGTCGCGAAAAAACTGAAGTGAGGTTGAAATCCAAGGAAAGAAACAAGTTAGTTAGAGATACTATAATGAAATGATCTAAAGTACAAATTACAAGTTTGAGGAAGATGAACGATCTCCCTCCATTACGAGATTAAAGTTTGAGTGGGAAATGAGTTTCAGCGTTCTCGGGTGAGTGAATGAAAAAAGTCGTGTTTGTTCGCACAACCTGAATATTGTTAGTACGCGTTATCGAGAGTAGTTGCTCTAAGTGTTAGTGAATGAGTGTAGGTGGTGTGCGGAACAACACCCCCCCAGAGTCCAACGAAACGAACAAACATGATTTATCGCGAGAACGAAAATTAATTTTGAATTACTATATTATTACACATTTATGTTCATTTCCCAAACAAAATAAATAAAATAAATTACATAAAATTAAATAAATTATTAATGATGACTAGATTATAACATATATTTCGATGTATTTTCAAAATTATTTATCGACATATTGTATTGAGGTAATGGATTTTGATTCGAATATTTTTTCGATCTTTTATGCTGTTCGAGAAAAGTTTTGTTCAATTTTGTTTAGTACTTGTTGAATAAG